>JAODJW010000001.1:5952110-5964031 GCA_026777045.1 Hyperopisus bebe | reverse complement strand
AATATTCAGAGAGGCTGATTCGTGGGGAATGTGGCCTGAAATGTTTGGGGAAATTTGGGGGCATACACACAGGTGAGAGCAAGCTTGGGGTGGGGCACAGTGCAGGGCCTGCCAGTATCCAGTACCCATGAACCAATTTCCGCGTTTCCCAGGAAAATAGAAAAGGAGCGGTTCTGTTTTGGTTTTTGAGTCAGAATGTTCATGCCGCTCGCTGCTCGACCATGACCTCAGCCGCCGTCCTAAAGCGGGAGTTAGACGGACCGGGTTCTCACTCTGGGTTATTGACAGGGCAACATATTGGCAACTTTTGGGAAAATGTGAGGCTGCTTTACATACGCAGTGAGTGTTCTCCGGAGTTTGTCCGTGTTCCGGCGTATTAACTGCCGGATGCGGTAGGAAATATTTAGCTAGCTGCTAGCACGGGGTTTTCGGCATGGGGACTGGTAAGTGAATTTAACTGGGACTGTGAAGTACGTGTACTTTTTGTAATAATGCACGTTACTGGATAGAGAACAAAGAGAATTGGAATTTAGGGTTTTGTTCAAGGGCCCTACAGTGATATCACTCTGCTGACCAAGAGATTGGAACCAAGAACATTCTGAGCGCAGACACAGGGTCCTAAGCTAAAGATCTCTCTGCTGCCACAAAACCAGCCACGGAGACACTGGCACCCCATCAAGGTTGTACCCCCACCCCCAGTGACCATGTTCAGAATTACTTGTTTGATTTATTTTATTTTGTATTTTCAACAGGAAATGGGTTTAAATCAGTAAGTTACATAGCAAAACGCTGGCATCAAATGATGTGACATTATAGTGAAAATGAGTTCCTTTGGGACTCTGCCACCTTTGGGGTAGCTCTGGGTTATTTAATAACAGAGGGCCTGTGCCTTGGCAGGAGACTCAGCTCTGGCCTTCGCTGTTATTAGACGTCCATTTACACAGTGACCCAACACCCAGACCTCTTACAACGCAGCACGTGTCTTGGCGAGGACCCGGCTCGGCGTCTCACCGCTCGCCTGCGTGTTTGGCAAGCTTTGCCGTGTCCGCCGGCGGGAAAGCCGCCCCTTTTCCGTGTGGCGTCACGGTGGGACCGTTTAATCGCTTCCAGATCCCGAGCCCAGGCCCCCGACTAGCCACACACCACCCTAGCCTCTAGTAGAGCGTCAGGGATGGAGATCTCTGCTTTAGTGAGAACGGGGGCACAGCGTTGTGTTCCAACTTGTGGTTTAACGTTCACGTCCCGTGGAACGAGTTGCTTTATCTGGACCTTCTCTGCATTCAGCTGGGGGGGGGGGGGTATCAAATGGGCCCATTAAGCCTCCATCGCTATGATACGAAGGTGATAAAAAGTTAGTTTTGTTTTTTTCTTTGAGTATGGAAGGGGCCGAAAGTGGGCGGAGTCACCAGAAGACCCCAGAGGCGTTTTCGGTGGCGTTTAGCTGAACTGAATATCGAATATCGGACATGAAACCGCAGTGGTCTGGTCCGCCGGTGCTGGGGAACAGCCGCTTTGATCCTGCCTAGCAGCGGGGGGGGTGGGGCAATGGCCTTCTGATGCCTTCCTCATGGGCCGGCCCAGCGGCACGCACACTTCAGATAGAAACCAGCTTTAAACCAGATATTTGTGCGGTCAGAACCCAATCGCCATGGACCGTGTCCTATATCTTCATTATTTTTATATGGTATAAGCTCAGTTTAATGGGATTCTGTGTGTGATTATTTGTGTAAGAAATGTTAAACAGACAGGAATGTACAATTAAATGTATCAAAAGCTACTCTAAACCATTTTTAATGGTGTGCTGTCTGGGATACGTAAGGAAAGGAAGTATTTCACAACACCCTTCTGATTTTGATATATTTTTCCTGGGGAATGTAAATGGCCAACATTCCTATCCCACAGTTTGAGAATTGATAGAACAGCTCCGATTTGTACACGTCAGCTCTTTATAAAGGCTGCATACTTAAATGCATATTATAGTTTGATTAATTTATTATGGGCCTATATTTAACTTACAGAGGTTTGTAATTTTCACCAAAGTTGTAATAATACAGTTAAAAAGATTTTGTCTCGCAGTTTTATTTATGCTTGGTCTCAACAGACTTTGAACTTCAATTATAGGCGGCAGCCTCAAAGTGTCGGAATGTGCCGGAAAGCAGCTTGTGTTGAATTATAAGTTGTGCTGTTCTGGGATAGGATGCTCTGTTTCCTGTGTTTTGCATGCTCACACTAAATGTGCAATGTGCATCTTACTCCTCCACCCCCACCATCAATTTGCACGCCTCCCTGCAGACCCGCTGTAGCACAAAGACCAAAATGCTGTAATGACCCCCGAAAGTAATTACATTTTGCAGTGTGTCTGAAACCAACGTTTGGGGTTCGTCATGCTTGCTCATGCAAATCCCATGTACGCGTCTCTTGGTATATAGCATTTTCGGTGATTATGTTTCCAATTTTTCCTCATTTTACAGAAAAACTGCGCTTGCGTTTGATCTCATTGGTTCATTGCGAGGTCATGCCTTTTGAATTTAAATTTAATTTAAAATCTGCAGCGTTAAACTAGGTTTCCGTCCATGTTTATCAAAGCGCGTCGTTACAGTCTGTATACGGTATTCTTTTCCAACGGCCAGTGATTACACTAATACTACAGTTACAGTTGCACAGCTGCAATTAATTGCACTGTTTGATTTTTGGCTAGTATGAACAGGTACTTTTGTGTGCATATCAACGGACCAAGATAAAACGTGACCTTTAATGGCGGTGTTTTGTTGAAGTCATTCGTTTATCTTACGTTTTTATCACTTTATGGAGCTTTTTCAAGGGTCTTCACAAAACTTATTCCAATAAAGTTCTGGGTAGGGTTGCCTCCCGTCCCTAATAATACAAGATCATCACGCATTAGAACATAAAATGCTGCGTCCCTCATTGAATCGATTGTATGTTGTTTTCCTATGCATCGTTTCATATACTGTATAAACTAGCTATTAAAATAGCAGAGAATATTATGAAAGCAAATCAAATCAAACCTTTTATGCAAGCTGAGTGAATACGCTTTATTTCTGTGATGATCCATCATTATAGACCGGGGGTAGCCAATGGGCGTCTTACCCAGAAAGGGCCGCTGTGTCTATCAGTTTTCGGTTTAACGTTCAACTCCCTAATTAGGTTAATAGTTTGAGGACTGAATGGCTGAAGAGTCTCCAGACCTGGGTTTGACCAGCTGACCTAAAGGTTATCCCAAAAACCTGCATACACACCGGCCCTTTGCGGAAAAGATTGCCCACCCCTGTTACAGACCGAAGCATACTGTGGAATCGCTTATCATGTCAGCATTGCCATTTGGCTTAAACCAGAGGTCGTCTCGCTCAGCTCAAAGTCTGACCTCAGTCGTGTTTTTCCCATCTATTGATGTCTGCTAGTGCTAATCCCAGTCAGCAAGTGAAACGTAAGAGGCTGTTGAAGTCTGAATGGGAGACAGAATATCAGTGGGTCATCTCTGTTCCTGGTGACAAATGAAGCCTTTTCAGTCACCCAAGGAGGGACGAGGGACGCCTAACCTGAAACATGACGCTGCGTGTGCAACCTGCATGCGAGCAGCTGGAGAGCGTATGACACAGAATGGAATCGCTCCGTGACATTTACATATACCCCAGACTTACCCTGAGGCAGGCATGCTATATGGTTGTTTAATTAATGGCACAATGCCAATTCTGGCCGACATTAGCCTATATTATATTGTAACCAATAAAACTAGGGAATAATCAGAGCAATCAGTGGCTTTTCTATTGGATGTATTTTCTAGGGAAGGTTTACAATCACTAATTGTTTCCATGTGTCTGGGATAGAAACAATGTTATATTTATCTTTTTTAATATGTAACATAGTGTGATTGTTAGTTTAATTGTTAGTGCTTTTGTTATCTTGTCTCGCAATAGGGTAATTCAAACTGTACGTACATCAAAAATGTCAGCATCACCCTGGAGGGGGATTGGGTGTCTCTTATTTCTCCATATTGAAGCTGGCAACGTTATTTAAATGATCTAAATGAGTTGCACTTGAAATGATTTTGGTTCAAGTGACCTCTAATTAGATGCACAAAAGTGTAGAAAAAAAGAATGAAAATGTAAAAACATAAGACAGATATCTAGATCATCTCTCATTACTCTCCCGCTCGGGCAGACAGCCTGCTTTGAAGTCCACGGCGTGTGGGAGCTGGTGAAGAGGAACAAATTCACCATCACCTTTGACACCAGCCAACCCTCGTATGACTCAGACCCCATCCGGCCGGGGGTGAGATCAAAGATCACACACAGGTCACTTGACCGTCACCGCGTGGCGTCCAACTCGGTGCCTGGAAATCCTTCAGATCGATGCCGTGATGAGTAGGCTCTCCTGGCAGCTCATTCTTTCTGAAATTTCAGTAGTTGTGATGCATCTGTGACACTCATGGAAAAATCTAGAACGTTCTGCCAGGAGTTACCCTTCATCTTCCCCCAAGACAAAACAGGTGGATTGAAAGAACTGTAATTAAAATATTTTCCTTCAGTGACTGCTAGCATTTGTCAGCAATATCAGTATGTAATTTATGAATGTTATCTATAAGTAATGTGTAATGTTGACCTCTGAGATATTGTTCTAACCTATCTTTAAGGATTTTTTTTAAGAACTTTAATTTATATACAGTTTGTGGGAGCAAATCGGTGTGAGCCTCTGACTTTGAAACGCAGTAAGTGGGGGAATGTGTGAGTGAAAGTGAGGCCCATTTTTCGGAGGTTCTGCTATCAATGCATGATGGCAGTAACTGTGTCTATAATGTTTTCATTAAAACTGATTCATGTGAGCCGTAAATATGGTTTCCCAAGAGCAGCTTTTTTAGGATTATAATTATTTTTCCCTTTGAGGATACATCGTTTGAAGTAGGATATCATTCGGGAAATCCCGTACCACAAGCTCTCAGAATGTCGGCCTAGTAGACGTTGAACGGAAGTGGCGTCTGTCTTAGTTTTAGTGCCTGGGTTTAGCGACGCAGGACTGATGTTCAGGTCCTGCGGTCTTCAGATGGAGGGTGTCGGGGGTTATCAGCAGGGGTCATGGAGCATATAAACTGGACAGAGGTCTTTAGTAAGGTTTTCAAAGGGTGCAGAATCGCATGTTCGGCCGACGGCTTTGAAGTCCGTAATCCACTCAGCACTTTGTTGTTTCTTTCCCTGAAAAAACTGTGAAGCCCCTTGATGTGAGGAGATTGATATTAATGCCCTATTAAAGCATTGACGTGTTGGCAATCTGGGTTTTGAACCCACGTCACAGCAGGAGGTCGATGTGAGGTCGACAGGGAGCCCCAGCCGGGACGGGGGACCGCATACTCTTGGTTATCAGCGAGCAGGGTGTCAGTCAGAGGGAAATGCGCCTCATCACGTCCCCCACTCTGCGGCAAACAGCTCCTGATACCGGAGGCGGGGTAGGTGAGGATGGCTTCATGCCCTGGGCGACAGGCCACGTGCCTCTGCAACGGCGCCTCCCCCCACATATGCAGCCAAGTTACCACGTCTGTTTCGGGTCACTGCCAGAAAAAAGGGCGTCAGTTACACTACAAATGGAGATAGCAATGGAAAGAATGATGCACGCCTCATGAAGTCAGTGAGAATGGCAGCAGTCATTTTATATCTAATAAAACATATGCAATTCAGGGACATGAACATGGACGTCATTTTGTTTCTTGTTTTGGATATCGTCAATAGGAACTCTCAAGAATGGATGTTCATTCAAAATGAGCTTTGTGACAGACAATTAAACTCGTCTGTCTTTAAAATACACAGACCTGAGAGTTAAAAGCTGTACCCAAAGCATCGTAATGCATTTAAACTTCCTTGTTTCGTTTGTGACAACCTCCCAGACGATCATGAGCTCCTTGAGTATCACCCAAAGGGTCCCACCGGAGCAAATTCAATCTTGGTCAAACCTATTGTCCAAATGTTGGACTGAAAGCTAATGTCATTTTAGGGTTTTTTTAAGCCATAATTCCACAGAGCAGTGGGGAAGGTTTAACTCAGCACCTCTGTTTATGGGTCAAATTGCCCCAAAAATTATGATGTTGATGTCCTTTAGTCCAGTGTACTTCACACATGCACAGGAAATTGCAATATATTGAAAAATATGGAAACTACCATTCCTCTGGCAACAGAAAGGCACATGTCTGGCCTGGTTCGGGCTTTAGCAAATAACACTTCACTTCTGTAAAGTCCACACCTCCAGTAACTCCAGCATTCCTGCATTATGCTGCTGGATCTGACGTAACTGCCACTCTGAGTCACATCCCAGGAAAACAAGAAACCCCAAACTGGTGCATATTAGGATGTATGGAAGCGAAGGCAGGCATGGGGGAAAGCAAAGGGGGCTTTATTTAAACAAAACACAACAAGTAGGGCCAAAGGAAAAGGGCCACGAGGGGTCAAAATGGGGTGGGGTGAATTGGGAGAGAAGACAGGGTGCAGAGCAAACTGGGGAGGCAGCAATCTCACACACGTAACACTACAATGACCGGACTGGGGAGCTCAGGACGAGGAGGCACTATATACACCACAGATGAGGAGCAGACGAGAGGCACCTGGGGATCATCCACACGAGGGCTGGAATGAGAGGCGCCACACCACAGGGAACACGGGGGAAAGGGCAAGTCGGGCATGACACAGATTCCCACAACTTATAGAGTATAGTAGTACAAAGGAATTACTCTGGGTGGGGACAGGGGAGTGTAAAGGGTGTAAATTAGTAAATTAAATTATGCTTTATTTGTCATTTGCTAATATAGCTACATTGTCTCAGGTGACAGTGAAGCCTGGGGCCCAAGTGCAGGTCAGCCATTTATCCATTTTAGGGCCTTGCTCAAGGGCCCAGTGGTGACATCATTCTGCTGGTCCCAGGATCAGAACCTGCGACCTTACAATCATGAGCACAGAAAGGCTGCATTAGCACCACGTAACAGCGAACAGGCAGAATTCCACCAGCTCCCTGTGGATGGCGTTTCCTAAAAAAGTCCATATGGAACGAGCACTGAACCAGAATGGTGACCACGGCTGACCGCCTGCCCTCTCCTGGCCGGGGTGCTAAAGGGCCTGATGCCGGTCTGCTATGAGGCGTGAGTAGGTCGGGCCAGGCCTTGAATTTGATGGCGCAGTCTGCATGGGGTCTCGCCAACCCTCCCGCTGCCCCGTCACGCATCCCGTTGGACAAACACTTCTGACGGACGACTGCGGGGCCCCTTTTGTTTTCTCTGGGTTTTTCCTTTGCTTGTTTTCACGCCGAACGAATCTGTACTCTTTTTCATTTTCCGTGCTGTGATCGTGTGGCAAGTTTTCACTTTAGTGTCGTGATGAGGTTCACACTAAGAGATCGTGATTATCCAAGTTGAGGCATGAATGATTGTTGACAGCTGCTATCTTTTGGAGAGTCAGAAATGATTTGAAGGGTTATAAAGTTTAAACATACATATACCTGTATTTTTTTTTGAGACGCATGTCCATATTGTCAGTTGAACAATGACCCCTTATGGCTGCGGGAGCATGGCTGCCTCACCCAAACCTCGCTGGAAGTGAGGAAAGCCCAGGCAGAATCTGTGGCCTGCCTACCCAACTGGGCTTGTCCAAACATAGGGGGCAGCACTGTTCACCCACAGGACATGCCCAGGACACTCATGGACATCACTAATCCAGTGCACCATCTGATTGGCTGTCAGACTGAATGCAGTGACTGTCTTATCTTTAACAGTAACTTGGTTGTGAGAAAATTCGTCTACACCTATTATGGAAATACAGCTTACAGTGTTCTTCAGGTTAAACCAATGAGATTAAATAGGCAGCTGACAGTTGGGTCAGAATTTGCAGAAACTTAACTAGGATGCATACTCTATCCGGAGAAGGAGCCGGGTCGCTTCTGGTCTTGGGGAGACACGGTTGCTCCGTTGGAACGCACTGCCCTCCGAGACCAGCTTCAGGGTCGGATGCCTCGACTCCAGTTCCGTGGCTAATGTGGAATGTCTGTTAAACTGGAGATGTGGAGACACATCCCAGCCACGCAAATCCCAGCTCCCCAATGTGTGTTTCAGAGACACACCATCCCGCCATCTTGCTGTCTTAGCTCATATTTGGGAGCTTCTCTTCCGCACCCTGCACCTGTGCCTGTGCGTGTTTGCGCACGTTTTGAAATAATGTCCTCCGTCCGCGTCCGTCTGCTGCAAATCTCAGGCTGCCTCTTACGGTTAGGAAGACGGACAGGGTAATTTGACTTTGGCTGGGTTTACCGTTCCTGCAGTGGGTTCCTCAGCCACAGTACAGCTCAGGTGCAGCCAGTCTGTGACCACCCCACCCACAACAAAGCCCACGAGATATCCTCTGCTTCCCAGAACCATCTGCTGCGGTACAGACAGCTACTAAACATATGACTCTTATCCACCCGATTTTGTCAGCTTACCAGTCGTTCTTTTAAGGCTTGTGCCAACTCATGATTAAGTTCTTTGTGTGTGTGAGTGGGATAAAACACCATTACTGATGAGGTGCCATTACAGTGTACAGTTTTTCTTTTTTACAGTGATTAAATCAAAGAAATGTGTTGTAGAGAAAAATGAGAAAACACACAAGATAACGGGTACTGATGGGGTGGAATGATTCTTTAAACCCCTGTAATTACGGTAGCATGTGTGTTAGCAGTAATTTAATCTAACAAACTTTTTCATATGTATATGTAATAAAAGCCGGTCAGTGCTTCCCCTCCCCCGCTTTCATCCATGCGCATTCCTGTAGATTGAGTGTCAGTTCCCATAACTGGAGAGAGGTGATACCTGCAGGTTTACACGCCCATCCACCAAAGCAAATAGACCCGGGCGTCCCCTGTACTGTAAATGGTCCGTTTGAAAACCAGCCCGGGAATCGCCGTGAGCCGTGCACGCGTTTCTCTTTAAGCAGGGGGTCCGGGGTTTTGAAACGCACTTAAATCATGTGCTGCTGACATGCTGCCTGAGGGCTGCCCCTAGCACTACACTGGCCCCATTCTAGGGGGTAACCCATCCTGGAACCACCAAGCCCTATATGACAACTGGGCCCCAAGCCCCCTGCCATCCTTCTCAGTCCTGACTGCCAGAGTCACCTACAGTCCTGGCCGATGGCTGCTCTAAGTGAGCCAGGGGTCGGTATGGAGCCAGAAGGTCCAGATGCAGCCTGACAGTCCGATGCCTCTCTGGCATCCGCACCCTGTGTACCACTTCAGATATTTGCTTCAGGACTTCCCTGGGGCCTCTCTAGTGGCTGTGCAGGTTGGGTAGCCCCTCTTTCCAGATATGGCAGTACACCCAAATAGAGTCCCTGGGTAAGAAGTCCTGCCCCTGGCAGTGGACGTGACATGCCTATTTCTGTCTGGTCGTGGCCGGGTCCTGAGGTTCCTGGGCCAGCCGTTCATGGTACACACACACTGCTGAAGCTGGGTCAGATAGTCCAGTCCTGGTGGGGTGTAGCTAGTGCTCTCCTGCATTGCTGTGTGATAAGCCCAAGGGAAGGACCAGGGGAAGGTGGGAGTCCCAGTCAACAAGGTCGACAAGGATCGCCATTTGTACAGCTAGGGTATGGTGGAAATGCTCTAGCAGGTTATCACTCTGAGGATGAAGGGGGGCAATGCCAGTGTTAGTGATCCCCAGCCAACACCCCACCCAAAACCTGCAGTTGGAAATTTCTGCTCTGGTTACTGGGCAGCTTCACTGGGGTCCTGAAGTGGTGGAAAATCTGCTCTACGAGTTTCACTGTTATTGTGGTGGCGCAGTGATCTGGTACTGCACATACCTTGGGCCACAAGGTGTAGTAGTCCATGGCCATGAGTATGTAGAGGTTCCCAGCCTCGGTGCAGGGAAAGGGGTCCAAGATGTCCGCCCCCACATGCTCCATGGGGGTGCCCACTAGGTACAGCCGCAGGGAAGCACAGGACTGCCAGCTAGGACCCTTCCAAGCCGTACATGCGTAACAGCAGTGCATGAACAGCTCGGTGTCCTGCCGGCAGCCATGCCAGTAGAAGCGCCGCCGCAGCTTCCCCAGTGTCTTCTTCACCCCAGAGTGCCTGGACCTGGTGGCTCCATGCACTGACTTCAGCATGATGGGACACGGACTCCAGGGCACCAGTTGCTGCAGCAGTTCCCCTGCACCATCCGGCAATTGCGCCTCCACAGTCTTCCATTGGGAGTGGTAGACTCTGGTCTCATGGCAAGACGCTAAGATCGCCTCACAGCCTGGTTATCTGCCCTTGTTCAGCCACTCCCTCAACCTAGCCAGCACGGGGTCACTGCACCGCTCTGTAATGAGCTACAGGGGATTGATGCCCTGACAGGCATCCTTGTCTGGGGCTGTGCAGGCAGCAGCTGCTGCTGTGGCAAGCTGGTCCCACTTCTCTGCTAAGCAGCAGTGGTGACAGCTCACCATGATGCAGGGCCAGTGAGACAGGGCATCCTCGTTCCCATGCAGCCTTTCCTTTCCTAGACCCCGAAGTTGAACTCTGCCAGCACCTCTAACCAGCTGGACAGTTGTCCCTCTGGATTGCGGAAGCTCAGGAGCCAGTTAAGGGATGCATGGTCCATCCATAACCAGACTCACAGAGGTAGGGCCAGAAGTTCTTGCAGGTCTGCACCACAGTCTGCAGCTCCTGTCGGGTTATACAGTAGTTGCGCTCTGGCCTACTTAGTGGTTGGAACTGCACGCTCCCCTTAAGCAATTCTGTGTCCAGAATGAATGGAAGGTGAGGGTCTGGGTATGGAAGCCCAGGAGCATCAGCAAGAGCAGGTGGATGTCCATGCAAAACCATTTCTCAACTCTGTAAGACAATAAAGTGATTTTGTGATGTTGGCAAACTCCTTTTCGAAGCATCAGTAATATGATGCCAGACCCAAGAAGCTGTGCGCTCCATCACAGTCCGTGGACCGAGTCAGTTTCGCTTAGCCACAGTGTTTTTCAAACCGGTGGCCCCATTCTTCCTGCTGATGATGTTGCCCAGGGAGTTTGTTCTCCATTGCTGGAGGGAACACTTCCAGGGGATCAGCTACATGCACATCTTTAAGTTCCGCAATACCCCAGGAAAGTCAGCAGTATGAACTAGCCCATCGTTGAGGTAGGTCAACAGGTTGCACTTGGTCCAGGGGATGTAGGCCAGGATGCACTCCATTAGCCTCTGGAAGGTGACCAAGGTGCTACACAGGCTGAGCAGCATAACCAATGGTGAGCACAGCCTTGGGACAGGCGTCCAGGGGCAGTTCCACCTTCCTGCAGTTCCTCCCTGGTCACTCAGCAAATCCAGGGAGCTGAACTACATTGACTCATTGATGTAATCCATCGTTCATCACGGATAGGAGTTCCTCCTCATCACCGCATTCAGTCGTCGGTACCCGACACAAAGTTGCCAAGAACCATTCTTCTTGGTGACAAGGACTGAAGGAGGCACCCATGGGCTGTCGGACAGCTCAATGATTCCCAAAGCTACCATCTCTCAGATCTGATGTTCTGCGACCTGCCGCTTCACCAGGGGCAGCCGGTGTGGAAGCAGAGGGATGGGCGGGGGCATCTCCTGTATCAATGTTACGTTGCACAAGGGAAGTGGGCCGGGAATCTTCATTCCTGGCAGTGAAGATGTCCTGAAACAAACTCAACAGCATGTCGAGATCGTTCAAGGATCAAGATTACTTTATTGTCATCAGCAGTTTCATACATGTACGAAGAGTGACGAAACAATGTTTCTCCATGGCCCTGGTGCAACATATAGTAACATATAGTACACTTAACATCACAGTAACAGGGAGTGCAAGGTGCAAACAGGCAGTAAACAAATACACTCACCTAAAGGATTATTAGGAACACCATACTAATACGGTGTTTGACCCCCTTTCGCCTTCAGAACTG
>JAODJW010000001.1:5941965-5952010 GCA_026777045.1 Hyperopisus bebe | reverse complement strand
CATGTGATTGGTTGATTAGATAATTGCATTAATGAGAAATTGAACAGGTGTTCCTGATAATCCTTTAGGTGAGTGTAGTGCAGAGATAATAAATAGTGCAGAGATGTAAACTTTGTATGATTTGTGCAGTTGCATAAGGCAGTTGGTGGGATTTACCCCAACATACATTACATCATCCTGCTACTCCACTGTCAATTTCTGACTGCTGCGCTGCCACAGTCTATGCTATCTCAGGTGACGGCAGTGCTACTGTTCCCTGCTGTCCTGGCTGGAGTTGTGGCTGAACTCATGACTGGAGGGACATAGCCTCTGAGCCATACGCTCAACCCATTGCTCTACAGGGTGGCCCAGGGAGCAGGGAAAACACACCAGGGACTGAAGGGTTATAAGACTGAGTGGGGGGAAACAGGATGACTAGCAACGTCTGCTGGCCAAAAGGGACGAGACAAATAGGACAGGGTCAGATGGGCACTGACCCTGGCAGAAAGTAGAGGAGCTCAACAAGAAAACTGTTGAGCTTCTGGGAACCTGCTGCTGAGGGGTGTAATTGGGTTTTCCTTATCATCTGTTCCGGTTTATCTTTTTGTCCTTGTTTTGGTTTACTCTGCTTGTGCCTTTTTTTTTTGCTTGGCAAGTTACTCCACTTGTTACTTATTGTGCAAAGCATGTGCTGATTGGTTGTTTTTTGGTTATGTTTCACACCTATCCTCATTCTGTCATTGTTATTGTTACTCCATGTTAGTAGCTATGGTTATCTCTCAGTCTAGCTAAGTTTTACTCTGTCTCAAAGTGTGTTACTTTGTGACCGATTTTTTATAAAATTGAGTCAAAATTACAAGTTTTATCACATTTGGTCTCCACAATGTAATGTATATCTGACCCACACACACATTATCTACAACATTAAACACAACACATGACATTACCATATGGCACAATATCAACACAATACACACGAAATATACACAATTATTTATATTATTTGCTCTTGGCCGCCACATTGCCTGATGCGCATCCCCAATGCTACAATGCCATTTTCATTGTTTATCACATTGCAGAAAATAATACGTTTTGCAGTTTGTAACCATATATTCAGCTGGAAACATAATTCCTGTCCTAGCAATATTTGCCTTTTCACTTTGCCTAGGTGGGAAATGTCCAGCAATGTCTTTTAGTGGCAGTTAATGCTGCTTTTCTATGGTAATAATGCTCTCCAGTCAAATTGAGTTTGTCACATTTATAATGCAGAATAGGCCTATTGAGGTGAACCAGCTTGTAAAAAAATACAGAGGAAAACAAATTAACAAATGGTGGTGGGGGGGGGCACATGAGAAACCAGCAAGTCATGCCATCTTCATCTGCACTTTAAAAATAAGCCACTTGACACATAAATATGAAATGCATAAACATATCCTATTGCCAAACGCAGCTGTAATGCAAAATCAAAATGATGAAATTCATGTTAAGCTCTTTTTGTCTCCATAGAAACACATGTGCCCATAATATGAAAAACAGCGACGCAAGAAAATAAAATTTCTCTCAAATAATGTATCTCTCATATTTCAGAAACCTACTTTCAAATTCACATTTGAACATAGTTTGGTGATACAGCCTTGCACTGATTTATTTTGTACATACTATTCAGTATTTTTATAAAGGAGTTTCTGTGGAAGAATTAATGGTTAAGGGATCTGTCTTTGAATGTTAGCATGAAAATATGTTATTTACGCCTTGTCTCCTCCTTGTATTTTTGTGTGTATCTTGTAAATTGTCTATAAAATTTAATTACAGTTTTATGCATTTGGAAACAGTGTCTAAGACCAGTAAAGTATGAGAGAGGTTTGGTTTCCCTAAATTGTTGTTTCGGACTTTGAGCTACGTTAAGCACTTTTTCTGCATTAAGCGTTTTTACTGCGGTATAAGCCTACGACAGTAACTGTTTATGTTTTTGATGGCACTTTTGCTGCATCCTTTCCTGTGGCAGTTAGCAATGAAATAAGTATTTGGATACACTATATTGCCAAAAGTATTGGGACACCTGCCTTTACACGCACATGAACTTTAATGACATCCCATTCTTAATACATAGGTTTTAATATGGAGTTGGCCCACACTTTGCAGCTATAACAGCTTCAGCTCTTCGGGGGAAGGCTGTCCACAAGGTTTAGGAGTGTGTTTATGGGAATTTTTGACCATTGTACAAGGAGAGCATTTGTGAGGTCAGGCACTGATGCTGGACGAGAAGGCCTGGCTCACAGTTTTTGCTCTAATTCATCCCAAAGGTGTTCAGTTGGGTTGAAGTCAGGGCTCTATTCAGGCAAGTCAAGTTCCTCCACACCAGACTCGGTCATCCATGTCCTTATGGACCTTGGTTTGTTCATGGTGTGCAGTCATATTGGAACAGGAAGGGGCCATCCCCAAACTGTTCCCACAAAGTTGGGAGCATAAAATTGTCCAAAATGGCTTTGAATGCTGCAGCATTAAGAATTCCTTTCACTGGAACTAAGGGGCCAAGCCCAACCACTGAAAAACAACCCCACACCATAATCTCCCCTCCACCAAACTTTGCACTTGGCACAATGCAGTCAGGCAATATTGTTCTCCCGGCAACTGCCAAACCCAGACTCGTCCATCAGATTGCCAGATAGAGAAACGTGATTTGTCACTCCAGAGAACACATCTCCACTGCTGTAGAGTCTTAGTGCTTTTCACTACTGCATCCGATGCTTTGCATTGCACTTGGTGATGTAAAGCTGGATGCAGCTGCTCAATCAAGGAAACCCATTCCATGAAGTTCTCTACGCATTGTTCTTCAGCTAATCTGAAGGCCACACGAAGTTTGGAGGTCTGTAGCTATTGTAGCTATTGACTCTGCAGACAGTTGACGACTTCTGCACGCTGTGCGCCTCAGCATGCATTGTCCCTGCTCTGTGATTTTACGTGGCTGAGTTGCTGTTATTCCCAATTGTTTATACTTTATTATAATACCACTTGAAATATGTAGTAGCAAGGAAAATTCAAGACTGGACTTGTTGCACAGGTGGCATCCTATCACGGTACCACGCTTGAATTCACTGAGCTCCTGACAGTGACCCATTCTTTCGCAAATGTTTGTAGAAGCAGTCTGCACTTGGATTCAATGATTTGGAGGGACATCCCAATACTTTTGGCAATAGAGTGTATAATACTGGTAACATATGATTCCGATGTGTTCAGTTTGCTTAAATCAACATCAGTAAGTAAACCTTTATGCTGTTAATCTCGCAAACGTCAACATAATTATTTAGGAGCCGCAGCGATTTTTTTTTAACAAGTACAACAAACAGCGAACATCTGCGGGACTGAACAAACGGTATTTCGGTTAATATGAGTACATTGGTCCTTCTGGACGTACAATGCCATATGAGAAACACCTGGGGAAACGGGGTGCCTGTATCCCCCTGCAGCCCAGACTGGGTGTCTGTATCTGGGACGGGGTGCTTTGATTCCCCCTGCACCCATGAGCCCAGCATCCCTATCCAGGACGGGGTGTCTCTGGGGCCAGCAGCATTACTTTATTTCAGGACGGCCAGTCTGTGTAAACTGGATAGGGAATTTTAGGCAACCAACTGATTCATATAGGCTACACTGCAATATTTTTACTGATTTATGTTTCACGGAATTGGGGGAAACCGCAAAGCCATGGATTTCGTGGGGATTTTGCCAAGCATTGCCTCCAACGATTTTACAAACACAAATGTTTTTTCTTTTCTTTAACTGCATGCATATGCGATCATGAAGTTAAACAGCAGCTTGCTGGCCAGGGGTCCATAATCGTTTGCGGTTGCACAGTGACAGAGTTGAAACCATACCATGATTTCACCTGGTTTGCAACAGAATCTGTTAAGACAGTCAGACATTAAAATAACAAGTGATCAAAAAATTATTTGACTTATAGATTGGGCAATGAAATTAAGTATAGCTCAAAGCCACATTTATTTTCTTTGCTGTACTTTGGTGAGGAGAGAAATGTTAAAAACGTGTCTTATTCAGCATTTTTAACGAAGTGGAATTTGTAGAAGTGTCCAGATTTATTGTGATTTATATGTGTGTTATATATTTGAACAGGTGTCACTTTATCTACAGTTCAGTCAGGGCTACATTAAACATGCTTCGGTCATTTCGAACCTTTAGTGGCAGGTTACACCAGCTCCAAGGTGAAAGTGGTTCTGGCCAGCAACCCGTCTATTTCCCCATTTAAGATGTACAGCAGAAGGTCATTGGTTTGGTTTCAACATTGGGAGGCATCAAATCAGCCCCCTCCCGCTAAACACACATGGTACTTTCCAATATTGGTAGAGACACCCACCAAACTCAAATGTCACATGTCAAGTGTCACATGGCACACCTGCGTTTGTGTGACAGTTTGTCTGGAGGCTTACTCGTCCACCACTCCACACGTCCGACTTGGTTCTGATCTTCCTTAGATGTTTAGAAGCTGAGGCCATTTGCCCAGCAGGGTAAAGGGAAGGAGAGCTGTCACATGAGGCGTGATGACAGCAATAAGACGCAACTCTTGCAGTTATTGTTGACATGAATGATTTCCTGCACATTATTAAGTCAAAGCAAACGTTCTATTATTTTGGAATCATGAACTGTTAAAGATCCTGCTTAAGATCTTGACGAGGTCCAGATCCCATGCTGTATCACATCGTATAAATGAACACAACGGCCAGTCTTGATGTTTTCTGGACAACGTTAAATGGCACGGAGTGTTTACTTTATTTGTCAGGCATGGGAGGAGTTTGGGGGGGCAGTGCCCCCCTAGTCGCCTGAGTCGAAATTGCAATTAATTGCCAATTTAGATATCTTTTGCTACATCCACACTGTTATGTATACAAATGAAAATTATCTCAATCCCCACGTCGTTTTCAAAACTAATTCCATCCGCACTGTTTGAAATGAGCAAAAACGTTTATGACGTAGCTATTAGCCTGTACATACATGTCAGCAACAGCAACTGTGTAGGTTGACTAAATGACCAATTAGACAATGGTTGTTTCTCAATACCAAGAATGCAAAGATCATAGGTGTACCTGTTTTATGTCATCTTCCTTTGCCGAAGACCAGTTCCAATCCTAAGAACATAAGTACCGAGGACAGTAAAAATCCCCAGATGTTGGTCTTGTTCTGCCCCAAATATCAAGAATACATCAGTTGCATCCTCACCGAACGAGACCAATCCCATAATTCATTGCGCCCCAAGTTCGTTCTTTGAAGGGAAGTTAGCAAGACCAGTCTTGCCAAGAACACAAGTATGGTCTTTGCATTCTTGGTATTGAGATTCACTCCATACTTGTGATCTTGCGAACCTGCCTGCAAAGAACGAATTTGGAGTACGTGGGCAATAACAAATCCGGAGGATTTGTTTACCATCCTCTGTGCTTCTGTTCTTTGTATTGGAACTGGTAAGGGTGAGGGTAAAGGTGTAGGTTTGGCAGATGGTCTGCAGTCCTTTATTACTTGAATAGTTTTAATACCAGGGATGGGAACAAGTCACTCCTTTGCGAGTCGGTGTCAAGTCACTAGTCAAAACAATGCAAGTCCGAGTCAAGTCTCAAGTCATGTGCCCTCAAGTCCAAGTTGAGTCCAAGTCTTTCCATCATTTTTGTTGTCGAGGCACAAGTCATGAAATTTGTGACTGAAGTCGAGTTGTGAGTCATTAAACTTGAGTCCCTGCAATGTCAGTTTTATTTACCTTTAGTGATTAAAACTTTCTACAACAAAAACCCGCCACAGTACATTTTTGGTTAAGACCTTCATAAGCAGAAGATGACAATAGAGCTTCCACCCTGACTCGATTGTCCTCACAGTGTTTTATGTCTGTGTATATGCAGAAAGTGATGCATCCTTTCTTTTCAGGAGACCATGCATTCAGCCATATGAAAATGCAGACAACAGAGAATTAATACACACTGAAATTATAAAATTTATGTTGTGGTATCCAGAGGGGAGATTATAACCTCAAGTCTTTCCATCAGTTTTTCCAAGTCAAGTTCCATGTTATCAGATTTGTGACTTAAGTCGATGTCGAGTTGCAAGTCATTGACTCGAGTCCCCACCTGTGTTTAATACTGCAATAATTTAACACAGTTGACTCAGACCCTGTAGTGACAGTGTGGACAAAACCAGAAAATGGCTAATGTAATATCTGCCTTTTTAAACCAAAACATAGCAGTTTGGATGTAACCAATTCCAATCAGAAAAAGGAAGACTTCTGCATTCTATCTTGGGACTTTGCACCTTTACATAAGTGGTTTGTTGGTACCAAGTAGGCAAGCAAGGTAATAGGTTATGTGTGTTATCAGATACGTGATTTAATACATAGGGTGAGCAATATGTGTTCCTACCCTCCTTCAATGCTTACTCCAAATTTCACCATGTTGTCATGGTAATCCAATTACGCAAAAGAATCTGCGGTAATAGCAGGTTTGCATTAGTCTAATAAAGATAGGAATTGTTCTAGTTTTAGGAAACCATAAGTCACTTGGAATATTGGAGAATGTATTAACTGCTTTTATCACAGAAGTGAAAGTTCTTTTGCATCAGAGTCCAAATGTTACTGTGCTGAAAGGGGGTCAGGGAGGGGTGTGGGTAGATCAAATGTGTGCAGTGAAAATTACTGGCTTGAAGAGCGATTTCTAAAAGGACCTCCAGTGAGACCGCAGCTCAGACCGCGTCCAAGGCAGCACTGCAGTTTGCTATACAGCTCGCCAGAGCCTGAGGTTAAGAACCGGCTGAACGTCGCAGAGCCATCCAGAGGCAGATTATAGTGTGTTAAGTCCGTTGGTCGGCTACTTTGATTATAACCTTAAATGAAATGTACACAGTTAGCCGGAACTACTGTGATGACTCTCCAGTGAGACATCTTAGCAAATACTTCTGTCCAAAGTGAGACAGAGAGCACATTACAAACACATGACTGTCAGGGTGTTGGTTAGTCATAAGTGCAGTAAGGCTGAGCTTCCAGTGGATGCCCAGTGCCAGTGTAAGCAGTGTTCCACTGCTATTCCATCATTATTGTATTATATTCTACTCTATTAGAGCGAGAGCTGCACAGCATCATCTAAACAAAGCAAGAACCTAACAAGACTGCTATTACAATCAGCAAGAAGTGCAAAAGGCCATTCAGGGAACATTAAGTCCTTTTAAATGTGAGCATATAGCATTTTTCAAACTAGAAAGCATCAGTTTCATTCTGATCCTAAGCTTTTAAAATATATTTATATGTTAATATCTAATTACTATATTTGTGACATTGATTTGAAATAACAACCAGATGTGTGTATCGGTTTTCAATGACTTTCTGTGCTCTAAACAATGTATAGCCACGTGCATTGTAAATGAGCAAATGGAGCTTGTGTCAATATGTAGTTTGATTTAAATAAAAAAATTAAAAACTTAAAAACGATGTTTATTAGAAACATAGGCAGTTACTTGTGGATACGCTTGTAAAGTTCCCAGGGTTGCAGTGCAAAGGCTGAGCATTAAACTATAAACCAGGTACAACTATATCCTCCAAGGCCTGTATGAATACCTGCACTACAAGGCCTGTATGAATACCTGCACCAAGATGACCGTAAATGAATTTGCACTTGTGTTCTCTATACTTGCGGATATCTAGCGCTAACTTGCATCTAAGTCTATATGAAAGACAGCTTGAAACATGGCAGCAAAAAAATGAAACTTTCATAAGTACCCATTATTCAGTACAGCATTTGAAGTTTTTTCTTGGTAGACAGACTTGGCAGGGGGTATGTAAGTGGCACATGGTCTTACTGGGATTCAGGTCACGCCGCTGGTGCCGACCACTCGTGTCTGAACAGGCACCGTGATTTTAACTCTTTCCTGAGTCACCCCACCAAGGTGTGCCAACTTACTGTTTTGGCTATGACAGTTGGAAGTAAAGCAGCAAATGTTACATCTTGCTCCAAGATCCAGCTAAAATCTTAAAGGACATCAGCCTAGTCTCAGCTTTGTCTGCAGTCTGAAGATCGCATTAGTTTTTCAGCCTCACGAACCCGTGTGATCTTAGTCCTGCTTTTCCTGTCTGAGGTCACCGTCCTCTCCTCTGTCGCTGTGTTCGCGCATTTGTCCTTGCCTTCATAGCTCATAAACACACTGACAGTGAATCTGGCTGCTCAACACGCTGCAAATGCGACGTGAAAGGTGCTGACGGCCGCAATTATGATCTTGCACGTTAAAAGAGCATAAAGCGCTTTGTGCTGGATGGCCCTTAATGATTGCTGATTGTTTCTGACAGTTGGGATTTTGCAATATAAATTGGTTTCTGGGCCTCTCCTCTTTTATGCCTGATATCTGATTCTGGAGCTGCAGATTTAAAGCAGCCTTTATTAGACGTGCTTTGTTTTTCTCCAGGAATGGACAAGTCATTCTGGTACAGTTACGAGCTGTTCTTCATGTCCTGGTTTTGGTGAATGTCCTGTATGGAACTTACAAAATATCAACGCACTATACTGCGATGGGCCAGGATAACAAGAAATCAGATCAGTTTGTCCAATATTTCGAGTCTAGGAGGTCAGCCCATGAGCATTTTCTGACGTCAGAGCATCAATGATTACGTGCGGCAGTAATGATTTTCATTTGTGCAGTAACTTTCTTCCCTGTTGTCACTGCCTTGAAGTGATAAAGTGTCGTATCGATAATCTGTAATATAAAATATCTTTTTAGTTAAAATATTCAGTTTTTTTTACTTTTTTTCTAAAATGGAAAAGTGACTTTGGCATTACATTTGCATAATAAAAGGAAAATGGCTTGTTGACAGAGGAGTTAGCTTACTTAATTAGCCTCCAACTGAGTGAAGGACTTTCTCTGGTCATTAGGTTTACTAACACAAAGCAAACTCCACTAATTTCACCTGGTGCAGATGTGCATTCAGTCTCAGGGGGGAGGTACTGGATGGATATTACACACACACACAAGCCTTTGTTATGGACTGTTTAGTTTTTTTTTTTTGTTTAATAGGTGATGTCATGACGACCATCTGCTGTAGGGCTACTCAAAGTTGTCTCATAACAGCCTGCGCCTGAGGCTCGTAAACAGTGCTGCGGAACCGAAATGCGTTTGCCAATGTGCAGCTGAGTTGCATTGTGGGCCCATGCACAGCATGTAATCGCTCCACGCACCGTAATTGCCCACGTCGGGAATGCAACCCAGCTTTTCAGACGAAGTTATGGTGGCTTTGTCTGCATGTATGTGACCATCTTACTAAAGCTGAAATAAAAACTTCAGACTGGGAGGGGGGAATTGCGTCATTTGTCCCAATATTATGATCTTAATTTAAAACCCTTTTTTCTTGCCTTGAGGATAAGAAATGTTCTTGGATGTTCTGTGAAGAATGTCATTTCATTTATTTCCAAAATTTATTCCCCAAACTCCTCCAATTGTGTAACTGTTGTCACTTATACAAAAATTTAAGTAAGCAGGCTGTACATTTATGTGGAAAAAATGTCATGATGTGTGAACACCATGCAAAACTGAAGATGTATGCTTTAGGAAAGCTGTCCATATATGTATGATAGTTTGTATGATATACTGATAATTTAGGTATTTAAAGGATGGATTTTGTTTAATTTTAAGAGGAACCAAATGTGGACATTAATGGAAATTCTGGAATTGTGTGAATCCCTTAATGAGCATCAGTAACCATAGACACTGTGCATATCCCTTTAAGCTTAAAGGGGGGGGGGGACACACCATACTGAGCTGCGTTTTCACAGTAACAAAAAAGTACTTGATCTATCCTTGTCATGTTGAAGGTTCTGCATTTGACAGAGTCCCTTGTTTAATGTTCCTGTTTAATATATATACTTGATTATGACTTTGACACTTTTAATTATGAGGTATAAAACGTGTCTGTTAACATCACCATATACATGAAGGCTAAACTGGGAAATCCCAGACAGGGGGTTTTCCCCTATAAGGGCCGTTTGTCCCCTACTGCATCGGCAGATGCCCCCCCCCCCCCCCCTCCGGAACGTCCCCT
>JAODJW010000001.1:5927103-5941834 GCA_026777045.1 Hyperopisus bebe | reverse complement strand
CCATCTCTGAGGTCAAAGGTTTAACCCCCCCAGCACTCTCAAAGCAGGCCGTTTGCAATGGGGGTGTGACGGCTGCTGACTGACGCGTGGAGGGCTGGCAGCCAAGCAGGAGGGGCCCTGGAATGCCCCCCCCCCCCCACCCCCACCCTCCGGAGTGTCAGGAGAAGCCGGCAAGGGCTGATTCACAGTATTTGGAGAGAGGCTGACAGTTACTGGAAACAGAACCATCGGGAGACTGCATCTCACCCCCCTCAGCCACCTTCTCTCCTCCTCTGTGCCTCCTCAGAGGTCCAACCATCGCCAGCACGACTCCCGCCGTAAGGACAGCTGGCATCTGGCAAGACGCTCCCCTCCTCAGGTGGACTCTAATCGCATCCACGCCGGCTGGATGGAACCGACCCACGCCAGGAATTGAGCCCAGAAGATCTCTAGAAAACAAGCGTCCCGCTCTCTGAAGTGACCGGAACGTTATGATGGCAGTCCCGGGGTATCTATGGGCTTCCTTTCTGCTGCTGGTGGGGATGATCTTGCAGAGTTCGACCCTGGCGGTTGGAAGCAGCTCCCCCCGACTGAGGCTGTCCCACAAAGGTAGGTGACACTGGGGGTTAGCAGAAGAAGGGCACTTGGCGTGAGGATGAGATGATCTCCTAAAACAAAGTCAGAGCTCTATTTGTTCAGACAGCATTCCGTGCAGTGTGTGTCTTTGGTATCCACTTGTTTATGTCTGTTTGTATCTAATAAACGTTGTCTGTAATCCTCCGTGGTCTGTACTGTCTCGCAATCTCAGTCCTGTAATTACAGTTAAAAAAGACCTGGAATTTTCCATGTTTAAGTGTTAAGTACGCAGTTGGTTTGAAGGCAGGAATGGTGTTTGGAAACAAGTTAACACTCGTGGAAAGGTGTGCAAAACATGGGGCGAGAGCTATTTTGTTCTGGTGTCTGTCGCGACTGATGGGGCATGAGACAGGTGTTAGTATGTTGGAGGATCTTTACCTATCATCTCCAGCGTATCCCTGCATATGCTGGGCATCTCTGGGAGTAACAACATTCTTTTAGTCTAGCAAAAGTATTCGTAAGTGAGTGAAATGTTTGCTCTGAAGGGCTGGGGAGTTTCACTCGGATATGTGCTTGAGACGTGGCATGGTGCCCTTTACCCCAAGAAATGGGTCGCTTCGTAGATAAGGCAGCGCTGTTGTGGCAAGGTGCCCCATGACAGCACACACTAAAACAGAGCAGCATGGTAAGTGTAGTTTTAGTGTCACTGTCGGATCTGCAACCCGATGCAGGTGTCCGATGCTGTGAAATGCCTTTTGTTGAAATCGTCTGAGAATACAAGCTCGTTTCGTTATTTACAGCTGGTAAAACTTTGTCGACAAAAAATTGCACCAAAAATTTGGAGGGCTTGTAAACCCACAGGACGAATCTGAGCTTAGCCTAAGGCGAGAGGGAGTATGTGTTTTCTGGATGTTCTGTGGATTCATCTGACATTTCACAAAATGCACAATCATTAATGATTAAGAGATCAATAAATGAATCACCGATTCCCATCTTTGGGTAAGAAGTATGCATGATGCATGATTTCTGTGTCTGACTTTGGGTCAGAGTTCCTGACACCTATAATCAATGATCTTTGTGGAGGTTTACATGCATCTTTAGGTTTCCTGTGGCCTAATATGCTGCCTAAATCCTTATAGCACGCTAAGCTGCACTTATTGGAAAGAATGGTTATGAATGGTGACTTATCTGGGTGTGTGTTCTCTGGGAATATGAGGGCTTCTCTCCCTGTACGTGCTCTAGCAAGCCAAGACCACTTCTCTTTAGTTAATATGTCTATCAGGACCCCCCCCCCCCCCCCCCCCCCCCCCCCCCCCCCCCCCCCCCCCCCCCCCCCCCCCCCCCGCACCTCTCATCAGATACATGCTAGTCTTGGAATGTGCTTAAATTACCTTGAAGTATAATGTTGTCTAGGTGTATAAGTGTGTGCATACCTTCTCATTAATGCAAACGGTCTGCTCCCTCCAAACAGCCAATCATATGACTGCAAATGAATACATCCACAGACAATCGGTTTTAAACGTGCGTTGCGTCTCCGCTACGTCTCTATTCTGTCACATGTCCGGCAGTCCGTCGAGATGCGCATCAAGTCTATTTTTGACGAATACGGACCGAGCCAACGGCGCGCCGGATCAGATACGGACCACAAACGCGTCCAGTGTGAATTGACGGATGGCCTCAGACGGAATGGGAATGCAGCGCAGTCGCACTGCAGCGGATATGCATCCAGTGTAAAACAGGGGTTACTGATCAGTTCAGCAGTGGCGTGCAGAACGGCTTCTCGGAAGTGACCCTGGAGATAAAAGGGCCCCTATTGGGCACGAGACCAGGCTACCTAATAAAATGGCCACTGAGAGAATGTATTATTTTATTAGAAGTACTTTGCATATTTTTTCTGTTTACATGGCTAAAGCTTGCAAACTCCGGTCAAGTTGCTCAAGGGCCCAACAACAGCGACCCTCTTTGCGCCTGAACCTGAAATGTTTCAGTATCTGTTGACATATCTAGCATGTGTTTGTATGTCATGGTTTCATTTCTGTATTGATTTAAGAGGCCAGTAACAGAGAACAGGCCAGTTATATTCTGTCAGCGAGCCAATACAAGAATGGGAATCTCACTGGGATTTCTGGAAACGTCATACATTAAGGTCTTGGCAGGCCCACACCAAGAAGAAAATCCATCTGCACCAACAGGCATAAACATTATAGTAGGTGGGATCAGCTTGGTAGCATTGCCAACATTTTTTGGTTGTGTTGCAACCCCCACCATGAAGGCGTTTCTCTGTGATGTAATAGTTGGGATTAATGCCTCCATTGGACGCTATATACTCAGTTACGTTACTCTGTCAGTTCACAGCTGGAACAACAGCAGGTGGACAATGCAGTGAGGTTATTACCCTACTACTGACAGCCGGCTCTGAGTACATACGCAAGCACACATACTTCTCTCTGTGTTTTGGCCTGGTTCCCCAGGACATCTTTTCCGTACCCTGAAGGGTGTTGGTTCAGGTGGGGGATGAAGCATTTCGCTGACAGGTTTAGATGCCTGTGATTTCATAATGATAGGATCCGACCCAGAAGTCCATTTCTGCTCCGTCTAGCAGGGTAGATTGTTATCAGTCTAGACACATAAGCCTCTGCAGTACAGTTAATCCTCTCTATCTGCCTGTGGTGAGTCCATTCTACCATTCAAACTTCTTCACTGAGTCAAAAGGCCATTGCAATGCCTATGATCAAACACATATGATATTATATTTTTTTCTAAATAATTAGTCAGAAGGATGTTCTGACAGGAGAACTGCAAATTATAATTCAGTAACGATCCGTCGCTTATTTTGACGGACCCCAAAAGCACATCTACTCTCAATCATTCACACCTTCAGGAAGGTTCAGCAAAGACCTCATGATGGTCCTGTAGAAACAGTGATCTCTGTTCAGATTTCCTGCATATACCCTGCAGGAGCACAGAGCATACTTTTGGTTAGGCAGCATCTCTGAAGAGCAAAACTAAGTCCTACAATATGGAGAGATTTAAAACCAGACATAACATTTATGTCATTTCACTAACTCCCAGCCTTGGGGGTGTTGTTGGGTATTTATGTTGCCATTGTCTATTAAGGGGGAGATACGCTACATCTTGTCCAGCGCTGAATGTCAGATCTGCTCGGTTTCAGGACAATGAACGGGCAGTCAGTGAGGTGCCTCTTAACTCCAGGCAACTTCAGCAGGAATGGCTGGTTTGTGGAAAAGCTGCTCCCCTCCAGAACCACTGGTTGGATCTCCCTGGACAGTTCTCCCTCGCCGCTGGTTGTTCCTCACCCCCTCAGAGAGACCCCCCATGGCCAAAACCAGTTTTATGTTCCCAGTGGTCACAGTACCATGGTGAGCTGTTTATATTAAGGTTTTTTTTTTTGTGCTGTCAGTTTATTTTCCTGCAGTGTTGGGCTTCTCTTAAATGAAAAGTGACCTTTGATAATCATTCCCCTGCTCTTATGCATTTTTAAATTACCAAGAGGAAGTTCATGCCATCCCAATAGCGATTAACCTTTTTTTATAGAATGATCTCACATCTGTTTCTCTTAATAATACTGGCGGCATCCAGATAATGCTTCACTTCAGTGGCTTGTATTTGAGGAGTGGGTTCCGTATCCCTGCCGGTTTCACACTTCCTGCTGTGTTCCTTGAAAAAATAAATCCCATGACTCTCTTAATGCGGACCACGGGTTCAGAGCCGCTCCCGCAGTAAGAGAACAGCCGTTGTCTGCTGAGAATGACAAAAACGAACGAGGCTGAAAGGTGAAGGAGTTTATCCATGCCTGAAGGATCACACTCTGTAACTCTTGGGATGCCTGTCACAAAATCAGAGATGAATGGAGTGATGGATAGATGCGTGGATGGAAATATGAATATTTAGCACTTCTTTTTTAGAAGGAAGCTATTCCTGGCATACTCGACAATGTAGATTCTGCAGTCTAAGACATTTGAATTGTCACATAGCTTTTCTGAGGTGTCGTGCGACACAGCTCCTGTGTTCACCAGTATCAGTGAGTTGAACACGAATCCCTGGGTCTCATTATGAATTCTTCATGTTTTTCTTGATGATACAGTGTCCAGTAGCAAGTGACCATCGGTTGCCATTTTAAGTGTAGCAGCACGTACAGAGCTTTCCAGAGCATAGAAATCATGCAGCAGAAGTGGTTGGGCTGGTCGCACCTGAAGTCAGAGTGCAGGGCCAATCAGAAGGTCCATCTGCCTCCACAACCTGTTTTCAAATTATTGATGCTCTGCAAGGTAAGAGAATCGCTGCATTAAATTAACGACACTTGATCCTGCAAACGTCATTAACCTCTTCCACATTTTGCCTGCTGGCCAAAGAAAGCCTGCTGTGACATAATGATGTTTTGATAAAAAAGGTCTCCGTCATAATTAAGTTGTACAAACAAACCATCTTTCTCCTAAAAAAAAGAATGTGACTTCGAAAAATTGAGTAAGAAGCTTTTAAAACCCATCTTGTGTCCTCCTTTAAGGCTCCAGGCGGTTAAACACTGTTTATTTTCAAGGGTTTTCCACATATGTAAAATGTCAAGCATTGTGCTTCTTTAAACCTCTTTTACACACTTAAAACATGCCCGTAAGTACAAGAAAATGTGATATATTTTGCTGCTTCACCGTTGCTTAAATATCTAAACTCTCAGGAGTGACTCAGCTGAAGTGTTCCCTCGATGTTCGCAAAGATATTTCTGGTCCGTGGTCCAACACTGAACACTTAGAAAGCTACAGGGCTTGATGTGAAAGACTGCTTCACTGTTCTAAACCAGTAGCAGGATTTCTGATTTTAGTCTCAGTGTTTAGTTTGAAAGGATACTATTACGACTAAACCTGTCTTGGTTTAAGGTAGTAATTACACACGTGCTAGTTTTTCAGTAAATTTCTGTTATTTTATACTGAGATACAAAAACAGTATTTTGCCTGGCTGGATTCAAGGTTAGTATTGTATTCGTTCACCAGCTAAGTTTAATCTGAGAATGATTTTAATACACAACCTATTACCGACAATGAATCCCCGATTTAACAATATATAGTATATATAGTATTTAATGGTGCATGTACACTTTTTTATCATTTTCCATATAACAGGACTATGCACCCTTATTTCCACAGCAGAGTTTTAGGCTAAGGATATTTGAGAGCCCCACCCCGCAGATAGATTCCCCCAGTTATGTGCCTTTTAGATGAAGCATGGGCTTAACGTACAAGTGCATGGGTGGGGGGTGTCCGAGATCAGGCATCTCCCCAGGCTCAAACAGCCCCTAATATACCAGCAGCAGGCGGTCAGACGCTAACGTGGCGAAATGATCTCCCCCAGGCTTCGGGGATTTTAACGTTTTTACACGTTTTTGTAATTATAGCCCAGAGTGGAAAACACCAAATCGGGTGGGGCAACGCTGCATAGGCAGCACCGGCGATGTGTTGCGATTATATTTCTGCATTTCTGTCGTGTCCCCCGATGCCTGAAGGTTTCTGCCCAAAACCACATGGTTCGCATTTGGTCCCCGGCACTTGCTGCTGTAATCGCTGCCTTTCCCCATCATAACACACCATCATGGTCTTAACACTCACATTCTCAAGTATTAAAGCGGCAACGCAGTTCGGCATATTTTAAAATAGCCCTAAGTGTGCATATAGCGGTATGGAAACTTCGGATTTAGAACCATATCCTGCCCTTTCGAGGGTCACGGGTTCAGATCCCACTGCAGGGCCGCATGGGTAAATTTTCCTCCCGCCGCCCAAAACAGACGTTTATCCGAATCCGCATTTATAAATGCAAAGCATGTTTTCCAGCAATCAAATGCTTAATCATTCTAAGACAAAAATTACCCATAAATCTTGTTTTACAAATAAAGGTAGTTGGGTATTGTATATTTGAATAAGTTATTTAATTAGAGGAGTTTTAATTTCACAGTGGATTCTGTCATTAGCGCCAGACCAAATAAACATACGAGGTTTTTAAATACACCAGGGAGGATAATATGTAAATTTATATATGTGTTGGCCTTCACTTGCACAGCTCAGATTTTATTTTCTTTGTCTATTTGGCATTTCTTTCCCATTGGGGATATTTTCATCCGGCTTTGTATGGCTTCGTGCCTTAGGAGAACCTCCACAGTACGGCAGCGTTTCTCGTGAATTTCTTGTTCTCTGTTACTCGAATTGCCTGATGATATTGCTTGTTTTGCTGGTGTGTTGTTCCTCTCCTTGCATATTCTGTGTTTTTTTTTTTTATCTTTCGAAAGGTTTCCTTTTTTTGCAAGTTCAGTTTACTCTGCCTTCGGGTTTTACCTGCAGCTGATTCACTTGTGCAGGGACCTAATTACACAACCACTTAATAAATGCTATTCGATGTTTTGGACTTAACTAATAAAGTTGATCTGATGATCTCATGTCTGTGTGGACCTGTAAGGCAGGATTTGCCAATTCCACTCCTGGAGGGCCAATTTGCAACACAGTTTGCAGATTTCCCTGCTCAGACGGACCTACTAAAACTAGTAATTGGGTACTTAGGATGAGTTTGAGCAGGGAAATCTGTGGTCTGTGTTGAATTTTGACCCCATTTTATCATGTATGCTGTTTGAAGTTCTCCATCCATCTGTCCATCTTCTAATCACTTATCCTGGTGAGGGTCAGTAGTTTGTGGCCAGATGTAACTCCAAACAGCTAGAAAGAGCACATAGGTAACAGTTTCTACAGAATCATATTATTTTGTCAAGTGTGACGTAAAACGGTATTGACTGGATCAATGAAAGTAAAAGTGAAAAAATGTGTGTTTGTATGTGTATGTATATCAGTCTTTAGTGAAGTCTGAATTATGTAAACGATCATGTTTATTCTCTTAGTTTAAGTCATTTGGTTTCAAGTCCATTTTAAGTGAGTTTGCTAAAGAGCACAAGTTTGTTAATTGAAAAATTTGTAAACTCTGAAGTGTTGAAGGGCATTTACAAGCTGAGATACAACTTCTTGTGACCTCTCAGTAGGGCTTAGAAAGAGTATTATGGCACTTTTCTTTTTCTCTCTGGAGTATGCGATTCACTTACACGACAAACACTCTTGAGATTTCAGCGTGATTAAAGATCAGTGTTTGTTTTCTCGGCTTTTTGTTAAATCTCTTCTAGCATCCCTCAGTGCATCAGGCCACGGTGTGGAAACATGAGGGTTGAGTGGCATCCCTTTACCCCACTGCGCCCGTTTCCATTGAAACAGAGCCCTGTATTTCACATTAACGGACTCCAGCAGCAGAAACCCACGGAACAGAATTCTCATAAATTCGGAATCAGTTGGTCTGAATCCCTGCAACCTTTAACCTCTGCATTTTAATACTGAACAGTGAAAATGTGTATTTTCAGAATGATGCAATCATTTATTGGCTTAGCTAATTGTTTATCCAGTTGTTCTTCTTTAAGTTTTCGTAATTTATAATGGATGGAATGTCGATTGATGAGTTACCTTTAGATGCTAAGCAGCTGGCCCTTTTGAAGATGTTTATGCTAAATTCTTTGACCTGAAAATAAATAGCATTTTCCCATCTGACAGAAGCATGATTAATCTTTGGATGTGACCCTTAAAGTTCCCCGGATGCTGTCTTGCATGGTGCAGAGATCCACTGTCTTTATTTACATCACAGTGTCTCAGTGTAACTTCCATCATGTGTGGCATTATTTCACTAGTCTACAGATAAAGTTGAAGATTAATGTGGGGAGCTGTGCAGGAACCTGCAAACCTTCTCGTGATGGTCTCCTGGTGACGGTCCCCATGTTTGTTGAAGCTGCTGTTTTCTGTAGTTTGTCAAGATTCATGTCAGGTATTTGGAGACGGGATCGAGCCATTGAATGCGAGGAGGTCTTATTGGAAGTTACACATGTGCTAGTTTTTCGGTAAATTTCTCCCCCCCCCCCCCCCCCCCCGGTTGATACTGTAAATCTGTAACACGTCTGGCCCACAAAACTCCGTCCTCTCCTTCCATATCCGGGCTTGTCAGCCTGCCGTTCGATGGGTCCTTCTAACATTTAAAGACTGTCCAAGTTCCTTAGCATCCGTGTAGCATTTGGGGAACGTTTCCTGTTTTTCTTGTCTCTCAAACAGCAGTTTGGGACAACAAGCTTTTTTTTTTAATTGATGTTTTTGCCCCCCGGGGTATTGTTGGGCCCCTTCCAAATTCCACTGGTGCGTACATATGCAGAGCATCCCTGCCTAGCCGTCACTCTTCATTGCCCCAGGAGTGGGAGTTAGTGTTTAGTGTCTAATGCTAAACAGGTCTGCTGAATATGAATGTTCATTTGCTGCTGGTAATATCCCCTCCTCGCATGCGGCGTTGTGTCTGACAGTTTGTCCTTGGTGAGGTCACAGGTGTTTCAACTACAGTTCAGACTGTTCAATTGTTCCAGATCTCTCTAGTAATTTTCAACATTTTTCTCATTTTTAAATCACTATACAATTACAATCAGCTCTCTTAGAGCTCTCTTCCAACTTTGGTTAGTGGTGTAAACAGTTTGGCAATGCTAAAAACAAGGCTTAAACCGAACTATTTACATCTGCAAGACTGAAATCGGCGCGTCCTGACGATCCACAGCTTCCCTTGAGTTCCAAAGGAAATATTCTCAAGTAATATAAAAAGTGGCCTTCGCTAGCTGATGATGTCAAGTCCAAATTAAGTTACGGATAAGAATTGAATCCTTTTTCCAAATATTGAAGTTACATGAGTTACCCATTGATGTAAATCTTGATAAGTTAATTCAATTCAATGTCCATTCAGTTTATTTTTATATAACGCCTCTCATAAGCCAGCCGCCCCAAGGGCAGTGCACTACTGCATCATTTGTACATTAATTGTCACTAATAATGCATTTATACTTTAAGAATTTTTAACTAATGGGACTAAATTCTCTAACCATAACTATGGAGATATATTCTTTGGGTAGTAACTGTAGAATTCTGTTGTGACTTGATTTTTTCACAGCTGTCATGTATGGATGGATATAAAGCATTATTTAATATTCATGAGGTGCACAGCAAGTAAAAAATTCCTGAATCTATGTGAAATACTAACATTCCGTACCTTTTTTTCAGATACAAAAGGCCGCTTTAGAATATGTGCATTTCTTAAAATTCTGATGGACATCAGATTGATAGATATGCTTAGACAGTCACTCTTCCACTGTTAGGTAAAGCCAGCCTCACGCGTGAACCACGACCTCCCCGTTATTCTGTGTGATCTGCCTGGGACTCCATATATGTGTGACACACGTGACCACAGTCAAGCCCAAAGTCAATCACTCCCCCCCCCCCGGAGCACCAACCCTTTTCAGCTGAAAAATAAATACCCCATTTTATGAGTGAGCATACAAACGAAACATCCACCCATGTAATTATCATCATCCCCCGTGCACTTTGTGACTCAATGCTTCTGACTCTCTTGAAAGAGCCCTTTGAGATCCAAAGTGTCATTGCCCTTTGCTAGCTGACATTTACGGACCTTTTTGAGTGAGTGCGGAGGCCTGACTCAAACTCACGCGCACTTGCCCAACTCCGGAAGTAGGATCTGTTTGGCACGTGTGGCAGATGGTAATTGGTGCTGATGGGTGCAGACCAACATGGGGCCACACCCCCCTCCCCCAAAAATGTGGACTCAGATCATTGGGTCCAGTTTCCCTCTATACTTTTTTCCCACACAGTGAGTGACATCAGTCCTTCCTCCAAACTGACTTTGTAATGTTGACAGAGGAAATGCTGTCAAACATCTTGTTTGTATGGGTACAAGACTCAGCAATGCTCTTAACTTTTTTATATAATATGTTGTCCACATGTTCTACACACCATGACTAAATACTGTTTACATGTTGTCATCTAATTATTGCAACATAGCCATACGTAACTGAGACCCTCAGGGCGAGCATGGAAAATTGGAGATATGCTCTGTTTTTGATTTTGCTAATCTGTTCTGCCTGAATGACATTACTGGAGTCTAAGTTCTGTACTGGATTTATCATTTGAGAGTCATTCTGTGACAGTTGTCAGATCTGTGAAAGGATTTCGCCCTCCCACAGGGCAAAATGCCACTCAAAGCCAGAGGAACAGAAACGAATCAAAGCGCAGACAATTAGCAAATCAGGCCAAACGCGTGGCGTCCTTCCATTGTCTTCGTCAGGTCTTCCGGCCATTTCTATCGTCGTGGTAAATTCCCCTTCTTCCTCATTGAGTGCAAATTTGTAACCTGATAATGTTAGTGAAATAGCCTTAAGCCATGCAGTATTATAGTTCAAAGTTTGTTTTGAATCCCCTTTTCATGCCACACTAGTACCGACAGGTTCGTGTCCAGGGATGCAAGAGCAAAGGTCACAACTGAGTCCAATTAGAAGCAGGCAGGACCTGTTTACAGTATCGGCCGCTCTACAGATTCATGGAGCGCTGTGACTCTTTTGACAGAGTGACAGATTGAGAGTTTCCAGACCACCTAATTACAGTTTGCCTCACAGGTTTGCTTTGGGGCTGCTATCTGCTAATATTCTCCCTTTGATTCAACACACAGAAGATTCATGATCGATCTGGCAGATTTCTCTTTTTTTTGGGGGGGGGGGGGGCTTTGTCATGCTGGTGGAGTTTGGCCCTTATGGGAAAATAGTTGGGGCTGATTGTCATATGCACAGTCAGTAACATGGCACAACGGAAGTGATACTCTGCAGTAATCACGGATAAAACACAATTCCATCCATCCATTTTCTATACCCCCCTTGTGCAGAGTCGCGGGGGGTTCAGAGCCTATCCTGGAAGCTACAGTATGGGCACAAGGCAGGGAATAACCCAGGATGGGGCACCACACAACATTCACATACACATCCACACAAATATAAATTAAGATGCCTCAATAATACGATAAATATGAGCACAATTACAAGAACAAATATGACAACATGTGTAAACAGTGCAATGAGAGGTAGATAACTGGCTAGTCCTGCGTGAAAAGACTTAGTGCACCAGACAGATGTGTGTGCAAGTGATTTCACTTTATATGCACTACCTGTGAATATTGGGGGATTTTATGGTTCCTATAGCTGGACGACACGATAAAACGATGGGGGAATGCCTCAGTCTCATTGCCTGAGAGTAATCCCATGTGCTTTGGTAATCAGCAGCATTTTATAAGGATTCTTTGATGTTCTGTGGGAGCCCTGATGGGTATGCCCCCATCAAATCCCACTAAGACGTGCCTGGTTCAGGCAGAGTCTGTGATTGGTTATTCGAGTGGCCTTGAGGAGACTGGTGATCCTGGACAGCGAGCGAGCGGGAGGACGGTGCTGAGGTGATGGTCGCGGGGCGGCTGGGGATTTAAAGGCTGCTGGCGTGGGGCCCCTGAAATCAGAGACACATTGCCGCTAGTCCTTATCTGATAGGGCCGTCGGAGGAAATGAAGGATTCCCAGTGTTTTTTTGGCACTTCAGACACATGCTGTCAATATGGGAGGAAATTCCACTTTATTCGGTCATGCAGTACATATCTCTTTGTTTGTACATGGCAGACAAGTCACAGTTTTAGCAAAACGAAAGGCAGATGAATCAGAGTTTTAACCAAATGACCAGCGGACGAATCAGAGTTTTAACAAAAGGAATAGCAAACAAAATGCAATTTCGACAAACTGATACACGTTGAGTGTGCATGTTTGATACACTTCTGCTATTTTTCCATCCAGAGATCTTTGTCTCTCCAACAGAGCTATGGCATCTGAACAGGACCTGGGCATTTGACACCCCCCAGGGGCCCCTGAGCCCTCGGACCATGCTGCTGGATGAGCACGAGGAACGACTCTTTGTCGGGGGCCGAGATGGCCTGTTCTCGCTGAGCCTGGAGCGGGTTAACAGCAAGCACAGAGAGGTACTTAACCGCCACACCCCCCGCCCCACGGGACGAGCCTTCCCTCCAGGCTGATGTCTTGCGTATGCGTGTGACTCTTTGAACTTCTCATTTGTAGATGACCTCACTATGGCTCCACGCCACCCTGTGAAATATATCGCGTAGTGGACACAGGACGCCAGCCATTTTGAAAACAAAATCTCTGGATCCTCTTCGGCAGAATTCCATCCGAGGAGGGCGGTCCTGATATTAAGAAACCTCGAATGACTGATAAATAATAATAATAGTAACAATAATAGCAGCGGTGCTGTATCTTTCCAGTATTGTTTTTCACCAGTCGAGGAACAGAGCTGAAGTAAAAGGGATTTAAAAATGGTTAAAAAGTTAAAGTGGTTAAATACCGTGTTAGATAACTCATTTAGCTTGTTCTAATAAAAATACGACAGGATATATGAAATGGTGTTAACGTTGCTCTAACAGTGTGGGAAGGGAATGAAAGCTACTGTACGTGGAATGCACGGACCCTGAAACGCTGAAAGATGGTACATTCCTAGTGAATGCTTATAAATAAGGGCTTCTTGAATTCTCCTCTTTTAAGGGGGTGGCGGGTTTTCATTGACGTGCGTTGTATGACTTTCAGACCCATTCTGTCCCTCTTTATTTCTGGGACCTCTGGGGCTTCGTGGTTCCGAACCGTCATGGCCCATCCCGTTTACCCCCATGGACCCCTCTTCCGGAACTTGCTTCTTCCCCACTGCGGTGGTGGGAAGAGCCGCTGTGTCATGCTTCTTGCCAAGCCTCTGTCTCTTGAGGGCCCTTCATGCTCCAGCCCCTTTTCTCAGTGCTGGGGTGTCCAGCTTAGTATTTAATGTTCTTCGATGCAACAGCAATAATGCTCAAATATCTTTGCTTAGCTGTTACAGTGAATGCACAGTGAGTTTTCAACTGATATACAGTAAGAAATCCATTCCACTCTCTACACTATGTACATAACCAGTCAGAAAATTTTTGCACACCACAGGTTTTTACCACTTTTCCATTTATTTAATAAACTGCTGATTTTTTAAATTTTTGTTCAGCACTGTAAAGTTGAGTGAACAACTATAAATGAAAATATAAGTTAAATAAAACAAGTTTCCTTTATAACACGGACAGAGTATGTAACCGTGTATGTCTGACATCCTAATAACTGGTTGTGTGGTGATGGCAGAGTCACATTCTAGGCCGGCCTTTAACTTTAAATGCAGTAGTTTAACTGTTCCATCCCATGAAACGGAGCAGTATTTAATGTCCCTAGCAGAAAGCATCCCTCAGTTTGTTTTCTGCTGTTACGACTACTAAAGGAGGCTACTTTGATGAAACAAATATATGGCATTTTTTTCCTAATAAAGGTACTCAAATGGTAAATATACTGTAAATTTATTTGTTAGAAAAGAATATTGAGTGTATTTTTAGTAAAAGTTAAGTGAGTAACATGCAAATGTAGAAAATCTCAGTGTGTGCAAAAACTTTTGACTGGTAATAAGAAGATTTACCTTCTCATGCCTTTTATACCAAGAACACAAACCAAAAATGTACTAGTAATACGTACTAGAGAACACATTCAATAAAAGAAAAAATAGAGTGTAAATTTACTCATATGTGTATGTCACGTTTGGTGTTAACGCTTCTGTAAACCCTGTCTTCAAATCACGGTCCTCGAGGTCCAAGCACTGCTGGTTTTCCAGCCTTCCTTTACCTGTCAGTCAGGCGTGAAGCCTCTGACCATTTAGAATCAGTAATTATTAAACTAACTATCTGGGAGAACTGAAAACAAGGCCTGGATTTGGAATCGAGGTCCAGATTTGAAGAACCCTGATATATAGTCTGTGAATTAAAATGCCTTTTGCTGAGTGCTAAAAGAGCTAGCACATTTAGTGCACGTTGTTCTATTGCACATTTTTAAAAATAAGTATATGAAAAAAACGTAGCATGAATGCATGTCGTGTGTGTCTCACTGCAGATTTCCTGGGCCAGCACAGCAGGACAAGTGGACGAGTGCTTAATGAAGGGGAGAGAGAAGGTGAGACTTCCCAAAACGGCTTCCTGTCATCTTTACGGGAGGACGGTGTTTATTTGAAGCTTTGACCTGATATTAGTTTGGCCCTAAGTGTTTTGCGGCAAGGTTCAAGGTTCAAAGCTTTATTGTCATGTGCACCGACAAAAAAAACAAGTTTTTCCAGTACAATGAAATTCTTACTCCGCCACTCTGATCTGGATGGATACAGTATATAAATATA
>JAODJW010000001.1:5883793-5898282 GCA_026777045.1 Hyperopisus bebe | reverse complement strand
GGCACACCACATAATACTGTTCTGGTATACTATGGTTTGGTATACTTCAGTGTGATATGCACTGTAGCGGGGCACACCACATAATACTGTTCTGGTATACTATGGTTTGGTATACTTCAGTGTGATATGCACTGTAGCGGGGCACACTACATAATACTGTTCTGGTATACTATGGTTTGGTATACTTCAGTGTGAAATGCACTGTAGCGGGGCACACCACATAATACTGTTCTGGTATACTATGGCTTGGTATACTTCAGTGCTATGTCTCTGACTGCTGTTGCCTCTGAATCGTTTTCGTCTCAGTGCTCCAAAACCTGTGGCCACGGCACAAGAACCCGAGAGTCGTACTGCATGAGCAGCCTGGGCCGCCGGCTGTCAGACAGTGAGTGTGCCAGCCTCCCCCGCCACAGCGCCGAGACCTGTGCCGACGCAGCCTGCCCCGAGTGGGCGTCCGGCGAGTGGACCGAAGTGAGACCGCCGTCCCTCCTTGGCTTCCTCGTATCCCCACGTTTGCTGCTCCTCCCTTTGCTCACCCTGGTTCTCTCTCCTCCACCTCAGTGTCTGGTGACCTGTGGAAAGGGCTCGAGGCACCGAGAGGTCTTCTGCCGCATGGGTGAGGAGACGCTCAACGAGCAGCTCTGTGACCCAGACGCCAAGCCCCCGGCAGTGGGGGTCTGCCAACTACCCGAATGCGCGTCCTGGCAAGTCGGGGCCTGGGGCGTGGTAAGTCGACCATGGTTTCGTGTTGTGTGGGATTCAGAGTAGGATGGATGGGTCTGGGCACCACCTGGAATAGTAAGGTTTGGGTTGGGGTGGATTAACCACAGAACCAATAGACGAGCCGGGTTTAGGGGAAGAGTGGGTTCAACCAGAAGACCGGTGGAAGTTTTGGGTCTGCAGTAGGGTAGAGAACAATAGAGGATCCATGGAAATTATCTGGCAAAGTGTGGTTTAGGGATGGGTGGTTTCAGCCTATGAACCTATGGAAGATTCTGGTCTGCAGTAGGATGGATAAAGGTAGAGGATTCATGGAGGAGGATCTGTGATAAACTGTGAATGAAGTGGGGGACTTATAGAATTGAAGAGCAGAGTTTATACCAGGGAATACGGTAATCCTCTTAGCGGCTTTATTAACTGCGTTAACATGCCTTATCCATTCAAGCCTGTTATTGTTACTGTGGTGAAATGCTGATTAAAATATTTCCTAAGGCAGCTTGCAGTTATAATTTGTTATTCAGTGTTATTTAAACAAATCTGTATGAGGTCATGCATTATACTGTTATTATTTATGTACAAATCCATGAGATCAGGGTTAGTGTTGGCTTCTTAGGAGTCCCTGTGCCGTGATGCACATCTGTAATATATGACTGATCTTTGGCTGTCGCTTTCTTGATGTCCTCATGGGGGCGCTCTCTCATTGCAGTGCACTGTGACCTGTGGCCATGGCTACCAGATGCGGGCGGTGCGCTGCGTATCGGGGACCTACGGAGAGACACTGGATGACTGGGAGTGCAACGCCGCCTCCAGACCCAGCGACAGTCAGGTGATCGTGTGTTCCAAACCCCGACCCGATCTGACAGGATAGCACCACTGTAATATCGTTACCCCGATGACCCTGATCAGGACTATGGAGGTCTAACAGCTCCAGCATGTTGTCTTACCTCTCCAGACGAGGGTGGAGGTCTTATAGCCCCGATGGAGGATGGAGGTCCTATAACTTAAAGTGTTTATGCATGTTTTGATCTATGACCCCCCTGGTTGTACCAGGACTGTGAGCCGGTGGCCTGCCCCCGTGCCCCCCCGACACTCAGCACTGATCACCCTGCAGACCACGGCCCCCACTCCACCCAGTGGAGATACGGATCCTGGACAACGGTGAGGCCTGTTATACCCAGGGATCATCTTCCCCATCCTCCGAACCTGATCTAGTAATAATAATTAAATGACCAGACTGATCTGGGACCAGTAACTGCAGCCGTGTCGTGTCTACACCATCAGTGAGGGCTCAGAAGTCCCCCACCATGACATTGTGTGTGTGTGTGTGTGTGTGTGTGCATCCCAGTGTTCGGTGTCCTGTGGGAGGGGTACGAGGGCTCGCTACGTCAGCTGTCGGGACACCCACGGTGGCGTCGCAGATGAGGCCTACTGTGCACATTTGCCCCGTCCCCCAGAATCCTCAGCGTGCTTCCAACCGTGTGGCCAGTGGCGGGCAGGAGACTGGTCCCCGGTACGTTATCTTAGCAGGATTGGGTTTCAGTCTCACTTAATCCACAGTGTCTGATTTTCAGTTCAACCAGCATATATTTGTTTTTTTCCCCCATTAGTGTTCAGTAACCTGTGGTGTTGGGCAGACGACCAGGCAAGTGGTCTGCAGTACCTACCACCACCAGGTGGGGGCAGAGGTCTGTGACCCAGACGAACGTCCAGCTGCAGAGCAGGAGTGCGTCACGGTGCCTTGTCAGTCTGTCTATCGCCCCGGCAACCAGCCCCAGTTGCCCAACACAGACTACCCCTACGAGCCAGGCAGTCACCCTGGGCACAGCAGTTGGAATGTACCATCTGCGAACAACCAATGGAGGACGGGGCCCTGGGGGGGGGTGAGTATTCCCTTTTCCTGTCCCGTGGAGCACCTGCACCCCCTTCTGTCCGTGACGCTCTCTTGCCTGGCCTGCAGTGCTCCAGCACGTGCGCCGGGGGCTTCCAGCGGAGGGTGGTGGTCTGCCAGGATCTGGAGGGCCACCCCTCATGGAGCTGTGAGGAGAGAGTGAAGCCGGGCGAGACGAAGAGCTGCACGTCGGGCCCCTGTCCGCAGTGGAACTACGGAGTCTGGGGCGAGGTGAGCATCCAATAAACAGCCAATCACACGATCCCATGTGGTCACACCCATCTGTTCCAGGAAAACCTGCTTTTAATCCATCTGTCTCTGTTTTAGCTGGGTTATTCACCTTATAATAAAAGGCCTTGAGGTAATATGCTGTAAATGTAATACATATCAAATATTGCATCGACTAAGAGAAGTATCCAACAACTCAAAATTTTCTTAATTTTAGACTCTTTAAAATAGCCCCCTTTTGCTTCGATGACAGGATTGCAGACTCTTGGCATTCTCTCAGCCAGCTTCCAGATGTAGTCACCTGGAATGCTTCTCCAACAGTCCTGAAGGAGTTTACACAAGTTGATTGGGCACAAGTTAACTGCCCAACACATCCCAAACCAGCTGTATAGGGTTTAGGTTGGGGGGGGGGGGGGTGTGGGGGCCGGGTCATTCGTCACGGCACTCCATCTCTTTGTTTGTTTGCAGGATAATACTTACTATATAACTGTGAGGTGAGCTTAGGGTCGTTATGTTATTGAAAAACAAATGATTTTATGTGGGTGTGTCCAAACTTTTGACTGTCTGCACGCAGTTTACTAAAACATACTATAATTACCAATAATATTATTTAATCTTTAAAATTGTCTCTTTTAAAAAATCCAGGGTTTACATTGCATATCTAGTCTACCACTGCAATGTGCATTTTTGTCCCAGTTGAACGTGCTTTGTTCAGTTTTAAGAAGAGCCCGAGATGTTCCTTTTATTTTGGGCAACGCTGTGTCCTCTGGGTATCTGTAGTTGAGGTGGAGAACTTCATTAAGAAGTCTTGTTTTGGGCTCCGGCTATTCGAGTTGGAGATTGAAACTACAGCACATCCGCCCTCCGGAAAAAAAGCTCACTGTGTCTCTCTCAGACAAACTTGGAATTCTGACTGTGATCGCTGCCGAACGAGGCGTAGCCAGCTAACTAACCGCAAGCGTCAGGTACCTATGAAAGAGAGAGGTGATCATTTTTTTTCTCTGAATCAGCAGCTGGCTGAGTCACAGTGTTCGTGACGCGGCTTGCGTCAGTAAGCGTGGTTTACACACCTCCGGAGTCACTGTTTTTCATCACTTTAAAAGGTGCTTGAGGACACGACAGCAGGGCTGAGCATGTGACCGCCTTTCACACGTTTTAATGAGACTCTACCTCTCGGTGTGCTCCGGGAGAATCCCGGCCTAAACGATTACACCGAGAAGACCTCCAAGCTCATTCTGAACGGAAATCTGCCCCACTCTTTCGGAATATCGCCTTCATTCAGGCATCTAGAGAAGTGTTTTTGCCCTCACTGCCCTGCATATTAATATCCTCACATTGAATACCTGTCTTTATCCTGTGCCTGAAATTTTCCAGCACAGACAAATGACACATAAATATCACTCTGAGTTCTCTAACGTTATTCAAGTCTCCTGGAGGTGGGACCTAAGTGGGTGAATTATGGATTTTTCTTTCGTTTTATGAGCAACCATTTCTAACACACACATTCAATTACTCACCGACACGAATTTACATAAACTACTTTAGACAGCATTTTGACAATCTTACTGAAAAAGCAAAAGATTTAACGATTTTTTATTTACAAAAAAAAAAACCCATAATCCAACTCGTTCTGTCAAGGTTGCTCGTAATTAATGCTAACATCCTATGTGCTGGTAACCCGTGTGTTTATTATGCCATATTATACTTAGAACGTCGAATTGAAGTGTGACAATTATCATATTTGCTTATCTGGCTTTTGCTGAATTCTTCTCATAATGTATTTATAAACACATTAACTAAACCATATATAGGATAATCCTGTATATACCATAAATGGTGCATATTTTAAGCAAATTGAATTACAACCCTTATGCATTTCTCAGTCTGCACAGGGGGGAAAAATGAGTTCATGTTTCATTTAATAGCGGGTGGAGGATGGTTCTCGCTGGCATGGAGGGGCTGGTTTGAATCCATTGTATTTTTCTTCCAGGCACTCGATTGGCTGGTTCGCAGAAAGCACCCTAGGGGTGGCTACTGATAGGAGTCTTCTCCTGGGACTACACAGAGACTGGTAAGGGACACTGTTCCTTTAAGGGTATTTTTAGTTCGACAGTTATCCCTGGTCACTGGTCAGGAAAATACGTTAAAGCCAGTATTAGACCTGCAGACCTCTAATAAGGATGTATAGGGTTTGAGTAGCTAAAACAGCACAATTTAAACAGTGGTTTGCAACCATAGAGTGGACCTGCCTCACTGTGGACTTAGCATGTGTCAGACAGAAAGAAGGGTGCTGTGGAGACCATCTGAAGGTATGAAGCTTTTATTCAAATTACAAACAGTTGTGATTTCACGCTCTCTCTCATTCACTATCTATGTGTTTGTTACTCTGCATGTGTGCGTGTGTGTGGGTGTGTGCATGCACCATTAGTTTTTATCTTGTAAAAGATGATGTGGGGATCTGTGATGTGTAACCACCAATGAAATGCCCATTTTCTTGTAAAAAAAAAAGCATTGCAGATTATGCAGTCTATATATTGTCCATTTTTATATATGTTTTTTACTTATTTATAGTTGGCCGCTATATATGTGTGTATATTCATCATTTTTATGCTAAAGTTCATTACCCATAGTTTCTCACAGGGATATTTAAAATTAATGAATCCGGCACAGCCTGTGTGATCAAGTTACCATATTCATTACCTCCCAGAGGTGCAGACTGTGTCACAAAAAAATGGGACTCTGGGATACATCTCTCTCCCCATCTGAAGTGCTTTTCTATAGTCCTGTAGTGTATGGTCACACAGCACTTTCCACACAATAACAAAGAGCAAACACAGGAAATCTGGGTTAAGAAGAGATTACATTTTATATATTTATTTTTCTTTTTTCTTTCTTTTTATTTTCTTCTTCTTTTTTCCATTTTTATTTAATTCTTTATCATTCTTTTTTAGTCTGGTCATTTTTTTCACCAACCAGTGCAAAATTGCTTAAACAAATAATTGCTGGCTATGAGTTTGCCTGTGAGCATGAGAGTGCAAGTCCTTTTTGCATCATGGGTTTTTTTTTTTTTAAAAAAAAAAAAAGCAAATAAATTCTTCTTGCTTGGCTGACCAGAACAAGGGGTGTGAGTCCAAGAGCCCAATGTGATGATTCATCAGTAAAGACATCCAAAATACACTTTGAGATCTGATTTCTTTTTAAGAGAGCTCAGCGAAGACAGTGTACACCTCAAAAGATGAAATAAAATCACACTACATCCTGTACTATATGAAAGGGGTCATGGAGGACGTTATTACACCGTGCAGTGGAATATTAAAAATATGTATTCTCCACTTAGAGTCTTTTGGCTAGCTTTCCGATCCTGACATTAAATACCGGGGAGATGCCACAAGGGTGTCCGTGACCCACCCTGCTGCAGACAAGGTGGGGTGCCATCAGCCAGATGTGGAGTGTCAGCGAGTGGGTATCAAACGGGTGCATCTGCTGTGTGGCGTCTCCCATAGGGCAGGTGAGAGTCAGGGGTGCAGGGCCTGGTTCTCAAGCCCCGGTTGAAAGCCTGCCAGGCTCCGAGCACAATCTGTTGGGCCGGGTGTAGCTCCAGGTCTCCCGCTGGCTTCACAACAGGTATGATGCAATTCAAGGCCACGCCCCCCTGACTCATTCCATCCACACAGAGGGGAAGGAGGACAAATCCGCCCTGCCCCCAACCCCCTCCTTCAGAGTGTTATCTCAGCCGAAGCAGATGAAGGGGATTTAGCGAGCTGTCGCAGGTCGTGTTTTCTCCTGCGGGGGCACTGTTCTCAGAGAGAACTGCTAGTCACATTGGCTGAGCCACTCGATGGCGGCCTTTGTTTACATGGCTCGCCCCGCGACTTGGCTGCGGGCTGAACGGCAGCGGCACTGATGGTGACGTGACTTAAACACGACTGACAGCTTCTGACTCTCTTAAGCAGGTTTTGCTTCTACTGTTGCTTTACGGATGGAACCAGATGCATTTGAGGATGTGTGGTGTTCTTATTCACCTCGCATGATATCAGTGGTATAGAAGGCATATTAAGTGGGCTGATGTTGCATAAAATTATGTGTTGATTCTTATTACAGTACTGGTTGAACTGATAGGGTGAAACTACCTTTGTGATATAATGCCATCACCTTCATCTAACCTGGTACTGCCTGAAGCTGACGTGGCACCTTCAGCAAGCTTCATCACCGGCGCCCCCTGTCTGAGACAAAGTGAAATTAGCTTGCTAAGTTAGTGCCCCCCAGAAGGTGGCGCCCTAGGCAGCTGCCTCTGCCACTCAATGGGTTGACCAGCACTGACCATGCCATTCTATATGGGGCCACCTTGCTTGTACCAAATAGGGGAGGGCGCTCTGTCCTTGGCTAAGTGCCTATTTCCTTTGTGAGCCTTCATGAAGATATTGCTACTTCAGATATTTCTTTATCCATCCACCTATTTCCTGTAACTACTTATCCTATTCAGGGTAGCTGAGGACCGGAGCCTTTCCCAGAGGCTACGGGTAAAGGGCGGGGAACAGCCCCCGATGGGGCGTTGACACGCAGGACAGGACACACTCACACGCCTTTCACTCACACGTGCACCCCACGTGACACGGGGAGAACATGCAAACTCCACACTGATCTGATCTGTCTATAACTTTTTTATATATTGATTTTCTGTTGCCGGTCTTTAGAAACACACCACCCACACAGTGTGGGACTATGGGGAGCTAAAGCTATGAATGACTCAGTCCACTCTATAGCGCTGGGAATTATTATGGGATGTCAGCTCCGTGTGATTCACAAGAAATACCCAATCATTAGCAGCATTCGTTTTTTTAATATCTTAAAACCAGTGAGAAGGCAGCATGCATGTTCCCAATGTAATAATGTTTTGGTGAAAAATCTTAATCAGTAATACTTAGCCTTTCAATGCTTAGAAAGTATTTATCATATGATTCTAAATTAAAATGTAGATGTACACAAAAAGTTTTAACGGCTACAGTGACTGCTTTGGGCAACAGTGAGAGATCTACTTTTCTTGTTGAGTAAATTGGATAGCAATTGCTAGAGATTAGACTGGTAGCCAGGTAGGAATTTGTCCAGCGTGGAGAGAGAGCTGGAGAGAGTGGAGTGGCAGGCTTCGAAATTCACCACAGTCACTATATCTATTGTGTATCAATTCGGCTACAGAAAAAAAGAATAAATTGTATGTACTAGCCACTGGCTACTAGTCTTAGCTAAAAGGGTACATCGGGGAAAAAAGCTTATGCTTTCTGGACCAGTCTGAAAACAATCAGTTCTCTGTAGTTCTGCGTACAAACCAAGCAGGCGACAAACAAACCAGCACCAGCCAAGGCCGATAAACAATCCGGCCCTTTTGGCTCCCATTGATTGTAAAATATTGTACTGAAACACACCAGCATAACTAGAGGTGACGACTGACATACAGAACCAATCAAAAGTCTGGACACACCTGTTTTTATTGCATTTAGCTGTGTTATTCACCTTAAAGTGAAAGGCCTCAAGGCAATGAAGTAATACATATCAAATACTGTAACGACCAAGAGAAATGTTCATCATCTCAAAATTGTCTCAAATTATAGACTATTAAAAATAGCCCCCTTTTGCTTCGATGACTGGATTGTAGACTCTTGGCATTCTCTCAACCAGCTTCTGGTGGTTAGGGAAGCGCACTTGTAATTGAAAGATTGCAGGTTCGAATCCCTGACCAGCAAGGCATCACTGAGGTACCCTGAGCAAGGTACCGCCCCCAAGCACTGCTCCCCGGGCGCTGAATTAGCTGCCCCCTGCTATGTCACATTGTCACATATGGGTTAAATGCAGAGGACACATTCTGTTGTTGTGCACTGTGTGCTGTGGTATGTCAACAATGACAATTAATCACTAAATTCTAATTCAAGATGTAACCACCTGGAATGCTTCTCCAACAATCCTGAAGGAGTTTCCACAAGTTAACTACCCAACACATCCCAAACCACTCTTTAGGGTTTAGGTCGGGGAATTGGGGGGGTTTGGGTCATCTGCCACAACACACCATCACTTTGCTTGTTCACAAGACTATAAAACCTCGAGGTTTGTCCTTATCCTGTTAAAAAACAACTGTTTTTCAGTAGTTGTGCCCAGACTTTTGACTGGTACCTTACAGCCCAATCAGAGAACTCAGTTTCACTGACTATCTCCGATGCTGATTCAACATGTGAAATGAGCCAAACAGCACCGACAAAGACCAATCGTTTCCAACCGTGCCACACATACAGCCTCTACAGGTAGACACCAACTCTGATCGAGAGCCAACAGCTTCCAGTGGCCAAAAATTAGTTTGCCGTGTTACAGGATTAAAGGCCTTAGGTAACCATAATGCGCGTGGTGCTCATTACCAGCACTGCTGTCTGGTTCCATCACCCTGCCACGGATCAGCATTTTTTCCCCACGTTGACGGAGCAACCTTTGACAACTCCCAGCTATACGCTTGATAGACAGGATTACTTGGGCTTGGTCATTTGGCTGAAAACAAGCGTTTTAGCAGAATTAATTTGGAAAGTAGTGCTGGCCCTGGCAACAGAATGGAGAGATTATCAGAATGAGCCAGGAGAGGCTTATGCCCAGAAGCCTCATCTTTCATGCGCTGGGTAGCCGTCGCTTACGTGGTCGGACTCGGTGCAGGACGGTGACAGACTTTTGCTGGAACAGATGATCTGTTGATATGGATAACAATAAGTGTGACCTGCATCTGAATCAAAAGATGAGTGGATGATGTAGCCTCCTGATATGTTGATAAAGATCTTAAAATAGAGATGTCTGTTGTGCTGAAATAATGAGTTGTTTGGCATAACAAAGTCTGTATCACAGAACATGCATGCATAACGACACGTTCAGCTTTGCGTACATTGAATGACATAACCCCTTTGTAAGTAAATATTAAACAAGTGTAAACATGCAGAACTTTTTGGACTTTTTTTTTTAAAGAAACGTGTCCTGCATATGAAGATTACATTAAAAATGCGCCTCACGGTGTGCCTTGACCATGATGCCCCGCTTCTGTGTACATTTGCTAGCCGTCACGGTCGCGTTTCCGAGCGGCGTGTCTCTTTAAATCCTGAATTCGTGCGGCGATGTGCGCTGATCGCCTAGTCAGGGGCGGAACATGCGCCGTGGATGTGGGGGAAGGGGGGGGCATCGAGTAGCTCGGCAGACCTCCATGCCCAGCAGAAGGGATGCGAGGGATCAACAAAGGCTGCCCAGGAAAGATGGAGGGCTAACCTGCATGCTCAACAAGCGGAGAAGCCGTACTGGCACGGCGGCGTTTTGATACGGGGGTGGAGGAGGGGGAAAAAAGCACCACCTTCTGTGTAAATCTTACTTAATTTCGGAGGGGGATCGATCATGGGGAATGAGGCGAGCCTCGAGGGTGGGGAAGGGGGGATCTCCGGACTACCAGAAGGGATCGCTCCCGATGGCAAAGGGGGATACATCCAGGTCCCCGCAGGAATGGAGGCGGACCTGAGCAAGCTGAGTGAGGAGGAGAGGAAGCAGATCGCCGCCGTGATGTCGAGGGCGCAGGCGAAGCCGCCCGCAAACGCCAAGGATGCTCTGTCGCCAAGGCACGGGTCGCTCGGCTGTTTCTCTTGCAGTTTGCATCCTCCATCTCGCTCCCTCTATCCCTTAAGGGTCGTGATTAGTAACGTCGTGATTAGTGTGTTGCAGAATGGCAGTAGTGCAAGACGAGGCGCCTGGGCTCACACCCTCATCCCGTTTATACGTTTTGTGATGCTGATTAAATGCATCGCTGGGTGCAGCGAAGGGGACACGCTGAGATCCCGGGGACTGTCAGCGATGATTGCTAATGGCTTCTCTCCTCCTGAAAAATTAGAGCTGGCATTCACGGTGATTATGGTAGTAAAATAGCGTCCACCTTCTCCTCTCAAATCTCTGAAATTATTATCTTAGTGGATTTGTACCGAATGAACGGCGGTAGATCGGTGCCTCGTTTATAATGTGTTCATTCAGTTTATTTAAAAAAACAGTATCTGCTTTGATACCAAGCATTTTCTTCTTAATATTTTATCGTAAATGTTGCTACCTCAGCGGCATGTTGAAGAAATCGGCCTGAATTCTGGGGAAATACCAATGTCAAGTTATTTGTTTAAATATAGATTGTATATAGGACAGCATTTTATCAAAATCCGACATTCCCCTTTCTGTGATATTATTGCAGGCCGTCTACCATTTTACTGTTCTGTTGATCATTGACGGCACATGGATGAAATCAGGGGGAGCGAAGTCAGCCGAAGTAATAAAATAATTAGGCCAGCACCTTAGTGATGAAGTTATAAAACAGGTGCATTTAAAGTAAAAGTGTATTCAACGTAAAATCTAACTTTCTTTAATTAATCTTGCTTAATCCAAGCGTTTCTACGTTTAATTAAATATTTCTATATCGTTGGTGCGGCCGTAGTGGAGTTGGGATGCGGGTAGGATAACTTAAAGTAGAATAAAATGTATATAAGTATTTTAAATATAGCTGTTATTGGGAGTGCTCGTCTGCATGGAGAAAATGCATTCCATTGATCTGCACCACTTCCAGACTCTGGGTCTCTGTCCAAGGTGCTGAAATGGATTTTAAACAGGCAGAGGATGATTCATAGTGGGGTGGGATGTTAATGGAAGAACAATATCAGATGTTTCTGCAAGCTGAAATGGGCTTATCCTTGCAGCACGAGTCTGATTTTTTCCTGTTGATCCCTGAATGTAAATTGGATTGCATTAAATAATTTTTTACCATCCATTTTCTCATGGAGGAGAGTGCTATGTGTGTTGACTGGGCTTAAACTGATAACTTCTGTTTATTGTTAAAATAAATGTGAGTTTGAATTTAATGGGAAAACAACCGAGAACATTTACAGGTTCATGGCTGCAGGAGAACATTGGCTGGGTATTTATGAGGCAGATATTTGACTAAACTATCCGTACAGTATTTCAGGTCTGTGGTTGACCAGGCCTGTCACCTGTTGTTGATGAAGTTGAGTCATCTTACTATTAAGGTCCAACACCCACACACTCTTCTCCAAATAACCAATCCAAAAAATCATGCAGAAATTAAACCTTTGAGTCTAGTCCGTAGTGTGTGTGGGAAAAAGATTAAAAACGACACTGTTTAATGGGTAGTGTAAGCATGTTGACACTTTATAGTAGGTGTGATATTTTAAAAAATTCTGTGTAATAAATTTATTATATAATGATAGGTTGTGAATTATCGTGAGAGATAAAACGTTTCAATTTCCCTCTTTAAGGAAATCGGATATAGATGCAAACCATCAGGCTCAGCAAGCAGCCAAGCCTCCCTCCCAGGCCCCCGCTGGGATCAGCAAGAGCCGGACCGTCGATGCCTTCCAGACGAGGCCCCCGGCCCGCCAGGCCCCTCCAGGGAGGAGCCCGTCTTCTCTCAGTCTTCTAGAGTCCCGCTCCAGGCAGGAGGCGCAAGAGGAGCCTCGCTCCACCATGTTCTCCTCAGGCTTCTTGAGCGGGGCCAACCCCCTGAGTGCTGTGTCCTCCGCCGTGAACAAGTTCAGCCTTTTCGGGGATGACGAGAGCGACGAGGCCAAGAAGCAGAAGGACGCCAAGCAGAAGCAGGCAGCCAAGCCTGCCGACCAGCCACCCCGACCGGCCGCAGACCCTCAGCGTCAGGGCTCACCAAAAAAGGGCCAGCAGCAAGGACCGAAGCCTGGTGGCCCCACGGCAGGGCCCGCCAAGGCCGGGGCTTCAGCCTCAGGACCTACTTCTGACAAGGTCTGTAAGCTGTGCAAGACCACGCAGCTGAACCTGCACACCAAGGAAACTCCCAACTATAAGACCTGCACCCAGTGTAAGAGCGTGGTCTGCAGCCTGTGTGGCTTTAGCCCTCCAGACTCGAAGGTAAGAGACCCCCCCGTAACTCCTGCCTGGTGGTACGTCGGTCTGTGTTGTGGCACTGGAGCTCTGGCGGCGTGCTTGTCTTGAGACGAAGGCCATTAGCGATGTGCTAAACTGAAGAGCAGATTTGCAAAACTCACTCAGTCCACTGGATACATTTTCAAGAAATTGTCCGTGGACTTTTTGAGTTTCGGAAACATAACGAAAGTTCGTCTTTGGATCGCAAGAGGACTGGGTGAGTTTTGCTGTGCGGTACTGTTCTCGTGTCAGAAACGACAAAAATTGACCTGAGTGCTTGCCGTTAGCTTGCCGCAGACCACCACAGACCTGTAGTTCCTCGCCGGTTCCTGTTGGGTTAACGTGGTCCGCATTCATCGACATGTAGAAATCCCACCCATCGCGGATCTGCAAGCCTCAGCCCTCCCACACTCGCGCTTCCCGTTGCCATGCCGACACACTCCATCAGCATCATCTACACATACAATGTCATACCAATGGTATTGCTCTTCCATGGCCTGCTGTAAACTGCAGGTTTGTGTATTCTGTAAATTCCAAAATACACACCTACAGGATTAGTAATGAGTTGCAATGTTGTTTATTTCTTGCCATTTTACTTTTGATTTCCCAGATCTGAGTGTATAGTGATGTTAGTTGGAGATGGGGCATATTGGATTCTTTGGTCATCTGGTAAGGAGCAAATTCATCTGCCCCGTGGGGTAAAATGTAATATCTCAGAGTTTCTGCATAGGTGTGTGCTGATGGAGCGTTATCTGGACTCTGTGCTGGTCGTGGGTGTTTTTTTCTGACACTGGTTTAACTGGAGACATTTTTTTGCTGATAACGCTACAGTGTCTTTTCATATTTTCATTCCGTTTTTGTTTCTCTCCCTGGTGGGCAAGAGCTGGGATCATGTGGGATCGGAGAGATTGTGATTATGCACGAGCTGCGGACTGAAGCTACGCTATCTTGGAGAATTTGGTTCGGCTCTCTGGGCGTCTTTTGTGAAGTTTTTACACACTCGATGAATTATTAAGATGGGAAATGGCGTGGGAGTTCTTCCCTGAGCTGCCAGATTCCATGAAAGAAAGCTGTGTCTTACAGAACTTACCGATCAACTAATACTGCATACTGGTCCATTAATTAAGGTGCTGTCAGACCAGTCCAGCTGCGTACCTGTGTTGACGGCTGTGTTGTATTTTATGACTTATGTATTGCGTTATGTGATGTATTGTGATCTGTTAGTGTTTCAAATTATCTTAATGTGGTCTGTGATAATGACAGAGCTTTTAAACTGTTTTAAAATTTTAAACCACAGAAATTGTAGTATCATCAGTTAATTACTTTTCCATAAATGCATTCATGGAAACATAATTGGTCGCCACAGCGCATTATAATGGAAGGGGGCTCTGAGGCTGCGTCGTGGCATGTTTGGCATCCGGGATAGAGATGACTGCAGCTACTACACACGCAGCAACTCTGACACGAATGCATGCTGGGGTCCACCTGCGCTCGCTCTCCCTTCAGGGCGCAGTGTAGCCTTGGTAACCACAGCCATCTGCTGCACGCTATATCGATAATCTCTGTGGCGACGGAGTATGAAATGCCAGCAAACCGTTTGTGTTGACGGCCATAAAATTTGGACCGGGGTGGGGAAATGGGGGGGGGGGGGGGCAGTGAATCAACAGATGACCTATGACCCCCCCCCCCCCCCCCCCCCCAA
>JAODJW010000001.1:5830697-5861796 GCA_026777045.1 Hyperopisus bebe | reverse complement strand
GGGGGTGGGGGGGGGGGGGGGGGGGGGGGGGGGTCTAATGCTCTGCCGGAGGCCATTTGGAGGTCAGAGATAACTGCTTAATGTTTCACAAACATACCAGACTGATCTGCCCCAGGGGCTGATGGGTAACTAAAACATGGGTAATTAAACAGATATTAGTCTGAATACATGGTGCCCTTTACATCGTAAGTAGAGATTCAAGGGAATCGAAAGGTGTCTTTTTTTTTCTTCAAGGTTTTCTATATTCATTTTGTCCTACTGTCAGAGGGTTTGGTGGTTTGTGTGAGAGGCTGTCATTTTTAGTTGCGCGTAAAGCTAGTATTTCCTTGTGACCCACCATCCGGGATTTTTTCATCCCTGAGCTTTTTCCGTGAAATGGCGCCACAGCTGTCTTCCCATCTGTGACCTCCCACGTGGAGCTCTGAGGGAAAACAGGGGCAACCTCCCCACCCGCCAAGGCTGGCAAGTGGGCTACAGTATCGTGAGGGTTGGTTACCCTTCCTGTTTGTGCTGGACGGAAACGACACAAACGGCTGCTCCTGCATTGTGCCTGCGAGCGTGTGGGAGTGATCGTGTAAACGGAGGCATGCGGTGGTGCTGAGGGTGTTGATGGGGGGGTAAGGGGGAGCATGTGGATGCTGGATGTAGAGGTGCTTTTTTGAGCGGATGGCTCCTCCCCATTCAGCTGGCAGAGGGGGCTTGCAAGTGCGCAGGACAAGCACATGCCGAACAGGATTAAGATCCATAAAATCTGTCCAGAAGCCCAGCACACACTGAAAACTGTGTGACCATGGTGATATGATCCAGTGGATCCATGTATACAACAGCTGGTTCCTTGCAGAGATGTGATTGCTCAAAACTGGCCAAAAAAGTAGGTGGAGCCAAAATTAGCATACTTATAGGATAAACAGTTAAAGAAAACAATAATTATGTTGCCATATGACGATATATTTTGCTTTTTATTGCTCCTAATGAAGTTGATGTAGCTTTTTGTTCCATTCTACTACAGAGTAACGAGCAGTTATGTCAATATTTACTCCATTGAGAGAATCTTTCCTTTTTTGCAGGGAGAGTGGCTTTGCTTGAATTGCCAGACGCAAAGAGCGATTGCTGGACAGATCGGAGACGTGGACGGGAAGCAGCCATCAATGGCAACGCCTGCAAAAGCACAAAGCCAACAGCCTGCTGGTCCCAAAGGCCAGGCGTCCCTGGCGAAGCAGCCAGCTCCGCCTCCAAACGCCACGGTCAAAGCTCAGTCCACACCACCCAAGCCTGCCCCGGAACAGCCCAAGGCTTCACCTTCTCTGACCTCTCTCTCTGCGGCCCTAACGAGCGTGTCCACAATCAACCTGCCACTATTCCAGAAGCTTAAAGACACAACCCAGGCAGAAACAGCAAAGGCAGCTGAAGTGACAAAGAAAGAGGGGAAAATCACAGCTGTAGAGCCCAACAAGGTACTACCAGACATATTTGCACATGAATTGCAAGAACCAAAACTTGACAGAAAGTGTCTTTCCACCTGTTCTTGCAGAACTACATGCTGATGTGGTTAGTTACCAAAGAAAGTATTGCTACTACTAAAGTTTGATAGATAAATCACCTGTAACACAGGAACTTTTGCAAAAGTGGGTAGCTTATGAACTTATTGTACTGTATACATTATGTAGAGAAAAAAGTTTATGTAATGCACAATTTGCAATATGATTCTGAATAAGGCATGAAATTGAATTTGTACTTAAAAGAAGATCTTTACACTAACAGAGGATAACATTTAGTTTTCTGTTTCACAGGAGAAAGGAGATACAAGCTCAACCACCAAGAAGGAACTGTTGAAACAACCTGTCCAACAAGAAGCTCTTAAGCAAGAGGCGAGTCCTACAAGCCCCTCAGACTTGGCTAAGTTGGAGAGTACAGTGCTTCCAATATTAGAGTCTACCACAAGTACCACTGATAAACACAGACGGAAATTATTGCCAGTCTCACCTGAATTAATCAGCTCTGCAGGGGGAGATATCCCACAGGATCTTTCTCCCACAAAGGAGACATCTAATGATCGCAGAAAGGTCCTTGAACTGAAAAGCACTACTCTAGATGGGAAACGGCGACAAGATTCGGTGGAGGATAGCAGTGGAAGTGAACTCTCACCCCTCCCACAGGGGGGAAGAAGCATCGGTGCAGGGTCCTTTGGCAGTGAGGACTATAGGCTATGCAGCCCAGGACTGGGGGATGATGAGGACTATATTCGCAGGCAGATTATGGAGATGAGCGCTGATGAAGACGCGTCCGACGAGGATAATTATGTGCGGAAGCAGATCAGAGAGCAGGATCAACAATGGGAGCATGATGAGCGAAAGGGTAAAGTGAAAAGTGCATCAGGAAAGCCTAAGCGTTCGCTGAAAAAGAGTAGTACTGCCCCAGAGGAAGAAAGCAAAGATCAAGGACAAAAGGACATTTCTGATCAAAAAACAATGGAAACCAAGAGTCAAATGGAGGACGAACTGTCAATTGTCGGAGGCCTTCGACGTTTTAAGACTATTGAACTTAACAATACCACGGCAACACCATATAAAGAAGGTGCCCCTATGCAACATAGTACAGAAGAAGACGTGGAGAGTCTTACTGATTCTCCCGAAGACAGATCAAGAGGTGAGGGTTCGTCAAGTCTACATGCATCCAGCTTCACACCAGGAACATCACCAACTTCAGTGTCCTCTCTAGATGAAGACAGTGACAGCAGTCCAAGTCATAAGAAAACGAGTGGAGAGGGCAAACACCGTAAGGCCAGGCACCGGCAGCATGGACAAATGCTCCCAACTATTGAGGACTCATCAGAGGAGGAGGAGATGAGAGAGGAAGAAGAGCTCCTCAAAGAACAGGAGATGCAGAGAGATGTGGATCATCAACAGCAGGCAAAGAAGAGCTCCAGCAAAAAATCTAAGAAGGACAAAGAAGAACTAAGGGCACAGAGGAGACGTGAGCACCCAAAAACACCTCCAAGTAATCTCTCTCCTATTGAGGATGCTTCCCCGACTGAGGAGTTACGGCAGGCAGCAGAAATGGAGGAGCTCCATAAGTCATCTTGCTCAGAGTATTCTCCAAGCATAGAGTCAGAACCTGAAGGATTCCAGATCAATCCAGAGAAGATCGTCGCTGTTCAGAAAGTGTACCAGCTACCAACTTCAGTGTCACTCTATTCTCCCACTGATGAGCAACATGATATGACTAAACAAATCACAAAAAAGGCATTAAAAAGTGCAGATGAAGCGTATGAGGAAATGATGCTGAAAGCAAAAAACTTTCAGCGCAAAGACATGGAAGCACCAACCGAAAAAGAGACACTTTACGGAGGCATGCTGATTGAAGATTACATTTATGAGTCATTAGTTGAAGAAACTTGTGACGAAACAGTGGCTAAGAACTATTCCACAAAGCAGGAAGAACCCAGTGTGACGTCCATGCAAAAACCTTTGAAGAAACTAAGGTCACCAGATGAGGTGTATGAGGACATGATGCAGAAAAAGAAAAGCTTGATGCCTAAAGAAGTACCTCAACAAAAAGTCCCTGTGAAACAGCTTCCTCCCACTGCCAAAATTCACTATGTGGCTGATTCCACAGGTGAACCAGTTCCATCCACAAAGGATGGAAAGCCGTTATTAGATGCTGAAGCTGCATATGAAGAAATGATGAAGAGGCAAAAAGTTAATTTGACACCAGGAACAAGTCCAACACAGTCAGTTCCAGGGTTGCGAGCTTCACCAGAAGTTGTGATTTCTTCTGGAAATGGTACTGAGGACACTCAGGGACAGTCTATAACCTCTGTTAAACAGGTTGATCCCCTGGCATCCTCTGTATCATCAGATGGCATTCTCCATAGGGCACTCTATCCCATACCTGACCTAAAAATAACTCAGTGTTCTTCTGGGGAGGAAGATGTGGAAGAAGAGTACAGTATTGGAGTACAGGAAGTTGATTCCTCAACGTACGTTCCACACGCCGTTCAACGTGTTAAAAAAGACAAACAAGCATCTGTCACAGGAGCACCAGGTACATCCAAAGGGCCTACAGATGAAGTACAGCCAACTATTGCTGATGTTCGAATGCCAAAAGTAGGTCCTCCTCCAATTTCAGGTCCAATGGCAACTTCAGCTCCACCTCCTGCATCAGTTGCATCTCGAGTGCCAGGAATACCTCCAGTTCAAGGTCCGACTTTACCTCCTACACCAGCTCCACGTTCAGCTCCTACTAAATCTCCCATCCCCACTCCCAGTACAGTCTCAGGTTCGGTGCCAACTCCGGTAATACAAGCCAGTCCACCCCGAGCTCCTCCTCCGCCACCACCATTACCACCATTTCCTCAGTCTGCAAGAGTGGGGCAGGTTCCCACAACAACTCAGTTGGATAAGAGCGTTTCTTATGCCTCCCCTGCAGATTCCACTCCTTTGGATTTCACATCGCAGTCTGCAGCTGTAAACCTACAGTGTACAGTGGTTGACCTCACTGTGTCAAAGTCTTCTCCTGATGCCACTTTTGTACCAGAACCTATTTCAAGGACTACTGTTGCAGCGTCCAGCTTAGATAATATTTCTTCAATGGCCCGAATGTCAGAGGAGGCAAGCCCCATAGCCAGGACAAGTGGTTACCCCTCTTCTATTCCCTATTCATTTTCCAGCTCTACACCTCTTACTGCTGTTAGTTTTTCACCATTACCCACCGTGCCTCAGTATACATCCATCGTACCCAGTGTAATATCAACAGCTGGTATTACCACTACTTTGGTGGCTGCACCGCCAACATTTGCTCCTCCTGTGCCCCCCAAACCTATTGCACTGATCAGAGGCTCATCCCTGGAGAGGGTAGATATGTTTGCCTCTGGACTACCCCCCCCACCTCTACCTCCACCCCCTCCCTTACCTCCTATCACCATGCCTAAGCCAAGTGTCTATCCAAAAAAGAAGCTTCCCTTTGGCACCCCATCGGCAGTGTCGGCTGTGACAGCATTACCAGATTTGACGGGTGTGACAATGGCATATTCCACTGCAGCACTTGCAAACTCCAATGCAGCACTAAGGAGCTCTGTGGCTCCAGTCTGTAGGCCACATGTTCCTCCACCTGTACCACCAAAACCATCATCCTTACCAGCTGGTTTAATGTTCAGTCACAAGCCAGGGGAAGTCATTAAACCTCCTGTTGCTCCAAAGCCTATGGTTACTCAGCCGTCATTGAGTAATCAAAGCATAGCAATGACGCTACCACGACCTGTAGCTCCTCCAAGCACCACCGATATGACACTGAATCTAAGCGCCCCAGCAGAGTGCAAGTTAGCCGCAGCATCACCAAAATCTCCTTTGTCTCCTAGATATTCAAATTCTTTACATGAAACTTATGTAGTCATAACACTGCCATCAGAACCTAGCACTCCCATTGAGGGAATTTCAACCCAAGCTCCCATTAGTCCCGGGTTACCTTCCCCCACAAAACACACATCGTATGCAACACCTCCTGTTATTCCATTGGCTTTAACTCAGCACACAAAATCACTTGAGTATCCAGAAGTGTTTGGACCAGAGAACCTAGTTTCAAGTATGAGTAATGCCTTTTCTTCAGTTTCAGCATCTGCACAGCCTACTGTAACTTTGCCTAACCTTCTAGCTCAAGTTGTGACCACAGAGCTACAAAAAACTACAGTGTCTGTTGTTCACGGACAGTTACCTACAAAACCCCCTACACCAGCACCAAGAGCAGCCAGTGCAACAGCTACTACATCACCTGAAACAACGAAGAAGTCAGTAACAGAAAAAGAAAATGGAAAGACATTCTACTCTGGGGATGCTGTTGATCTTCGAACTTTAAAGATCAATGAAAAAGGTTACCAAGGTGTGGATCTAACTGCACCAGAATTAAAACGACCATGCACTGACAGCAATGGACGACAGATGAGTACTGTGCATTCTACAGTCGTAAATCTAAGTCCAGAGGCCCTGCCGTCTTTAACTCAGTCAGTTGTAACTAGCAGTATAACTATTGTTACCTGTACTACTACAATAACTCTCAGTGACAATGCTCCTGACAAGCCTCTAGACTTAGCTCAGTCGACAACATTTGCACCTCTGCAGCTGACAACATCCAAGTCATTTGAGCCTGTTGCCCAAATAATATATCGACCCATCGATTCAAAACCAAAAACCACTTCCACTGCAGAATTTCCTATTAATCTGTCTTTCGGATCTACTACCAGCAAAGAAACTCCAAAGTCCCCTGTGCAAGTTACCCCACCAAGCATAGCTAATGGCACTCCTGCTTTGCTTGCACATATAGAGACAGGGCCAGATGGTGCTGTGGACTTGACCACATCAAAACCAGTTCAAACTATGGTAACTGTCAGTGGGTCTTCGAAGGTGGTCACTGCAGTCCTTGAAGATGATGGCAAGCCTGTGGACCTTACAGCAGGACGGCGAGCTGTTTGTTGTGATGTTGTGTACAAGCTGCCCTTTACTGGAAGTTGCACAGCACAACAGGTAGCAACGACATTACCTGAAGACCGATTTGGCTACAGAGATGACCATTACCAGTATGACCGTTCTGGACCTTATGGCAGAAGTTTTGGTGGTATGAAACCATCTATGTCTGATACTAATTTAGCTGAAGCTGGAATGTTTTTCTATAAAAGCAAAAATAGTTATGATTATAATGGAACTACAGAAGGTGCCATAGACCTGACTTCAGGAAAAACATCTTCAGGTCAGTATAATTTGATTCCAGCAAAGTCTTTATTGAAATATTCATATAAGTGGTCTGTACTTCTTCCTTGTTGATGCTCTTAATTTTTTTCCCTTCAGTTTTTTTCTTTATTTTTTGGCTGAATTTCCAGCAGTATTGTGTGTTAGCCATATTATTTAATATACCCCTTTTCCCCCTTTTGTTTTATATGCAGATGCATGCATGTGCCTGCGTGTTGTTCCAGAATGTTTTGGCTTCGCATGGGGATAATCTAGCCGTTCTGGAGGTCTTTGCATGCTTTTCATTTTTGTGTTTTATTCACCTGGTTGAGCATGACTTCACTTAACAGTTGTACCAAATGACATTTGGACTGAGATGCATCTTTGTGGAACTATGATTACAGATGTCATAATGGACTACTCAAACAAAGGAAAAAGCAGATATTCCAGCATGACCATGCCTCCATTTTCTCAAGCCACAGTAACTCCTTCTGTCGGAACTCATTTTGGTGTCAGTAGTGTCTTGAGGTCTTCAAATGGAGTTGTGTACTCATCAGTAGCGGCCCCCATCCCTTCGACCTATGCTATTACCACCCAACCAGGGTCAATTTTTAGCACAACCTACAAGGATCTATCAGGAATGCACCCCAGTGACACTATGCCATCTCTGTCAACATTACAAAATCAGCCCCTTCCACGGTCATACAGTTTCTTATCAACCACAATGACAGAACAAGAAGAACCTATATGCTTAGAAACGGGTGTCTCAAAGCAGGGACTTCCGACTACCTTCTCTGAAGGTACTCCTTCAGTAACAACAGTCCAAGATTCATACACAGATGGATCCCTCGAGGCCATTGCAGCATCTTTGGAAGCACTGACCTCTCCAGGCATTTCAGCTGCAGATGATAGCCAGCAGCAGCAGTATCAGATGGAGCGTGAATTCCTCGAAATGGAAAAAATGAAGCAGTTGCGTCTAGCTGAAGAGATCGAGTGGGAGCGGCAGGAAATTCATAGGTTCCGCGAGCAGGAGCAGCTGTTAGTCCAAAAGGAACTGGAGGAGCTGCAAACAATGAAGCACCAGATCCTTTTCCAGCAGGAAGAGGAACGTCAGGCTCACCTGATGATGCAACAAGAGACATATGCACAGCAACAGTTACAGCTGGAGCAAATCCATCAACTGCAGCAGCAGCTCCAGCAGCAGCTTGAGGAGCAGAAAATTAGACAGATGTACCCATATGGCTATGATGCTTCTGAGGGCACCTCCCCTCCAACCAGTTCAGAACAAATCCCCTTGGATGCACAGTATACACAGGGAGAAAATGGTCAATACTGGCCAGTGCAGGATGACAGCACAACATCGACTACGGTCACAGGCCTTGACTTGCAACAAAACGCAACATGGTACACTGTGCCCTCTGAGGGTATTGCCCAGTACATCCCAAACGTAACAGCTTCTGAAATGTCACTTAAAGAGACAGAGGGGCCAGAAAATCTCCAGATTGCTAACAAAATTCCTAGGGCCCCATGGCAGTATGATGAGCATAGCGTAGACTTATCCAGTCGGAAGATAGTAGACAGTGGCGTGCAGACAGATGATGAGGATGGGGTGGACAGGGCTTACACAGGAAGGAAGAAGAAAAATAAGAAGAGTGTGGACAGTAGCGTACAGACAGATGATGAGGATCAAGACGAATGGGACATCCCTACCCGGAACAGACGTAAGTCACGCTCTAGCAAATATGCTGATGGTGAGAAAGGCAAGCAGGCCTCCAAAGTTTCCAGCATTGCGATCCAGACTGTGGCTGAGATTTCAGTCCAGACCGATTCTTCTGGAACAATCAAGAAGCCATCTGTCAAGGCTCAGATGGATACTAAGATTGAAATCATCTCTGCACCAGAGAAAACGTATACCGGGGGTAGTATGAGCTGCCAGACAGGGATGGATGGCGATAAGATGTCTCCACCAAAAGACAAAAGGCGTCCAACCCCCTTGGAAATAGACTACAATACTCACCTAAAAGCAGACTCGTCTTTGCAAGTGGTGCCATCACCTCCAAAGTCCCCCAAGGTGCTCTATTCTCCCATCTCACCCCTGTCACCAAGCAAAAACTTAGAATTCGGGCAATATGATAAGTCTGGAGATGCAAGCCCACAGAAAGGGGTGGTCCCTGAGTCATCCAAGACTCCTCCAAGTCCGAGAACTTTGAAGGTCATGCAGCGTTCCATGTCGGAACCCAAGTCACAGAGTCCAACAGCAGAGGACCGAGCAGCTTCCAACTTCCAGTACTCAGAAGGATACAGTGTGAGTACTTTTATACAAAATGTTGTGTCTTGGAAAAAAACAATTACATAAAAACGCTAAAATGGCACACTTTAGTATTGCTGCTTTTTAAATAAAATAAAGCTTGTTGCATTAAAAACAAATAAACGAGAACTCTGAATAAGAATATTTCACAGTATCAGATAACAATTACAGATGGGTACTCACCTCATTTTAGTTTTGCTGGTTTGAATTTAGAGTTTCCCACCTGTGATGTGTCTAATTTTAATATCTCGCCTTCCTCCCTCATGGTTTAGCAGACGGAACAGGAGCGAAGACGTTCCTGCGAAGGCAGAAATTCACAGCGCAGTCACACAGCCGCTAGATCTCATTTACAATTCCTGCCTGCAATCTTCAGACAGAACAAGTTGAAAGTGACTGAGTTTTGGGGGAGATGAACGTAAATAGAGTATTTAATCTCGGCACATGATAGTCATTGGGATGGATTCGTGTTGATTAGTGTTTGTGTGGGAGGCCATCCACACCTCCAGAGCTTAGCTTCCCAGGTGGTTAATTTTCCCCCTCCAGATACCAGCCCCAACAGCTGCTAGGGTTCCTTTTTAGATGTTTCCCACAATTTAAACAATGCGCTTCTGAATTATTAATGACATGCTTGTGTGTGACAAATAGATTTAGGACTAAAGCTTAACTGACAAACTGTAACTGACCATTCTAAGCTACAATATACAGTATACCCAAACATAGGCAGTCATTTTCTTCTGTACAGAAATAGAGAAACCCTGTACTCATATAAAATTTGACACGGAGAAGCTTTGAAAACACTATAATAGTCATTGTTTGAAGTATTATTTTTGGAATAGTTGTAACAAACACAGAATGCAGAGGTTATTTTAATGTTTATTTCTTGATCGGTAAAAGGTTCCTTTGAATAAAGTACTTCAACTCTCAAACAGTCATCATTCTGTGTACAGGCTGTCAGTTGTGGTTCTTCACAACACTTATAATACAGTGATTTTACATGAATTTTCAGCTCGAAGTCTTTGTGAAATTAATGTACGCTAAATAAAATATTATTTTAGAATAATGTGAAGTAAAGTTTTGTGACCTAATTTCCATATATTTCCTGTTTCCAGGGCAAATCGCCTCAGAGCAGCACCCCATCAGGCACTCAGAAGAAGGTGAAACGCACCCTGCCCAACCCGCCGTCCGAAGAGGAGGCCACCACGGGCCAAACCGGGTACAGCACAGGCTCGGCCCGGCGTCGACTCTGCCGGAACACTACCATGGCACGGGCCAAGATCCTCCAAGACATCGACCGAGAGCTTGATCTCGTCGAGCGAGAGTCCTCCAAGCTCCGGAAGAAGCAGGCGGAGCTTGACGAGGAGGAGAAGGAGATCGACGCCAAGTTGCGGTACCTGGAGATGGGGATCAACCGTAGGAAAGACGCCCTTCTCAAGGAGAGGGAAAAGAGGGAGAGGGCATACCTGCAAGGGGTAGCTGAGGAGCGAGACTACATGTCTGACAGTGAGGTCAGTAACATCAGAGAGGGCAGGGGAAATGGGCACGGGTTAGAGAGGCCAAGAACTGCCCCGCAGTCAGAATTCAATCAGTTCATCCCACCACAGACCCAGCCTGATGCCCAGTATGCCCAGCAAACAGATCCTTACAATCAGTACCAGTATGCAGCCCAAACACAAGCTCCCACTCAGTACCCCCAGCAGACACTCTATCAGCAACAGTCCCTCTACCATCAGCAGGTCTCTCCTTACCAGACTCAGTCCATCTACTCCTCCGTACCCACACTTTCCTATCCCCAGGGGTCTCACCAGCAGTCTCAGCAACAGAACTACCAGCATGCCTCTCAGATGCTCCTGATGCAGCAGAAGCCCAGGCAGACGACTCTCTCCGAACTGGAACCAAAGATCACCACCACTTACGAGGTCATCCGCAACCAGCCCCTCATGATCGTGCCCTCTTCCACAGACAGCACGTACGCCGCCCACCTCGGGAGCAAGTATGGCAGTCTTGACCTAAGGATAGGGCTGGAAGAGAGAGGCAGCATGGCAAGTAGCCCCATGTCCAGCATATCTGCTGACTCCTTCTATGCAGACATTGAGCACCACACCCCCAGGAATTACGTCCTTATTGATGACATCACCGACCTTACCAAGAGCTCCACCGGACTCTCATCAAGTTACGGCATTTCTGACAAGGACCTTACTAAGGCGGACCGGCTCCTCCGTGCCGCTGAGGTGCGACGCTCTGCTGAGATGACAGAATTCCTAGGGCCCCTACAGGTGTCCTCCAGGCTGCACCCCTATGGAAAGGCTGAAGAGGAAACCATGGAGGAACCGTATGAGCTGAAGCTCCTGAAGCAGCAGATAAAACAAGAGTTCCGCCGGGGCACTGAGGGTCTGGATCCCCTCACGGGTCTTCCTCACTACTACCCAACTGACAGCAGTTACAGACATTTTCCCAAAACAGAAAAGTACAGCATCAGCAGGCTGACATTAGAGAAGCAGGCTGCAAAACAGCTTCCTGCATCAGTGCTCTACCAGAAACAAGCTAAACATAAGAAACCACTCATGGATCCTAAGATTGGCAAGTTTTCCGGTATTCAAGAAAGCAGGGATCTTGAACCAGATTACAGTAGCTACTTGGCATCAAGTGCCTCCTCGGTAAGCAGCCTCACCTCAAGGGCTAGACTCATTCAAGATGACATTACATTCGGACTGAGAAAAAACATCTCTGAGCAGCAGAAGTATCTTGGTTCCACACTCGGGGCAAACCTTGCGCAGTCTCTGAATTTAGGGCAGACGTTAAACCTTAGCCCCACCATGAGATCTTCACTACAGGATGACACTGCGTACCCAAGCGGTAGCAGGTCAAGACCCTCCTCTAGACCATCGTCTGTCTATGGACTTGACCTTTCCCTCAAAAGAGATCTGTCCAGCTCATCCTTAAGACTGAAGACGGAGAGCGAGCCACTGGATGTTTCATACACATCCTCTGGCGTCAGGAACAAGCCCACCAGTCTACCTATAAGCCAAAGCAGGGGACGAATTCCCATTGTGGCACAGAACTCCGAAGAGGAGAGTCCCCTAAGTCCGGTCGGTCAACCAATGGGCATGGCCCGGGCTTCCGCTGGGCCCCTCCCACCCATATCTGCTGACTCAAGGGATCAGTTTGGTTCGAGCCATTCTCTCCCTGAAGTACAGCAGCATATGAGAGAGGAGTCTCGAACCCGGGGCTATGACCGGGACATAGCCTTCATAATGGACGACTTACAAGGTGCTATGTCCGATAGCGAAGGTAAATTGGGTCTCAGAGTGCTGTCGCACTGCAGTTCTGTGGATTTGCATTTTGTGCATGTTCCCGACCATGTCCGCGTCTGCGTGTGTAAGCTTTGACTTCCTCGATGCTGGCTTTGATTGGCGTCTGCTTTTATCTGTGTGTTATTACTGTAAACGTTGTCTTCAGATTTACTGTCGTGTGCCTTTGATGCATGCCACAGTGACTTTGGTTTCCCTTAGTGCTAAACGATATTTGTCATTTTATGTCTGAAGCAAATCGATACAAAGCACTCTCATTTTTCTTTTCCACGTCGCCTTGACCTGCACGCTTAGCACTTACTCTTTTCCTCTGCCAACTCGCCTCTTTGATATCTCATAACCTGTATATTTACATAGCTGGTTATATACTATACCTATAGGTAGCTAGTTGAACGTACAAAAACAATTAAGTGCCTCCAGACCTCAAGAAAACCTTTTGTGATGTTGGAAAGGAAAAAAATAGACATTTATGTAAGACTCCGGGCTGAAACCGTTGCTGTTATGCTTTTGAATTTTCAATATTTTTGTAAACTGTGTATTCTGAATGAAGATATGGTAACCTACAATAACATGTATAATATTTTTTGTCAGTGAAACTGATTTATGTGTCCAACTAACTGGTTTTTTTGCCAGTGTCTGAGCTAATCAATCTTTTGTCATTAAGCGATATCCCATTTTTATATTTAGTGCTGCTGACATGAGATTAGTCGTCTTCTGACGTTTCCATGCCACGATCTACTTCACTGGCTTGCATATTAGCGTCTCTGTATTTCTGGAAGTGTAAGCTAATAGATTTGACTTTTATCCTGTGAAGACACATCTGTCTTTAAATAGATTTGTATTTTTTTTACATGATCATTCTATGTGTTGTGTCATAAGCACTCATAAAAAAGGGGGACGTAGAAATATTTGTCTTCTCTATCACCCTCTCCAATGATGGTGCATTAACCGCATGGTTCCAATCTGTCGTTCATCCTTCACCCGTTCTGTTTTCTGCAAATGCATGTCGGTGTTCATAATCAGTCTATGTCACAATAAAGCGACGTTGACCTGCATGTCTTTGTCTGTATGGAATGCTGTTTCATCTGAATGCATGGTCTTTTTTGATGACTCCTAGAGCTGGATGCAAGTTTGGATTTTAAAGTAGTGCTGCTGCATAGTTACTGTATAAGTGACTTCTCCATGGTAGGGTTTTGGCTAAACAGAAATTAGTAGTCTATTTTTTATTGCCTTCCACTGATATGTTCTACATATATAAATAAATAGGCCCATAGTAGACTGCCATTGTTATTCTATGCTGTTAAAGTTCCCAGTACACAACATTTTCCAGTTATTAATACTAATTATACTTACTGAATATGTAAAAGTATTTGCAGCCCTACTTTAAATATGCAAATATGTAAATCCTGTATGAAATCCAATTGAAATACTGAGTGTGGTTTTGCTGATGGTAACTGAGGCACTGTTCTAAATTCTCACTACTGGTGTGTTGAAATCCTCTCCTCCAATGTCTAATTTTGTTCATAATGGCTACTGTTTTGTGTCTGTAAAATGTGAGAGCAGCACATTGCATGGGAGCGCAGGCAAAAATGCATTACAAGCATGCAGTTTACCTGCAGAGTGTGGAAATTAAACGCACACAAGTAGCTTTTAGCAAATAGCCAGTAATCTTATGAGTTGCTGTAACTTGACAGCAGCAATACCTTCACTCACATACTCAATACTTATTAGCACATAGTAATCGGTCGGCAGTATGTCTAAATGTGTTTTGAAGCCACGTTGTTGTGCTTATTTGTTTTGTTCCTTTTCGATTGACTCTTCTTTCTTTTGTCGTTATACATGTAACGCTGATGTTCCCTTTCATGTTTCTGAAGCCCAGAAGATCTTCCACATTAACTTGCAATATGGCATCAGATAATCTTAGTCGATGCATGCCAGATAATCATGTGTGTGTCAGCGTCCACTGCTCGAGCCCAGCAAAGAAAAGGATGAGAAACTTTTAGGCTGGTAACGTAGATTAAAAACAAATGTCATACAAGGTATATAAAAGTGCTAATTTGCCTTGGTTGCAGCACTAAGTGACTCCCTGGTGACTTTGAACAGAGATGATCCAAGACTCTCTCATGAGAATATCAAAAACGGTAGAGTATTAGTTGAATTATACACCACTGGACCATTACCCCTCACCAAATAATCATCTGTGATAAAGTTAATATTTCACTAAGTGTTGATTTGCATTTCCATAATTTACAGTATCAGCGCTACTGAAAATCTCCCAAAGATAATGTTTATACACTGTAAAGAGCTCCTGTAAATGGGGTTTTGACATTAAGAAAAAATGCTTAATTGCCCTCACTTGCTGTTTCTTTAATTCCCTCCCCCAATGTGCCTTTTACTGATCTGAATTATCTGGTAAAGCCTTTATATGGGGCTGTGAGAGACCAATAACATACTCATTCATTTAAAACGGGTCCCTATGTTTCACGCAATAATGCATCAGTTTGGTCACAGATCACAGCCGTCCAGCCCTGGTATTAAAACGCTACGGGAATCTTTTTGTGGTAGAAAATTTGCTATTTAGTTTGATATAACTTTGCATCACAGCGGGAATCGCTAGCTGGGATGTAGAAGGTGAGAGTTTCGATAAAATTTACAAACCCATAAGGCATAACTCTCCCCTGTATGTCTCATGGTTTGAACCAGCACCTTTGACTCATCGATATCCATATTCATATGCACCCCGGAAATCACCAGTTTCCCGGCATTTTTACATACCTGGTGCAGTCATGCATACGTCTGTCCCTGCAGCAGGACGTGTGTGAATGCGCGACATACCCGTCTTCAAGGTCTCCCCGGTGGTTTCCATCACAATCCACCCGACACCATCGGATCACGCCATGACTGACACATACCCCCGTACTGATTATGGAGGCTGTTGACATTATGTGTCCTTGAGCTGCCTTTCCTTTTCGCTTTTGAAGGAAAGCAAAGCAGACAGATCATTACAGTAGACCGATAATTAAGAGGGAAGCAATTAATTCCCTTTGAAAATTATTTTCTAACAACCTTTCAGACGTTATGTATTTAAACTTGTTGCCTTTTTATATATCTCAGAGGTAAGGAAATTCGTAGAACAGGGGCAAGACATGTTTAATTCATTCGATTTACCCATCAAATATTAACATAATCGCTAATTCTTTACAGTTTGTTACTGGAACAAGCTGTTTGATTTCATGTCTCTGTCTGCTGATTTGGCTTTTACTGTTAAGCACAAATCATAACAAACCAAACCTAGCTGAGATCGAGGGGAGTAAAGTACTTTAAAATTATTCTGGAAAGTCATCATCACCAATAAAATAGGCCTAGATATTTTTTAAGATAATAAAATCTAAATACATGTTGTAGTGAGAAGCAATATACTATCAGTAAATGGCAGCACAATGCGCCACTTTAAGAGTTTATTTTTGCTTGAGTTATTTATAGCTGATATTTTGGGGGACAAAATGTTAGCATGTCATTAAGATGGTGCGATACTTTAGCCAGCACAAGTGACAGATTATAACCCAGCTGTGGAGAGCCTCTCTTCCTCCGCTCATGAGTTGTCACAAACCTGTTTTCTGTGTGTGCCTCATGTGTGTTTTTGTCCCACGTCCTGTGCATGATTTGTCGAAACGAGCAATAAATATCCCAGCGGGGGTGGGAGACCAGACAGGGCGGGGGGCGACCTGTGCATGCATAATCACTCAATACAGCAAACCATGGCTTTTCTGGGCTGGGTCGGGACCAGTGATGTCTCTGACTTGCTTCCCAAAAGCTTACCACCTGCGGAGGGAGGAGACTGACTGGTTCGACAAGCCGCGGGAGGTACGGCAGGATGACGGGCACGTTGCAGAGCGGAGACAGGGGCCGCACAGAAACCAGCAAGGAGACGTAAGAGGGGGGAAGGGGGTTATCATGCTGGCTTATAGCACCTGTCCTCTGTACCGTCGCATTCGAATGCAACAGAAAACTAGAACTGGTCTTGCATTTTGATTTTTAGTTTTTAATTATTAAATTTAATGGCACCACGTGAACATTTTAGTGCTGTTAGGCCCAAGTAATTAGTTTTCACGACAGATATTATGTCCCTGGGACATTATATCTGTGTATATAACAGGTATATTGTATATGATTTTTAACAGATTTAAGTGAGATTCCGCTGACAATAGTCACGGTTTAGTCACAGCGAATGGCTGACGCGTCTGCTGTCCCGCAGGTAAAGCCAGTGCAGTACCCGTTCCCACACGCCAGAGTGAAACTGCAGAGGGACTCCAAAGATCACAGTGTATCAGGTAAACTTACTTAACACGCCTTTTTTGTTTACTTAATTATTTTGAAGTAGCTTCATAATACGCGTGATACTTTCCCAGTGGGTATAAATAGAAATATGTAGGAAAAAAATATGCAATTTCTTTAAAACATTCGGTAAATGCTTCGCACTGGTGAGGTACCGCATGTGCGTTATCAGCAGACCGCCTTGGTTCTCGGCCGGAACACGAAGCCGCCAGAGCCGCGTGTTTACCTCAGATTTCACGCTGCTTCCTCCGTGTTACTGTGACTATTCTGGCTGTTACCCACAGCGCAGTCATTAAGTCCTTAAGAGGCAAATATCCATGTCCGATTACCATATAAAATTGTAAATTACGCCCTTCATTTCTCATTTCATCAAATTTTGCTTTGAAACATTTCAGAAATTCATTTACCCTTCATCTAAGCATAGCTTTAATTGCATGAAGTCAATTTGGCAGTTGTACTTTGGATAAAAACCTTTTTTTATGACCTGTCTTTTTATTTGACTTTCTGTCATAGGAAATGGGCTGGGAATTAGAGTAGTGGGAGGCAAAGAGATTCCTGGGAACAGCGGGGAGATTGGAGCATACATCGCCAAAGTTTTGCCAGGAGGAGCCGCGGAACAAACTGGAAGGATTGTGGAAGGTGAGTGTCCCGCATCCTCTGTGTTGTCTCTGATTGGCTGACGGTACATCAACGTTTGATGGGAGGTTCACTGTGCGAGGCGTTTACGTGTCGGAAATGGAGAGAGTGCAGCGTGCGCCGCAGTCAGAGCAGACCCCATTTGTTTCTGCTGATTCCCCTGCCGCAGTCAGAGCAGACCCCGTTTGTTTCTGCTGATTCCCCTGCCGCAGTCAGAGCAGACCCCGTTTGTTTCTGCTGATTCCCCCGCTGCAGTCAGAGCAGACCCTGTTTGTTTTTGCTGATTCTGCTTGATGTACAATGCGTGCCTCAGAATTGTACTTCCAAGATTCGTATTTACGACTTTTCTTTTGCCCCCAGATTTTTATTGACTCACACTCAGTAGAAACTGTCTGTCGTGCCCTTTGTATCTATAAGTGACATCTTTCACAACACACAGTGAAGATGAGACCACGTGTGCTATTACTTTTTATTATTTATGGGGTAATTGAAATACATCAGAAAAAGATACAGCGTTGCCATGGTTTCCATCCATCCATCCATCCATCCATCCATTTTCTAAGACCGCTTGTCCTATTCAGGGTCGCAGGGGGTCCGGAGCTTAATCCGGAGGCTATGGGTATAAGGCAGGGAGCAACGCGGGATGGGGCTGCCATGGTTGCATGTTTCAAAAATCTAATTTTTCCATTTATGTAGATATATGGGCTTGCACGGTGCCTCAGTGGGATGTCCTACTGCCTCACAGCTGAGGGCTTGATTGAGGCCTGATTCATGCCTCCGCTCTGTGTATGTGGAGTCTGCTATTGTGTAATTTGAACCCTCTGTTACCTGGGATGGGTCCCAGGCCCCTCCCACCACCTCAACAAACGCACAAAAAACAGGTGTGTTATTTTTTTCAAAATTGCATTGCTTCTACAGGCCAGAACGTTTGAATTATTCTGGGAACGGTGGCTGTTCAGTTGTAAAATAAATGGGAAGGACAGGAATGGCACGTCAGTTTTTAAAAAGTCACGAGTAGAGCACGTGCATAACAGCACCTGCACACCTGCCACCCTGACATCACGATAGCGTCACAATGGAGCACATTCCTGCTGAGGTACAGGACATTGAATCGCTGTGGGTCATCTGTCCACCATGAAGGCCTGTGTCCCTCGGCGATGGCAGGCCTACATCCCAAACTATTTGCAGATGCCTTCTTGGATGGACAGGAAGATGCAAGTTCCGATTAAACGCTCCAGGTTAGGTTATATAGTGCAGACCCGATTCCAGCCAACAGGGGGCACAAGGCATGGGTACACCCTGCACAGGATGCCACCCCCTTTAGCCTAACTGTGTGTCTTCAGACTGTGGCAAAAACCGTTGTGGGGTACAGGGAGAACATGCAAACGCTACACAAACCAACACACTGCAAAGGTGGAATTCGAACCCCCAGTCCTGGAAGTCAGAGGTAACAACGTTATGAGTTACCCTGCTACCTAATGATAATAAAAACAAACAATGCAGAATAAAGCACAGGGACGAGAGGCTACCTTAATATTTCATGCTTATAGCTGCAGTGCATTAGTGGGTCAGCCAGAGCACTGAAGGATTTTTAGCATTTCATATCCAGCATCTCTGTGCGGTTTGCTGACCTACAGGTTCAGACTGCTGCTGTTATCATAATTTATGCTGCAAATGCGGTGCATTTGATGTGAAAAAACATGATTCTGTGCACAAAGTACTTAGCCGCTAAACATTGTTGATCTTTTGAAATACTCGCATAAGTTCCCAATCCTTTTCTTTCGCAAAATTAAAGAGAATTCTAATTACTGTAAATTCACCTTAATTTTTTTTTAGTTTTAGTTTTACTATGGCTTAAAATTCACATAATTTAGGGAAATGTCTTTTTAAACTTTTTTCCTATAAGGTTTGGTGCTATTCACACCTCCAGAACGTCTTTATTTTTACTGGAGAATTTTCCCGGCGAGCCCAAGCCAGCGTAACGGCGGGAAACCACAAACCCAGCCACTTTCTGGAAAACAAAATGGCTGTCATGGCGGCCATCCAGCCCCCAAGGCTTCTGGCAGGAAGGAGCGTCTCTGTCGATGTACAGATCCTGCAGGGCCGCTGAGGCTTAAATAATGAGGTTGGAGGAGTCGGCCTCGTCTGATTCGCTGCCACTAACGAGGCCTCGGTACAGATCTTACACCGGAGGGCGTAGCCTTCCGCAGAGCCATTCAGCAGGATCCTCTTCTGCCTTCACCTGAGAAACGCTTGTTTACATGTCCATTACAGCCATCACTGAGAAATAAAAAGTATTGGAAAACTATTGGGCAGTCCTGATAGGCCCTCTGCCGGTTGACAGACCTGATAGGCCCTCTGCCGGTTGACAGACCTGATAGGCCTTCTGCCGGGCGACAGTCCTGATAGGCCCTCTGCCCTCTGCAGGGCGACAGTCCTGATAGGCCCTCTGCCCTCTGCCAGGCGACAGTCCTGATAGGCCCTCTGCTGGGTGACAGACCTGATAGGCCCACTGCCCTCTGCCAGGCGACAGTCCTGATAGGCCCTCTGCCCTCAGCCGGGCAACAGTCCTGATAGGCCCTCTGCTGGGTGACAGACCTGATAGGCCCTCTGCCCTCAGCCGGGAGACAGTCCTGATAGGCCCTCTGCTGGGTGACAGACCTAATAGGCCCTCTGGCGGGCGACAGTCCTGATAGGCCCTCTGCCCTCAGCCGGGCAACAGTCCTGATAGGTCCTCTGCCGGGTGACAGACCCGATAGGCCCTCTGCCCTCAGCTAGGTGACAGTCCTTCTGTTCAGTACTCTGGTGTTAACCTCCTATACTCTACATCTATCATGTTCCAGGAAATTTATTTAAAATTACAACTCGGTTGTCTACCTTCTTGAGAACACTGTACAGTATATAAATGACAGCACCCCAATTAGTCCATAACCACCAAAGAGTGAGGGATGCGTAATTCATTTCATGTGTCCTTGCCATGAAAATGCAGTGAAAACCTTCCTAATTTTCCTAAATTGGACCTCGAGTTGTACCCATCAAACCTTATGTTACTCTTGACAGAAAAGCCCTTCAGAAGCTCTCAGTGCATTAATACCAAGGCTGATGCACACTGGCATGTCTTTCAGAGTGTGGCAGATTAATATATGCATTCTTTCCTCATTTAAGCTAAGTACTGTCTTCTAGTCTGATATACTCAGTGCTGGGATCACTTAGGGTATTCTCTGTTTAGTAAAGAGGCTTTGTTTCCCATTTGCTGAAGAGAAGATAGGAACAATATACACGATAATACATTGCTTTGCTTGTTATAAAGAATTTGGCTGAAGATATTCAAATGATATGCATTTCCACTATAATACCCATCGGCATTTTGTAAAGGGCGATTTTGAGTGTAAGGATATAGCGTAGGTCTCTTGCTGTTGAGATGTGGCAGCCATCTTTGTTCGACGCAGCCTGAAATTCCTCTAGAGTCTCTCTTCTCCCCTCGCTTTCCCTCATCGCCCTGTTCCTGATTACCTCTGCCGCTCTGTGCCGTGTTGAACTTCGAACCCATCAAAAGGCTGCATCTATATCTAAAGGGCCCCAGTGGTTTCTCATGCGTGATTAAAGCAGAGGAGCGTGAGATAAAGATCACAGGAAACAGGCACTGACGCACGCGCAGTGACTCCCACGCTCCGAGCGCGTCAGACACACCATGCTTCTGCATTTTCTGGGCATTTTTTCAAGTCTAGTTTCAGTTAAAATACATAAGAGCACAAAAACATTCCAGCTTTTAGAAGCTAATGTCCCGGTTAAAAGTAATTTCTAGTATTTTAATTAACCGTCCCTCCTTAATTCTGCTCTCAGCCCTTATTCACACGGCTGAAATGACTGAGCAGATTTCCGGTGAAAAGGCAGAATGTCAGCTTGAATGTGTTCATTAATGTGGGCGATAAACACAGCAGAAGCTTGAATAATTTAGCAATCAGCTCATTTTAAAAGGTATCGTGCATCTCAAACAACAAGAAAAGAGCAGTGAGGAAAAATGAAGTGAAATCATATGAAATGTGTTGCCTTGGGTCCAAAACGAGGCTCTGGTTTTGTCAGCGTGTGCTAATCGGGGAAGGAGCTGACCCCACGTGACTGCCATGTGTTAATCTCCCGATGCTGTTCACTGCAGCTCACAATCTGCGTCACGCAGAAGCGACCAAGCGGAGGCGCACTTTCAGCTGTGTAAGTGCTCAGGCCAGAGCAGGTGCCTCCTGTTTGCCATGAGAGTTTCCTTCGCACTTCCTGTCCTTTTTTTTTCCCAGCATGCCTTCAACGAGTGCAGTGATTATTGACTGTTATTGACTGACGGGGGGAGGGAGTGATGCTTGTTTGAATGAGTCACACAAATGAATAAGGAGTCCGGGGGCCTCCTTGCATCTCCTGAGAGGTGAAGCGGATAATCCTGTCAACGGATGGATGCCCTGAAGGCCACACTACCCCACAATCTCATAGCTCAAGGCCTGGAGATCAACAAGCTGAACTTTTGATGACAGAGACTGCAGTTACTATTTATTTATACAGGGGGTTCAAGCCCCCCTTAGGGAAAGAAATCACTCGCCTGTCAGAACCAAAATAGGAAAAAATGATAGATTCCTGCGCAAGTGAATTATATTATACTTGACTATAATTTTTCTAGCCACCTTTACCTGACACGAGCTGCAGTGCAAAGAATTTGCGGTGATATTGCTTTCTGTAAAGGTGAGTGCAGATTTTTTTTACCGAGAAGTGCTTAAAAAACATTGAAGGGAAGGAAGATGGCACTCTGTGTAAAGGGACAGGCCATTTCCATGAGAAAACAGCAAACCCAGCTGGCTGTATGGTCAGATCTGTGGTGCAGCAGAGTGGCTGGCCAAATAATGGTGTGCCCCCTGCTGACCACCCCCGGGATCTCATAGGCAGTCACATGGTCCAACCTCAGCCAATCCTCAGGCAGTTGGTGGCAATACCCCCTCCATTTTTACTTGTGTGCTTTTGTCTGGCTCCATCTCTGGGCAAGGCTACGTGCTCCCCAGACTATCCTGTTAAAACCCCCCTCCCGGTACCCCTTGGTTTGTCCCAGCGGTAACAGCCAATCCGCTGACAGCTCCCAGCCGTTTCCCCTTTTAGATCAGACAATCCCCGTCTGCTTTGTGCTCTGATATCCCACAGCAGCCTCTCGACGGAGGGAAGTGACAGGGGGGTGGGGGGTCTCAGACTGCTCCCAGGGGGCTCTCCTCCCCCTCTCTCCCCTGGCATGTAGGCTGGAAAGCTTGTCGGGCACTCAGGTACGCCGAGTGGGTGTAATGAGCCAGCCGCTCTGGCGCCTCAGCCTGGATCCGGCGGGTGGGCGCGTACCGCCAACCGCCCTGCCTCGCTGTGGTAACGGCGAGGTAAAGCGGCTGATCAGCGTGGTTAATGTGGCACTACTCTTATGCCAGGCACGCTACAACTATAAAGTTCCAGCCTACTCTAACACTCTGCAAAATCATTTTGCTAAAAAAAAAAAAAAACACCACAGGTTTCTTATTTTAGTTATTTTCGTCAACATGAACCAATAAATAATCTTTGTAGACCCCTCCCCTCCGCCTTCTTATCCCTGGCTAGGATGAGAAGCTGCCAGATGGATGACTTCAAATAAGAAATGGAGAAAATAAAACACGGAAATGAAAGGAAGGGAACTTGGCACCGGGCAGGTGAATCGGGCTTCTTTTTTGGTGATGTTAGGGTGACACTGGGGTGCCGTGCGGCACCCGGTAAGAATGGCTCCCGGCTGGATGGCAAACGGAACCACGTCATGCAGGAATGGGAGGAAGGGCCCGGAGCTTTATTTGGGTTCAAGAGCAGGGAGGGGTTTAATAGTAACGGGAGGAGGAAAAGACGCAGTGGATTTGACGTCAAACAAGCGGTGAAACGTGAAAAAATGATGGACACCGGGTCGTGGTCAGGGCTTTCACATGGAAGGGGATTCGCTCTTACTGGGATTAGGGATAAGGCGCACAGACATGTCCATCTACAACCCAGGTGACATACACTGCACTGAATGGAACTGAAGCATGTGACCTCGTGGAAGGGCCTAGAAGCTTCTTGGCATGGAGTGAATTATCAGCAGGAATGGATTTTAGGTGCTGGGTTGAAGGGGTGGTTCTCTGTCCATCTCCAGGAATGCAGGTGCTGGAGTGGAATGGCATCCTTCTGAACGGGAAGACCTACGAGGAAGTCCACGGCCTGGTGGGGCAGCAGTGTGCAGAGGCAGAGATATGTGTGCGACTGTGAGTTCAAGTCCCTCCTCTCCTTCATTTAACACTGAACGACGTTAAGGGCAGTGGTTGGCATTTAAACAATTACTCTCCTTTGGTTGTGTAATATTATTTATTAATTTATAATATTAAACTTAAATATAATTAGCTAAAAAAATAACGTTTTTATCCTGGGGAAAGGAAATTTTACGCTGCAAAGCAGGAGTGTGATTTAAGTAGGCAGGCGTGAGCAGTGCTCTGTCGCCACACGACTGTCAGGCAGCTGGCGTGGAAAATCACCCTGCGCCCGGCCCACGTCTTTTCCAGGGACCTGAACATGCTGTCTGATCCAGAGCATCCCCAGCGACTGGAGCTCCCAGACCAGATGAAAGCCGGTAGGTGGAAGGGGGCCGATCCAGATGTTCGGTAACAAAGGACAGACGATATGACTGATCGACAATTCCCTGGGTGCACCCCAGCGGTCTCTGGCAGTGGCCTGTTTATGCAGGGAGTGCTAAACGCTGAAGCTGGCTTCTGGAATGTTACTTCTGCATGCTTGTTTATAACCCTGCAGCTCCTGATGAAAGCTGACCTATTTACCTTGTGACAAACATGCCTAAGTAGACTCAGTAAGAAAGGCTTAAATCTCAACAACAAAAAAAAAAGTGTTAGATCTCAGCGTTCAACTTTAGAAAGGGTTTGCTGCGGAACAAAGCAGATCTATTCTTCAGTTTAAAAAATTCAGCGTGTCATAGTTTGAGAAGTACATAGGTTTATCAACTGATGTGTTTGGGAGACAGATGGGGTTCCATGCTGTAGACCCCAAAACAGATTCTTAGGATCCTAGCTGATGTGTGTTTAGGAGATAGATGGGGTTCCTTGCTGTAGACCCCAAAACAGATTCTTAGGATCCTAGCTGATGTATGTTTAGGAGATAGATGGGGTTCCTTGCTGTAGACCCCAAAACAGATTCTTAGGGTTCTAGCTGATGTGTGTTTAGGAGACAGATAGGAGTCCTTAGAGAGACAGCAAATGTTCATGGATATACAGTAGATCCTAAAGGTTTTATGCTTACGTGTGTGCAGGAGACAGACAGAGGTCCCCGGGGGTGGACCCTAAACAGCTGGCCGCAGAGCTCCAGAAGGTCTCGCAGCAACAAGCGCCTTCCGCATCCATGTCGGCGTCAGAGAAAGGACTCTACGCCCACTCAGGCACCGCCTCGGCCGCCTCCAGCTCCGTGCCCAGCCCGGGCCAGCCAGGATCCCCCTCTGTCAGCAAAAAGCGCCACAGCAGCGGCAAGGTCAGGATCCTGGCCTTCAGCCCCGCCTTTACCTTAAAGAGGCAGTTCACTCTGACAAACACGAGCACTATCTTCTGTGCAGTGATGCTATTGGCTTGTGGAGTTTAGTAAAAGAAAATAGTTCATACATTAAATTGGTTACTACAAAGTCAATGGATTATCTTGAGTAACCAGGTCATGATTTCTGGTAAGAGACATTGCTGTTGCATTTTTCAAATGTATTTTTGGCACTCTAATCACCACAGAAAGAATGCCATTCATTATATGTGAGAGAAGACCAATAGTTTTATGCCAGATTTCTCCAAAACTAGGCAGCTTCCAACAGAACAACCTAGATGAACAGACAGCACTAAAACCCATCTAAAACATTAACATGCAGTTTGGTTATAAACAAACCAGTCGGGAAGATCTGACAGATAGCTTTGATAGATCAGTCCTGATCAAGCTTTGTAAAAGAATCCTATCACCTACAACTGCTTAAGTCCTCATATCTATGGGGCGCTAAGTGTCAAGCGCTCATTTTCATGTACTTAATACATTCTGTGCCACAAAAAGCATTATTTAATGACAAAATCTAGTAACACTGTATTCTGTCCACAAAAGCAAAACACCTCACTTTCTTTCGTGCATAGAAATCAAAAGGAATGTTTCATTTTCTGCACAGAATTGATATCAGCACTTTGCATTTCGTTGACAGAAGCAAGTCTTTTTGTGGACAAAATGCATTTAGTGAACACATATCACCTGCAGACAGTATCCTGCCATCTCATTTCCACACCAAGCTATATTAAATCCTGACGTACATTTTAAAAGACATCTGGACAAAATGAAATTGAACATTCCGGGGCAAATAATCTGTTGCATACTTAAAATGACGTTGACACGTGTGTTTGTTCACGCCAGAACCCTAAAGTGCACATACAGAGCACAAATAAACATATTGTGGTGAGTGTGTGATAGGAGTTGACAGCTCTTTTAAAATAGAATTAGCCCTTTAACAGCCACTATTGGCTTAATACTAGCAGCGGTACAGAGAGGGCAGCCAAAAATTTAAATAACACTAACGGTTACATGTTAACGAAACACACGCATTCCACGGCAAACTTTACACAGTTATGACATTTACTATTAATAGACATACACGAATACACATATTAATTCATGCTATTTAAAGTGTGTGAAGTATGCTGGTAAACTGATAAACTTATTAGTCGTGTTAACCAACCCTGTCATACAACATTTATGTCATGCAATCATGGATAGCGGGCGGGATCAGAACAAACGATCGCCTGAGGGCTCCTGCATAGGCGGTGTGCTGGAATAGCGGCGATTACGGCTCATACAACATCGTGTTGCTAAAACGACGTGGATACCGTTGATGTTTCCCTGAAGTATACAGCCAGTCTAACAGAATCAGTGACCTCATTGTCTACGTGTGAAGAAAATGTACCAACGATTAAACACTGAGCATTGCCACAAAGGCAACTGCCCTGCCAGTAAGCTTTACTGGAAATATTCCTCACTTCTTTGCAGACCCGTAAATTGGGGTTATGTTCCTACTTTTGTAGAATGAAACATTATTTACAGTGTCTCACATATACAGTATAGCACGCTTTTCACCTGTCCAGCAAATGGCGTGATCTGATCTCACGCACACGTTTCTACTAACCATAAATGTGAATACAGTATTTATTAAATAATATTCCAAACTGCTGGCGTCACTCGCAGGCCTTTACCTTCGCATCGGAGAGGACTCGGTGCCCAGGAAACCCAAATGGCGCCATGATACAGAATGTATTCAGACTGATTCCTTAAGCAGGGGAAGAGTATGACAGGTAACTGTATCAAATTAGGAGAAGCAGAGAAAGTGAGAGGAGGAATGCCGTGGTGAATTATTCACAGATCCCTGCTCCACCATTACCGTTTCCTCCGCGTGCTGCCTCACGCGGTCTTGTCATGTCGCTGATAATGCTGTCAGCGTTTTCAGGCTACCCAGTCAGATCAGCCACCATCTGTTTTAGGGTTTATCATTTCTGTATTTGTTGTCTGTCTGTCTCCACATAGCGAAAGGTGTACAGTGTCCTCAGTGGCAGCACAAGGTGCATATTTCATAAAGCGCGTTTAAAAATAGCGTTTTTCTCTCGACTCCTACGGCGGAGTCCCTTAATACTGAAATACGCCGCAGTGTGTGGTGCATGTTAAATGAACGCACACCCACCAACACCCCACCCGTCTCCAAGCCGCCTCTTCTGACACGATCTACCGCCAACCTATGGTGTATGCCGGAGCGCTGGCCAGTCTGCGCCCGGAATTAAATGCATGTTTGGCTAAGATCGATGTGCTGTAGCTCCTGCAAATAGTTCAGATGAATTATGCGCATTCGCCGTTTTCTGAATCTTACCTATCCCCCCCCCACAAGGAGAAAGACAGAGAAGAAAGATAACGTGCGGATGCGATGAAGGAAAGGGAGTGTTATTTAGGTACAGGAGGTAACATAAACGAGGAGGAATAATAAACCAAAATGAAAAGGAGTTGTGGAAACGTCTACACCAAGGTGCAAAATTTGGTGTGACTCCGGACACACAGGCAGAGACAGCTAGAGAAGTAAAACCACGGCACAAAATTTATTAGTGATGTGTAACGTGAAGGAACGTGTCCACACTGACTTGCCCTGCGCAGACCACACCCCTTTCAGGAAAATCACGCCCCTCTCAGGAAGACCATACATATCCCTCCAGATGCGAACTGCTCAGTCACACACACACTTAGTCATTAGTCTGTTTATTATTGATTACCGTGTCTTTCTTCGACGTTACGTACAAATCGAGGTTGGCTATTTAATGCAATGCCCTATAAGAACATTGCAATATTTCATCCTAAACACTGAAATCTAAGATCGGAAGATTTTAAAAATAATAATAATGATAAAAAATTAAAGCATTTGCAAAATCCCTTGTTATGCTTTTGTAACATCCCATCTGAATTTACAGCGCTGTAATCTGATTTGCCACCCTGAAGTACGCCATGTGGTTATGAGGTGTTTGATTTTTAAAGTCTAAAGTGCCCTAAATACAGTATGTTTTAAGTCCCGCTGCACCAGAGCTGCATTTTCACACACCCTAAATGTTTTTCAGCCCACGGAAGCCGCAAAGATCGCTTCTCATCCCATCACAGGTGAAATACAGGTACAAATCCCCTACTTTCTCACGTATGATCTTGATACAATGTTCTACAGCAGTAGTGTATGACATGGCAGGGTTCTCCAAATCTGGTACTGGAGGGCCAGTCTGCTACACAGTTTACAGATTTCACTGCTCAAACACACCTACTAAACATGGTAATTAGCTAATTAAGGTAAGTTTGAACAGGGAAATCTGCAAACTGTCTTGCAGACTGCCCCCCCAGTACCAGAATTAAGAAACCCTGTAAAATGGCAACGAAGCAGTACCCTGTATACATTTGTACCTAAATGAATTCCAGATGCACTTTTTGCATAATTCGCTGTAGTGGAAATATTTCAAACAGCGTTACTTTGTTGAGATGTAAATTTACATGGACACATCCATAATCTTTTTGTATACATCTTAAATTATGGAAATAGCATTTCTAAGAAGATGTGCTGTTAACTTGCTTTGCTTTTTATCTCCTAATGCAATGTCTTCCAGCTCCAAATAAATTATGACAAGCAGCTTGGTAATTTAATCATCCACGTCCTGCAAGCCAGAAATCTGGCACCCAGGGACAATAACGGCTACTCCGACCCCTTCGTCAAAGTCTATCTGCTGCCAGGAAGAGGGTAAGCAGATACCCCTGTGTCACACAGGCGGCTACATTACTTACAATGCAGTTGCATCTTTGCCCTTTGGGGTTTTCAGCGTTGGCCTTGATGAACACGTTTTAGTGCAATTAAAGTACCATAAACGCTGCAGAAATGCCATTTTCCTTGCCATTAATTTAACTCCCCACTAGGAGAACTTAAGAAGATACAAATATAGATACGATTCAGCAGGTGGAACCTGTCCTTGGATTTGCAGCTAAATGTTACATTTAGATTTGGAAATTACTTGGTGACTGTTTCAAAAGATCTAATTTCAGGCGTGAAATTTGCTTCGATCTTGATCTCAGTATGACTGTGGTATTTGAGTAAGTGCTCTTTTAAACAATGGGTGGTTTTGGGAACATCGTACGCATTTAACCTCGCATCTGGGAGTGTTTTCAGAAGCGCTCAGATCATATCTGAAGAAACTGAGGCAGCGTGTCTTTGAATTGATTTTTATGATTCATTTGAAGTTATTTAGCATTTGCGCTCCTGACATTTTGTTGTGGACACAGGCAGAGATGCTGTTGGCGGCCCCAGGACTTTACAAAGGCCCTTCAATATATAATATTATGTAATGTAAGGGGAGCCCAAAGGGACAATTTATAGCTTTGACACTGGAAACATTGGTCTTGTAGAGATTACATTACACTATTTCATATTTAGTTATTGTTTAAAGTAATGTATTGTCTCCAGTTTGTGCATACGGTCAAGTTATGTGTCCAATACCTTTATTAGTATGTATGCTGTAAAAGCATGTTAGTTAGCCTGTCTGTTTAAATCCCACTATTTTCTTAAGCTTGTTTGTTTGTTTATTTTCCTTTTATATAAAATTTTGTTTCCCCCAAACACATTATGAAGGATATCACCGCAGGTGACTCTGTAAACATGACTACATAAACTGACGTCTGAATATAATCTGAAATGTTTGTTCTTCGGTGTCAGTTGTAAATATTTCCTGATGCAATATTTATTTTTAAATGTTTGCAAACCTGCCCTGAATGCCAGCATTTTAACAGAGAAATATAGCACAAACCATATCAGGACGAGCGGCTGTGGATGATGAATAGATGCATTTGCTAATATATTTTAATATTATTCTGTTGTTTGAAGGTTTTGACGTGATTTGAATAAAATCAAAGACAAATGCTATATGAAATTCAGGCTAGTCCGTGATTAAATTAAAATGGTTTTATTACATTTAAATTGTTGCTACTTTAAAAAAATCAGCATGACCTTTATTCTGTTTGATAACATGACAGACTTCCAGGGGATGGTATTATGATTGTTTATTGATGCATAAATTCTTATTATTGAAAATGTTGTTTTTATTTCTTTGTGACTTGTGCACCTGAGTTGTATTTCTTGTCTTTATTTGTGTTTTACACGCCTTCTTGCTTTCTGACTGATGTTTTGTCGAATCTGTAATTGTTTCAAACCCCACCTCCCAACCCCCACACCCCTGGACCTACAGCCAGGTCATGGTTGTTCAGAATGCCAGGTAGTGTGGCGCTTCTCTTTGCTTCACTTGTCCCCACTTGGTGTTGTTCATTCCCGTACGTGTAGCTGGGCCACGTCTCTAATCCCAGCCCCCACAAATTTCGAATGATTGTCTAATAATGCAAAAAAAAAGCAAAAACTGTTCCCCATTGAACCTCTTTTAAACACCCAAACTGAGACATGAATTGGCTACAAAAAATACAAATAAAAACGACCTTGTAGTATTAGACAATGGCATCGCCTTCATCGACTGTCCAGCTGAAATCCATCCAGTATACTGACATACTTCTGAATCTCCCCTTTCTCTGGTCCCTGTTGCCACCTCATATGTGATTTAATTTCCACGTTCGCTCTCATTCTACATGCATTGCATTCATAATTCACACAGTATCATAAATGCACTCATTTAATACATACAATTAACACACGCATAAACCTGTCTGTGGAAATAATTACTGAGAAATTTGTGTATCATCGATCACATCGCTTACAGTGCGACATTGATATTCTTACCCTCTGTCGCCTGTCTTCAGGTATGTCACCATCCCGTGAATTTTGGGTCAAAGACTCGCCAGTCTGTTTGCACTTGGTGTCTGTGAGCTGGGACAGCCTTGTACTGAGTTCCTGAGTCCTCACCAACGGTAACAATGTGTTTCGCCACAGTGCTGAGAACAAGCGACGGACCAAGCATGCTCAGAAGAGCCTGAATCCAGAGTGGAACCAGACTGTCATTTACAAGAACATCCACTTGGAACAGGTATGGAGTTACCTTGATGTTCATATAGTGCCTTTCCCTGAAGTCAAGGTGTATTGGCCCAAGCCCATAACCAGAAATGAATTTGATGAGGTGTCCAGCTGACTTGGAGGGGGGGTACCCTCCACAGCAACCATGAGGTGAACTTTGATGAGGCTGAGGGGCACTGTGGCCTGGGTCATG
>JAODJW010000001.1:5786484-5816174 GCA_026777045.1 Hyperopisus bebe | reverse complement strand
GAAAGATTTCTGTATGTGTTAAAGGGCAGGTGTTGTGTAAGCCTATCTATGACAGGTACCGTTTTAAAATCCCTGATTTTACAGTGCTCACGATGTATTGAGAGCCAAATGAGAAATTCACGGGGCTGAGCTAATAATACTGTTATTAAAATCCTGTGTGAAAAGACGAACGGGAAATCATGCATTAGTGTTAAAGCGTTTGTGAATTTGAGAAACCGCTTTTATATTTGCACGCCCCCGCGATCCTGACGGTGTTTCCTTTTAGGTTTTTGTTTCCATTTTCCTCGCAGGTTGTGAGGTATTTTTGCCTCGCATTTCGGTCACGGCCGGACTGTTGGGTCACGCACCTCCCATCCCTCGAAGAGATAGAAACATATTTTGCTTTATTCTCCCAATATTAGCATAATGACCCGATGGGCTTTGAGACCTTTCCGCGGGTCATAGGTAAATGTTAATGGCTGACCCAGCTTTTAAAGAGCGGTTAGAAACTACAATTACACAGTGTTGCCCGTATTACAGCCGTTACACACGTTTAAGATACAGGGTACAATAAATACTTTTAACGTATCGGTTAGCGGCGTTAATGTTTACGCCCTTTCATGTTAACCAGTTCTTTTCAGACGCGTATTAAATCCCATGTGACTGCATGTATTTTTAACATTTATCCAGCAGGGGTCAGTAACGTTCTACATGTTTAGATTGCAGCAGAATGTATGAGTATTTTAGATTAAACTAAATAAAGTCATGACCCTGACCACGCTACGTGGTTATGGACGGATGAAACTTAGTAATTAAGGTAAATTAAATGGAAATGCTTTTTTTTTCTAGTAACGGCATCTTATGTTTTTCTGTGCTGCTGCGGTGTTCTTGAACTTAAGGATTTTGCATTAGAATGGAGTGGTCAACATTTATTCAGTGTTTCATTAGAGGTAATACGAAGATGAGACGAGAGCAATACATCAACATAGTAATGTAAACACGTAATATATTAATATTGGGGCTCTAATGGCGGAGTGGGGACATTGTCCTTTGGAGCAGGTTCAGTTATTCTTGGAATGCTGTCACACACTTCCAGAACTGTCTATAGTGGGATTCATTATCCAAGAATAGCCTCCTGGTTGAAGGGATGGAAGATGTGGAAATCTGCTGGGCTCCAGAACATCCCATAAAGGTTGAGTCATGTTCAGGCCTGGTTATTGGGTAGGTTAGTGAAGGCATTTGACCTCCCTTGAATTTTTTAATCAGTTTTTCTGGGGCCATTATGATCATGGAATATGGGGACATCATCAGAGAGCAGTATGTTTGTGCCTTAGGGTGCACCTCATATTCCTTAGCCGTTATATAACAACGCAGAGCAATTTTCGGAGTTAATGGCTCTGAGAAGATGCCTCCCCACCCCATTACAGATCCTCACATTGTGGGCTGAAGGCATCTTTGAGCTTTCTCAAAATATAAATGGGTGATGTTAAGAAAAGGGTGACAGATGACTCATCAGATCATATTGCATTGTTTGCATTGTTTGGCAGTTCAGGTTTTGTGCTCCTTACACCAGATTATGTGTCTCTGTGCATCGGCCTTGGATGCGAGCAGTTTCCAAACAATGGCCCTTTGATACAGTGAAGCTTGTGACATACAGTTTTTGCAGTTTGATGAACTGGTTTGAGATTACATAGTCTGGCTGATTGGTCATGTCAGAAGGAGGAAACTGCATGGTTTTCCTATGAATGGTAGTGGTGTATTGTGCCTTGAGCTCCTGTGTTTTCCTGGGAACATTAAAGATTTATAATTTTGCATTATTCTCAATCTGTAGCTGAGGAACTAAATTATTCATCATTTGATGAGCACTCTGCAGCAGTAGCAAGTTGTGTTGCATTCAGAGAATCTGCTATTTTTTTAATTTTACCCTATGCCTTTCCATTTTGTTTGTTTATTTGATTGTTTATTTATTGCTCCAGGCAAAACCCAGGTGATGGGAGAGATTAAAATCGCCCTGAAGAAGGAGATGAAGACGGAGGGCGAGCAGCTCATCGTGGAGATCCTCCAGTGCCGGAACATCACCTACAAGTTCAAGTCTCCGGACCACCTGCCAGGCACGGGTCTTGGTGGCCGCTGAATCCCGGGCCGTGCTGAGCACCTGGCACTGACACGCAGCACACGCAGCACATGCAGCACATGCAGTATATGCAGCACACGCAGTATACCCAGCACATGCAGCACACGCAGCACATGCAGTATACGCAGCACACGCAGTATACCCAGCACATGCAGCACACGCAGTATACCCAGCACATGCAGCACACGCAGTATACCCAGCACATGCACACGCAGTATACGCAGCACACGCAGTATACGCTGCACACGCAGTATGCGCTGCACACACGGTATACAAAGCACACGCAGTATACACAGCACACGCAGCACATGTGGCTGGCATCCTCAGACACCGTGCATAACCGCAGGCAGTCCAGGACAGTATAAAACGGACTGTTGCTGCTTTTCGTTTTGTTTATGAAGTTTGTTTATAAGGTTTTTCTGAGGAAAGCTGGTCTGTGCTCCTTGGCATGTGTTTTGCCCTTCTTTTCACAAACAAAATAGACCCTTCCAAGTCTTTTTCTAAAAGCACAAACAGTCGGCAGCCATTTCCAGCCTTGTGTTGGCTATACGGACGTACTCCATACTGATTCCCAGTTTATCATGTCTGAATGGGGCAGATTCTTCGTTGATCTTTGTCCTAGTGGTCAGTAAACCCTTCCTCTCCCCCTTATACAAATACAAGTGCTCTCTTGGCCTACATGAACTTTATCTTCAAACATCATCCACAAAAGCTCCATAAATCTTTTCCTCTCCCGTTAGCCACTGAACGCATTTTTCCGTTGCAGATCTTTACGTAAAGCTGTACGTGGTGAATGTGGCGACGCAGAAGAGGGTGATAAAGAAGAAGACGAGAGTGTGTCGCCACGACCGAGAACCCTCCTTCAACGAGACATTCCGCTTCAGCATGAATCCTGCCGGACATTCCTTACAGGTGACCACCAGGGGGAGCTCCATAGCTCAGATTCTTTTATTTACCTTACATCTGGCTGATTTTTAGTTTGTTTGAAACTAAATACTGATAATTGATTGTTGAGTTGATGTACTTCTATATGGTAATCAACTGATTAAATGACATTCAGCTTTTATTAGATTACATTTCTAAATAATTTTGTTCCTCACTCACCAGCTGTTCCTGGTGTCCAATGGAGGGAAGTTTATGAAGAAGACACTGATTGGCGAGGCCTATATCTGGTTGGACAAGGTGGACCTGCGGAAGCGGGTGGTCAACTGGCACAAGCTTCTGTCCAGCTCCACCCAGTCGCAGCCTTAGTGGGCGGGAGGACCACAGGGTCCTGGCTGGTGTCACACTGGACGGGAGTGGGAGGTGTAGGACATCAAAGTTGTTTTGTGACCCCCACACCTACCTTAAGGAGAAGGGGGGTGGGCCTTCAAGCGTTAGCTAGGACCATGTTTGTTCGAGGTGGATGAGGTGTATGTGGAGAGTCAGGAAATCTGATCCGTTCTAAGTGAAACGGAGAGATGGGACAACGATGGGAACTGAAGGAGCTCTGCCTAAAAAGAGCATCCCGGGTGACTGGGGACAGGATAGCCAAAGCAATACTGCCGCAGGGATCCGAGACCCCAAACCAATCAAGACAAAACCCAAGATGTCAAGAAAAAGTCATTCAGCTCTCATATTCCTCATCCCAAGCCCCCACCACACACACACACACACACACACACACTTACATATCATAAAATTTTAATTTCCTGTCATTTCACTTGTATTTGCCCAGCCAGAACACAAATCAATTGATGAATATATGTATATATATTTTTAGAATATTTTATTGTATTTAACCGTTCATGCAACAATGAAAGATGTCAAACATCGAAATATGGTCAGGGAAATTTCAGCTTTCAGTAAATTTATACATCGGAAAGGCATTTACTCAGCAGTCCCGCGATCTGGAGTCAGGCCTGTGTGCAGAGCTCGGAATTACCTGCTTCACTGACTGATCCCCTCTCACCCCGGACCATGTGTATACTTAGCTGTACATATTTCAAAAATGTCATATATAGGAGGCAAATTGTACAGTGTGAAAGAGCATATTTATTAGAGCAGATATAAAAGAATATTTTGAAAGTATAAAGTGGACTAATGGTGTCACGGTATCAATTCATTAACAGATAGACTACATTATTAGCTATTTCTGCTACAAACTTAATGGTATTTATTTTGTACATAATGGTGTTTGAGAAAAGCCGATGTTTGAGTCATGGACAATCCCGGTTCCCAGTGCATACTGGCAGTTATGGGCAAATGTTCTTTAAATGCGAATCATGGAGCACAAACTTTGTATCTTCTGTTCTGCCATTCAGGAAAGTCAGAATATATCGTCATTGACATAAAATGTCAAGTGGTTAAACTCACTCATAACCCCCCCGAAATGATTAGTTTGCACTATGTGATGTCAAAGGATGTGTAAATGTTTATAATTTTAATTCAGAAAGTTGTTGCTTTATTTAAAGGTGCTAGTATCTGCTGTGTCTACAGTAACATTTCACTGGGCAAAAAAATTGCCTGTTCGGAGCAGCCACACCACAAAAACAAACTCGCCTTGCGGATCTACAGGGGATAGAATGGGAATGTGCTAGATTTTATTTCTTTTAAGTGTTTGTGGTGTCGTGCTCTTTTATATTCACTGTTGGATGCTTTAAGGCCTCTGCTGATCGTGGTCCACAGGCAGAAACCCCAGGTAGCTTCTGAGAGGGACTCTCCGCCTTCCTTTGCCCTGGAGAAGGTCATTAACTGGCAGTTATTGACAGAGTCTGCGAGTCCGATGCCCGCCGACGCTCACAGCTTGTAGATAACTGCAGAGGTCACCCATTTCGTGTCAAATGCATCATGTAAGGTGATTATCTCACAGTTGTCAATGTATCACCATAATGGGTGTTACGTGTGTGCAGTTTTGTCACTTGTAGGCTACGTTTTTGTGTCTTAAAAAATACACCTAAAAATGATAATGCAAATAAGAGATTTAGCGTTTTGTAATGCTGCAGTTCTGGTTCCACTGTGTTCAGTTACAATTATAGTCCTCCATTGTAATAGATGTACGTTTATTGCCAAAAAGTGTCATGTATCCACCCAAACACATGGATGTCACAAAATCAGTGTGACGCTTTTTTAAACGGAGCAGACCATATTTTGTGTACGTCGTTCTTATTGCCCCAGAGAACCTATTGTTATACGTGATACAGATCTTCTTTACTGCCCTCTACTGTGGGATTGTGGTATTGCATTGTTTATTATTCCGATTTCACTTTTTTTAAAAAAACAATTCAAAGTAACAAATTAAAAACACGTAATAATCAAACGGTGCAATTTAGATTTATAAATACTAACCTAGTGGATATTCACCTACCTGTAGCCTGTCGTGAAAACCTAACTGAATGGGATAAAACAAAAAAAGTTTTTGCCTGCAGATGTTTCTTGAAGCGGTACAGCGCGTTATGTCGACAAATGCTGCAGAGTTTAAATGGCAGTTTTGCCCGTGCAGTGCTCAGAGTTTAAGGGTTGGTTCCACGGTAATAAGTAAATAAACAAAAATAAATACTTTTCACGTGCCAACCTGATTTATAACCAAATTCATAAGTTTAGTTGAAGTGATTCTATGCAACATGAACTTTGTGCTTTGAATGCATTTTCGTAACTTATAAAATATTAACAAACATTTTGTCTAAAAAATGAATATTTAATGATATTTTACTTTCCATTTGTATATTGTTCTAAAAATATGTTAATATTTTTGTTTATTGTTTTTTTTTTGTATTCTTACAGATTCGGGGTCCAATTATCTAGCGCACTTTAAATTAATGACACGTGTTTTTTCTGTTTTGTCCACGTCTTTCTTGAGTATTCGTTTGTTATATATTAACGTTGTACAAAATGCAGTTAGTTGTTCGTTTTGTTATCAGCGAAGCTGGGAGGAGAATATCGGCAAAAGCAGCACAGACTACAGTATGCGTGTACAGCGTTCGGGGGATATATACATTCTAACTGGTGTATTTCGTTTTATCACATGGAGATTGCATGTCGTAAATGCATCTATTTTTACCACGCATTAATATCTTGTTATACAGCCTCCGCTCCAATGTCCTTCTACAATACTCATTTCATTAACCGTTAAAGTGATCATCGTTGTGAATGTTTATTTATCGCTGAACGTTATGTTTTAAACGCTTAAGCATCAGAAACTGCGGTTTTTTATTTCGGAGGATGTCTTTTCTAATGTCCACTCATACTCAACCTTAACTTTTCATTCCGACTTTGTTGTTTGATGTTGATATGGAGACGAAAAGTCTCACAACTCTATCTTGAAGTGAACTGTGAGAATGTGGTTTCTTTGTAACCTTGTAAATACGTATCTTTTTTTTCTACAAGAAGAGATTTACATTTAATTTGGTCTGACACTCAGCATGTGAATGTGGGGAAAAAATAAGAAGTTCTATTTGACTGTACATGTATAGTTGTCCAGTGACGTGATCAGGTGATCATATAATTGGCGCAACAAACTGTATGCTGTTTTTCCATCGACCGCACAGCAGACCTAACCTAAATAAATGAATTAATAAATAAATACCGTGAGTAGCTTCAAGAGAATTTAAATGTTTTCACACTGGATGTTGCATGTTTTGGTGGTTGTTAATTTTTTATTATTATTTTAAATTTTTATTATTTTTTGCTTCCAGATTCTATTTAAAAAGAGAGGAAATTGTATAAATTTATTTAAAGAAGTATGCTGACTGTACAAAGATATGCTTGTAAAATCTGTCTGGGTTTTCACTCTATGTATAAATTAAAAAGAGAAATCTAACGTCATGGTTTTGTGGTTGTACACAGGATGTATCGAGCTCTTCTGCAAATTGTGCTGTAAAAAGACGGTTTCCCTGAGTCTAAATAATAAATATATATATGTATAAATTAACCACCGGCTTGGGTATTTAATAAATGTGATCAAAGCCAAATTCACAATCATGCATTTGTAAGTGCGCTTGTCAGAAAAAAAAGCTCTTTTAATAATTGCTGTGTTATGGTAATATGGTTAATACGTACAATTTAAGATCAGACCGTTTTTTTCATACCGATTAGTTTCTCCTGCTCCCCAGTAGATGGAGCCAATGTAGCATATAAGCATATAAGTAGCATATTCCGGTCTTTGTCGATGTGGCGCCCTAGACGAGAATCACCGCCGGCGCCTTCCGTCAGTGGCAAAGTGGAACAGGCTGGCATGTCGGCACCCCTTCGGAATTTGGCGCCCTAGGCGGCCGTCTAAGTCGCCTATACGATTGACCGGCCATGATTGCTCAAGTATACACAGAAAAGAGAGATGCTATTTACAGTAGTAAATGTAAAGTAAAATAGTCAGTTCGAAAGTGTAATAATAAAGTATATAAGCCTGCGACGTCTGTGAAACTAAGATGAATATGTGTATGAGAATTTGAAACGTCGCGCACTGTCACGCACGCATAATTTGAAATTCCGATATCCTGTCAAGAGCCTATGTGTCCCGAAACAGGATGAACCGAGCATTTCCTGCGTTCTCCGTTTGTTCAATGCCGCGCCGCAAATACCTCCTGACTTATTCAGCTCCGGGCATTATGGGATAGCTGATTCTGCACCCAAGTTCCTTTTACAAAAATGTACAACCCAGATCTGATTAATCCCTTCAGGGGCTCCTTCACTCCCTGAATCTAAATGACTGAGTGGTGCAGCACAATAATATGTCAGTGACATTAATTTTATAAAAACTTAACATTCATTTTTTAAATGTCTAATACATTGTGTGTTTTGATCCGGCCCCATACCATTGCCAAACTCTTTGCTTGTACTGTTGCATGTTTTTGGGATATTTACAGAAAGAATGATGTTAACATGTAGGCATCGCCTTCCTTTATATTTGCAGGTGTTCAGTATTACCTTTCTGCATGGCCGTAATAATATATTCGGGGGACACTTCCTCTATTCAGATGTGCTCACAACATCCCCCCTACATATATTATAATTACAGCCTTGGTCCCCCCAATGTCGACTCCATGGCTACAGTCTTGAAAATTATAAAGGGTGTCACCTGTCATTATGAAGCAGCCTTGATTACCAATCTTTAATGGACAGCTATCCTGTTTCCTACTGGTCAGTAGCTTGGCTAGTAGCTAACCAATGGGGAGAGTTCACTGTTGCACTCAGTCGCCTTAATAACGAGTTCTGCTTTTTTCTCTCTAAATTTGTAGCGTGGTATTTGTGTTTTGTGGCCAGTATTTGCGGTTCTTGATTTGCACATTACAGGAAGACTAATATGTGAATGTAAACTCGGGAAGGTTTTACGTTAATCTCATGTGTCCTGGCTGGATTGTGTGTAACAAGCTTCTGCAGACTGATGGATTGGGTTCGCTGGAAGGAAACCAGCTCCGCTCTTACAGCAGAGCCAAAGCTCAGTCGAGCTGACCCGATCTTCAATCTGGCCCTGCTCTTTATTCTGAGCCGGATTCCTTCATCGCGTCGAAAATGGGATGATGTTCCTACCTGGAATCTCCTCTAACAATGCTGGCGCCTAGATGATGCTCATATCCTGAGGAAGCAGGGAATGTTTGAGGAAATATTAGTGACTGAAGTATCCTGAATCCCATAATGTTTGTTAACTTTGGTTTAAATAATGCGAACGAATAACAGTCTTGGCCTAAGACGGACGCCGTTATGAGATTTATAAAAATCTGCGATGTTGGCAGCAGGGGGCGCCACAAAGCCACCAAGCTTCTATTTTTTAAAACAGAATCCGGATACTTAAACAGAAAGGTATATGTTTGAATGCCCCTCACAGTAACCAAGACTACAAAAAATCTCTTCTGCCATTTTCACTGCTCATCTAATAACAATGATTAAAAGTAATTTTTTTGCGTAAAATCAAACAGTTTGAAAAAAAAAAACATCCCAGTTCAGCTTCCGTAGATGCGAGGCCTCCCCTGTATGCACTGTGACCACCTCTACACCCCGAACGAAATCTGCTTCTTTCGTCCTTTCCTGACATTTGTTTTCTAGGTAGTAACAGGCCAAAAGAAGCCGAAACGGTGAAACATCTTTTCCCCGTTGCAACATATGAAACCCATTTTAAAACGCCCCTCCCTGCTTTGCAGACTGTGAAAGTTTGCTCTCTGTGTTGTGGCAAAAAGCCACTTAAATAGTGACTTTCTGGTTTGTTTTTCCTCCTAGACTTCTTATCTCTCCGCCTTGCCTTGATGTTGTTTTTCCCGAAATGCTGTTTGTGATTTATCTTACTATTCAACTTCTTATGTGGGCTTTTTATGCTTTTTATAGACATACATATATGTGATTCGGTATGGCTTCGATACCCAGGAGTAACTCTGGTACCTTTGACTGCCTATTTATAGCGAGGATGAAATTCAAAATGAGGTGTTTTTCCTTTTGACATTTATTTAAGTAAAACGCCGTTTCCCTTCCACGTTTGGTTCGTCATGCTCTTAAAATTAAGCTTACGGGTAATCAATTTCTCCTGTCTCAATGGGTACAAATAACAGAGGACCCTGCCCCACTTTTCAGCCTCGTCATTTGTTAATGTCAGATCCGGGATCCTAACAATGCTGCATGAGGTGTATTTACAGGTATATTACAACGCTGAGTGATGTACCCTACTTATTAATGGTGCGCATGCACTCACAGCTGTACATGCGCTGTGGACTGAGGGAATATGGCTGCAACTGACTAGGATCACATGAGCTACATGGGGCTCCTTCAGCACCTTTTAAGTATAACTGGTCTATTTATGGGTTTCATTAAAATCGAGGTTTTCAATCTCCGGGTATTTCTTAGTAACATCTGCTGCTTTGGAGGCCAAAATGTGAAAAGGATAAACTGGACAGATTTGTGTCAACATGCTTCAAGACATTAGTTAAAAGGGGATTCATCATCCATCCATCCATCCATCCATCCATCCATTTATTTTCTGTAACCGCTAGTCCTTTTCAGGGTCACGGGAGGTCCGGAACCTAAAGGGATAATCATGAATTACGTCTGCACACTCCTCCGAGGGATCGAGCTTTGTTAACTAATGCTGAAATGTAACCGATTTGGCGAAGGCTACCATCCGTCCATCCATCCATCCACACATGCATCACAGAAGCGCAATATGGCCACTGGAAGAGAATGGATACTGGACTGGGTCCAGTCGGAGCTCTTGCATGTTGCGAGCTCGTGCGACTCTAAGCCATCTGGGTGACACCCCTGCCTGGTTATGTCACCATTCTGACGTCACCGGCGGCTCTCACTGCGCCTGCCTTCTCCGGCTGCGCTCTGCTACATTATACTGCATTAGCATCAATGTGAATAGTGTGTTAACCTATGACTGCTTCGCTGAGTATTTCATTAGAGTCAGCGAAATATACATTTTAAATCATCTCTAAATTATATCCCTTTCAAAACAAAAGTGGGCTGTATTATTCTTTGAGTCCTCATACCCGTAATTAATGTCTAGTAAGCAGCCTTAACACTAAAACTGCAAAGCAAGGCAGTTTTTTAGTGCGGGGCACGTAAGGAAGGTTATATTTCTCTTCGAGAAGATGCGGCTGCCTGGGTCCATAACGATGAAGTGGGATGTTTATCCGGAGCTGTACTTCAGGTTTGCGTATGGCGTGTTTATAAAAGACCTCCTGACTGCCTTGGGTGGCCTTGGCCTTCCGTGGGGGGGGGGGGGTGCTGCTCAGCCGGAAAGCCGTGTTCGCCCCTGGAGAGTGTCTCCGCACGCGGTGTCTTAGCGCTTGGCATCGGGTGAGGATCGGGTGCAGTGATGGAAGACGCAGAGGGGTTTGACCCCGTGGCCAGTCTGTCCTGGGACTGGGAAGACCACTGCCCACGTATCACCGCTTCCTGGTGGCCCGGCGCTCATTTAACCTCCCCTTTTGACTGGTGACCGCCTGCTCGCCCGCCCTGCGCGTTAATGTGTAAAACTGTAATCTGCTTTACGTAAGCCGCTTCGGATAATCTGAGACGCGGCTTTACAGTCGCACCCAGACTGTTCCTTTTAAAAAGCCAATGTGAAATGTGACACCATATAGCAGATCTAAAGTTCTCAGGCTGCATAAAATAGGTGTAGGACTGATCTAATCTGAAATACGTTTAGGCAGCCACTCTTGGAATCATAATTCAGAAGCTGAAGTTAATATAAAAGCTGGAAAGGTTAAGTGAAGTTTAAGACGTTCCCTAAAATAAAAGGCTTCTTGGGTACAAAGTGTCATATGACAGTAGACCAGATGACGATGTTACGTTTTGGGATTCAGTTTTCAAAATTTGTGTTTGAAAGCAATTCGCCAGTGTGTTGACTATCGCAATACTGTTTTTTTTTCATTCGTTATAGTCTTTGTGATCATCTTCCAGCTTTAAAAATATCAAACTGTTGTCTGCCTATAAAAAAACAATAGACAGTATTAAAAAGCTGTGAGCGGCTGCTGCATGTTAGTCCGAGATAAATGGTTTATGGTCTATTCATCAATATTTACATTGGAAGAGGTTTTTATGTTTCTGGGCTGACATTGTGAGGTTAGAAGCCAGCAGGGGGCGACTGCTCTACATTCTACGGGGAAGGTTTGACTAAACGGAGAGGATGGTTCATTTTTTCCGATTCCAGCCTGATCTCACATGCAGGGACAGATGCATGTGATATCCCCAGAAGGATGGCATTAGGATGGAGATGATAAATTATGCCATTGGCAGTACCTGCGTAGTGGCAATTTTTGTCTCGTCTTTAACGGGCTCCGGTTGTAGCTCAAACCACATGCCATCTGTTCCAAACAGAAAAAGAAAACAACAGTTTTTTCTTACTTTTTATATTTTGCAATTTTGTAATAAGAAAAACTAGATGTACTTGGTACTTAGTTTGGCCAGAGGGGACAGTCTATTATGTAACCAGATGAATCAGACTTTCTATCTGTTCATTTCACAAACAGTGTGCCTCAGCTTAGTGCATTCAAGAGGTTTATATCAAAGCGGTTTTGGAACAATTTCCATTGCTCTTCCTATATTTCTGTGCCCCTGCAAACAAGATCTGGCATATTCGTGATTCACCGCCCAAGCGGTGATTGATTTAGCATTGACTTTGTGAGAGATGACTCCTCTGATGTTCCATGTATCTCTGTAATGTCCTGTTCTTCTGAGAACCTGTCACAGTATCTGGGACTTGGGCTGTCATGTAATCAGTACACTCTTTACTCTGTTTTCAGCTCTCCACAGGAAGGGAGGCCTGTCATTGTATTGGTTATGGTTCAAGCCAGTTGAGTTTGTGCAGGTTCCTGTATGAGATTTATTGCTGTTCTTCTACACGTATGTCACAGACAGCCGCTGGAGCAGGTGGGGTCTTGCTCCAGGGTCTGACAGTGAAGCCACTCTGTTGACACTAGGATTTGAACTGCTGACCTTCTGGTCCCAGTAGCCTATCCCACTAAGCCACACACCACCCCCCCCCCCCCCCCCCCCCCCAAAAAAAAAGTGAATCAGTCACACAATACAGCTCAATGCCCTCACCACTAGGTGGCACACTTCTACTGCTAGACCCATACTTTTAGAAGTGATACTTGTACATGATTAAAAGTGGGGGGAGGAAAATGGCTGCCATGGCTTTCCCCCCGCAGGCCAAAAACATGTGGTTACATGAACTGGTGGCTCTAAATTACACACAGTGTGTGACTGCCTGTGTGAGCAAGTGCCCTGTGGTGGGGTGGCATCCCTCACTGGGTGCCCCCCTGTCTTATGCCCTGTGATTCCTGGGATACGATCCAAGCTTCCCATGATCTCAGACAGGTTAAGTGGTTATGATGGGTGATAAAATACTATGATTCTTATTTTCTAACAGCACTGTCTCCGAGGCGTTGCATAATAAAATGGTTTATGATTTAAGAAAATGATTTAATTTTCTTTGCGATGCCTTGCTTTCTGTATTCTGACATTCTATTCATTTACTCATAATTCATTCAGATTTAAATTTTTATCCATTTAAAAAAAAAAATGGAATTGCTTTATGTTAACATAATGCTCATTATGTGAGGGACAGCTTTTTGTTTATGAATTTTTAATTAAAAACGTGGGATAGAATATAAATGGATCTGGAAGTATCATTTATTTATTAAATCTTAATTATGTAGTGAGACGTACTCTGCTAGTATGGGGTTCGCAGGGAGTACAGAGAGCGTAAGATTCTCATCCCGGAGATGCTTGTATAGTTGGCGCTCCCACGTTGTCGTTGTATCTGTTTACTCTCTGTTGCTAAGGCTGGCTTATTACTAACGCTCGTGCGCTTAAGAGAATGTATGCTATCGTTTAATACAGCAGCGGTTTTACAGGCTTGCATTTTTATCGTTCTGTAGTGACAGCGACCAGACATGCTTAACAGGACCACTGCTTCTTTCTGCTCTACATCACCAGCAGTTCAGACACGTGAGCAACCCCCCAACAAACACACACACTCCTGTGTCACAAGTAGCCTACGTTTGTGAGTGGTGTCAGGATGAGTTGAGCGGCCCAGTTACCCTCCCACTGTAAGACTGATAGTATTAGCATGGTATAATTTGTGGGCCATGTCATTAGTGTAGCGGATGCTTAGCAGGACTTGCATTGAATTGTGTTTCCATCTGAACGTGATCTTCTTTGATGTGAAGCACCAGCAGCTGCCACGTTTTCTCTCTTCAGTCATTGAAAAACACTTGGACAAACCGACCCAGTACAATGTATCATCACGGAAGAGATGTGCTCTCCATTAAGTCTGTGCACAAATGGCCGTTCCTCAGCCCAGAGAAACCTGTGGGAAACCATTACAGGCCACGGGGGGGCAGGGGTGGAGGGGTTACTGATGTTTGCCTGCTCCCACCTTGTTACGCTTTTTCCCCTGTTCATTTTGACGGAAGGTGGTTCTCACGTTTCTCGTAAGAGTGGGAAGGGCTACCTTTCAGGGGTTACGTCATGCTTTTAGCAATACAGTGGCACTGACCTGTCACAAACCCAGGTAACCTGCATCAAACTAATAAACTCACGTTTAAAGGACTTTCCTTATAAACGGCAGTCTTGGGAGAACTTATATGTTTATGGTTTCATAAATGAGCATGCGGCCGTTTTTATCTTCAGTCATAAAGGTGTGGTTGCCTCTGCAGGATCATTTTGAAAGGTTTTTTGTGTAGCCTTACGTATCTGTGTAATTAGTGGTTTTTAAAATGAATAATTTACACTTGTATGATTTACGCGGTTGCATATATGCTCTCATGTGCTTGTGTGGGGTATTGTTTTAAGATCGCTTTAGAGAAAAAGCTGCACCCTGCAGATGTGAAATTGCACTTAAATATGGCCACTTCCTTGTTAATCAGCCACCCCCCATTCAGTTTGTGGCACTCATATTCTCTTCAGTTTTATTTTGTATTTTATTTATTTTTTCATCCAGAACTAATGCTTGGTATAAATGATTATCTTTGTGTTGCACTTTATTTGGCAGTTCCGAATTGCCAAATGGACACCGTTATTTCATTTTCAATATACTTTTCAAAAATAACTTGTTGTCATGGAAACATTCTTGCTAAAAAGCAAATGACCAAAGACTTTTTGCACGGTTTTTAGCCAGAGAGAACTGTGTGGATAAAAAAAAAAAATGAACCTAAAAAGCATTTTTTTTCCCCTTAAATTTATAGGCGATACTCATCTTTTAAGGAATCTGTGAATTTATATTAATTTGTACATAAATGCCAATTTAAAAGCTTTTCCTGGCCTTGAAATATACCATCTTTGCAAATGTAATGCTTTACATATAAAGTAATTCACATGGCTTAGCCTAAAGTTAAAATCAGGCAAAGCCCCCCCCCGAGGCACGCCGAACGGGAAAACCAAGAACTGCCAGCTTTGTTATCCTAAAAACTATTATTCTGTTCGCAAAAGCCTGCAGCTTTTTATACAGAACTGAATCAAAAATGTAATAATAAAATACAAATCGCTTTGTGGTCAGGAAATGTATTCTCCATTCATGTGTTTATGAGGTTAATTTTTAGTAACGTGATGCAAATTTGTATTTTCCGTTTGTTCTGCATATTAAAGCCCCTGTTAGTTTCTGTATATTCCCGTTTACATTAAATCTTTCTGCTGTAGTGATCCTCTTATAGCCTTAGCCTTTGTCCTTTGGTAAGTTTATCTTACTAATGCGTTTTCAGGTCATAAACTTCCTCGTCCTTTTCCACCATTAGACGGACGGCGCACTGAAATCGTACTTTGCAGGCAAACTCAATGCCGGGTATTTTTAACCATGGCTGCGACCTCGCGGTCACCCCAGTTACAGTAAAACTGTGATCTTTGCCTGTTTTAATTCATGCTTCCTGTGAGCGTCTCGCTCCACCTGCGTGGCGGCGGCGGCTGCATCAGCATCCGCGGGTCTCCGAGGTGCGCGCGCTGTTGTGAGGAGGCAGTGTGCCGTCGCTAGGCAACAACTAAAAAATCCCCCCCACCCGGACCAGCTCCACCTGCCTCCGCCTCGTTCTTCATTTAATTAAATCGTCGGCCGTGAAAGTGCATTCAGCACGCCTTATACGACAGGCACGGATTCTCGGTGCGTTTGGCAAAAATTGAAACAAAACGAAATGGGGTCTAATCTCCCTATTTTGGTATCTTTTAAGAACGTACGGTGGGAAAATGAATGGAAAGTGTCGTAGTCGCGGCTTGCTGGGCCGTCTAAGGTGTCCTCCTTACGGCTTTCTTTTTACAGTATGGTTATAAATGCTGTCGCCAGGGCCTTGGGCTGGATGTATTATGGGCAACTCCATTCGCTATCTGCTTAATGCATATTACATTAAAGCTGTTCTTGTATATACTAAAGTAGGCCCGCAGAATGCTTAATTGCATGAATTGAAAAGTTAATGAAAATTAATTAAAAATGAGTTAATATGCGCACACCAAAACATATATATATATAGGCCTAGGCTAATCTTAAATGGCACGTTGATTAAATGAATGGAATTCACCGTTGTCATGATGATGCAAAGTCTGAAACGTTGTCCTTTGTATCATCTTACTTTCTCAACGTTCTCAACGGGCTGTTAGAAATTTAGATTAGGGGTATCATGAAAGTATTAATACTTCGTCATTGATTTAGCGGAGCACAATCCTGGCTCCTTTGATGTTCCCGTGCCTGTATCTTTGGGGAGAGACTGCGGTAAATCGTCGTAAATTGCGATTAAAGGATTGAGTTAGTAACCCCATAAAATCCTGCAGCCTTCGCTTCCAATGCAAACAGGTGGATTTTTCGATCTTAAATTTTCTGCTATTTTACAGACTTGTGTGGTTTGCTGGTCGACAGATACAGAAACAGGCGCTCCGGGGCCGCCCGCAGAGCTGGCCGCGCCCACGAAGGCATCATTCCTGGCGTGATTGTTCATTGTGTACGTTAATCTGCTTAAGTGCATGCTTCATGGGTCCATGTTTCCGGGTCGATCGACCCTCACAGTTTAAGGATTCATCGTGCACATTTGTCACATATTATAATCTGTTTTAATTCAGATTTAGATTGGAAGTACCAAACGTCAGTTTTTTCAGAGGTAATAAAACAACTGTAATATTGTCGGTGAACCAGATTTGTCCCACTTAACTCAGAGCTCTACCCTAAACGGATTATCTAAGAAAATAATTTGGCTACACATTCCAACAAGTAGGTCGTTTCTGTGTGCGTGTGCGCGCGCGCGTGCGTATAATTACATTACATAGGCCTAATTACTATATCCGCTTCCAGGTTAGAGCTGTGCAGAATCTCTTGTTTGTAAATCAGTAATGTTAGAGGTTTACATATATTTACATAATACTTATGAAATTAGTTGAACAACAGTTGTGTTTGCATTCACATGCATTTGATTTTCGATAGTACCAAATTACATGTAAGTTTTTAATTAAACAGTACAAAATACGAGTAACACAAATATATGACTCCTCTCACACAGCAATAAAGCTATTGAAATGGTGTTTTTTTTTTATTTCCAGCTGACCGTAGGTTAGTGCCTACGTGCCCCCACCTGCTAACCCCGCCCGACCATGACAGAGCGCCATCTAGCCGGGTGTCGCGCGGACCGACCGATCTTTCTTTAACTTTCCACTTTGTCCAGATGGTGTGTCCCCGGGGTGCTGTTCTCGATTTCAATATTCAAAGCATTTTGTGATTGACGTAAAAGCAGTCGGCATGAGGTCAGCACCATACCGTGTGACGTTTTCATTTTTCTTTATTGAAGTTGTTAGTTATGCAGCGTCAATACAGCGTACATGAGATATACATGATATGAATATACATGATCTGCGTGATCCTCTAAGTACCCTATGTTACGTTCACCGGCTTTCTTCGTTACCTATCGCCACTTAATATTCTACATTTGTAGATGCGGGTAATATAATGTAACTGTAAACCTGGCATCTTTAGGTTTGTAAGTCCTCCTGTTTTTATTGCCATTATTCATTGTACCAGTTTAGTGGTTTAAATGCCAGGTATTTACATTGCGAGACTTTTGGCAGTGCAATTTCCAGTATAGTCATTCAAAATCGCTAAAATGTGTCCGCAGATGTCAGGAGCATCTCTCCCTGGTCTGGGTAGAATTATGCACCTTTAAGTCCTCAAGAGATACCTAAACGCACCTTCCTGTTCATGCAGAGGCTGTGGAATTCAGAAAGTGTTTGGGAGCGTACCTCTGTCTAACAGGCCCTGAGTCCTGAGATCCCAGCAAAGGGATATGATTATTCAGCACGTCAGACACTGAAATCTGGTATTTGTCAAGTAAAGAGCGCACACAGAATTTGTATTGAAATAGTATTTCTGGTGTGTGTCACCAGTGGCTGAAAAGGTGAGCTCTCTTTGCCCAGTTCACCTCCCAGTGGATCTGACAGGCAATATGCCTGTGAATTATTATTATCTATTCCTAATGAAAAATATTTTTGTTTAATAAGGAGTCTGCTGGCAATGTTTTAGATATAATGTGAGTGTTATTCCTACGTTTTTTTTCTTCTTTTTTTTTTGTCTGTGGACTTGGATGAAAGACTGGTGTAAACATTAATTAGTGGATTAATTTTTTGGATTTAATATTTTCTGTGAAAATATTCTATGGGCCTACTTGTTTTTAACATAACAATCACACAGTATTAATTGAAATATCAATAATGATATGTGCCATGATATCTTAAATGCGTAGTTAATTTCTGTTTTATAAGCATTTCAAAGTGTTAGACACCTCAGCCGACCCCGTTTTATATTTGCGTGTTGGTGTTTGATGTTGCCGTGTGAGGATTCAGCTGAGTATAGTGGATGTCACACTTTCTCATTTTATTGACTCAGCGTTAAAATATTACTCTGCGAGAATGGACCACGGCGTTTTCAGTAATATCTTACTACTGTGATACTAATCGCGAGGACTTCATAATGTTCTCCAGTGAAGCAGCGATGCAAAAAAAGAGCTTGACACCTGTGACTTAAAATTAATTTCATTCAGAGTAACTCACTGCATTCATTATAGTTTGACGACAATTTGTCTCCTCCCACTCACCCTCCCCAGCCCTATAAATATAAAAGCGAGAGCCGCACATCTTACCCTAAATTAGGGGCTTTCTTGCAGCACGTAAATGTCATTTAAAGATTATTCGAACTAAGTATTAACGTTCAGTGCCCGTCGGAAGGGAGATTTACTTGTTTTTCTCACCTCCAAGTTTGCCGACGTGTTTGTACAGGAGGCTGGGGTGCTGTATCAGACGAGGCGGCGCTCGTACGGACTTGCGGAGCCGCTCTCTCTTCCTTGTATGGAAGGCAGTGCTTGAACATCATCAGCCGAAGGGGGGTGGAGGTACCCATGCAAACTGATCCGCCGCTGTCTCAGATGGGCTTCCCGTTGCAGAGGTTGGAGAGATAAGGAGATCAGCCGCCAAATCCTGACGCCGGGTCCCTCGCATGGAAATCGGAAAGGCGGTGGTGAAGACGAAAAGCAAACGATAAAAATCCAGCTGACATTTGATTCAAAGTAGCCTCGATGGCGGCGGATCAGACGAGCTAGCGGGAGCAGCGAAGTGTGGTTACGGGAGGTGGACGCGTTTTTCCTGCCGGGATCGGGGCGTACTGCGCTCTGCGTGGGATCCCACCGACAGCCATGGATACTTGTAGGATTTCAGTGGCCGCGCTGCTGCTCCTTGTGGCTCTCAGTCGCCTTTCCTCAGCACAGTTTCCTACACCAGCTATGTAAGTAAGGAACATCCCGGGTGGGGTGGGTTGGGGTTGGAGAGATCCCAGTCCGTGTATCCCAGATGTTTGTTAAAGGCTTTGCCACAGGTCCGTGCGGCTGGGGATGAACTGGGAGCGCGTCGGTCTCCGTCAGGGCGTATTAACACAGCCTGGGATGATGGGGATGCGGAACTCGATCGGGATGAAATATCTTTTTAATGACGGCCCCATTGTTTCGCTTATTGTGAACACGGCGTGTGTAAACACCGGTTTAACTGACAGAACGCCATATGAGCGCATTAGTTAACTACTTTAATCAGAAGCGCCTTCGTTTGCAGGTAACTTTCGCTTGTAACGCTTTGTTCATATAGCAGATACCAGACTTAAGGCTTTTTTTCAGTAACATCCAGCGTGGTGTCTAACGTCTCTGGTAGCCTATTTTACTTCCGTTATGTGATTGTTGGGTAGCTATAGCGAATGAAATAAGACACTCAGTGCTTATGAAATCACAGCGTTAGAATAAAGTGACCTTACATCATCAGACATAAACTTGGGTGTCTTTACGGTCACACAGTGTCTTCAACTTGTTGCAAGCGTGTATCGCCCTTTTTAAATAAGCCGTGTGATTCGGGATCTGACAGTGCAATTCTAGATATGTCGCATAGCAATGAAAATAGGACAAAAGTGAAAAATAATAAGATGAATGATACTGAAACTGCAATGGAATAGTAACAAAATGTCATCAGTGTTGTTACAGCTTTTCATATTTTTTATTGTAAAATTGTCTGCTTAAGTGAGCTGATAATGACAGTACATGCCATCGATTGAAACAGATTATCATCTTTAATTGTGTCAGCAGATAATTAATTGTCGGCACTGACACCGTAACTATAGGAAAATACATTTCTGTGATTTTTGCCTTTTTGGATGAAAGTACATCGTACTTTCCCTAATCCATCCAAGGAAACATTGGTGCTATAATGTATCTGTAATCAGCTGTTTTGTCACAAATTTATTTTGATTCAGTTTGGATTTTGATTTTGAGCAGGTTTCAGTGTCTAGATTTTTCTGTGTTATCCATGCCTGTCTGAGGGTTATGATCACTGTGCTTCTCCCATCAGTGAGTAATTTGTATGTCTGTGGCGATCGGGCATGGGAGGGAGTTGGCGACTAATTAATTCTGCTGGACCAAGCCAGGCCTCTTTTTGTTTGGGAAATCTGATGTATGACCAATCAGTGCATTGGTGAGAGCCCCCTCTGGGAGAGCAGGTGTTTAGTATGCGGGGGAGGGGAAGAAAGTTTTGGACGCATTTTATGGCTCTTAGATATTGTGTTTCTTAAAACGGTGATTCTGAGATAAAAAGCCAAAGGGTCCTGATTGGTGATCTACTTCCGAAATCAGCAGTCAGAAGATGACGGTCCAGCTTGCCGGAAAGCTCTGGAATCTTCATGGCATCTTCACACTGATCGGACTGCTTGTTCCAAGCGCTTGACGTCATTAGCGCTCCAGCCGTAACGTTGTTCGTGACACGGATACGGTGCTGTAATCTCCTGGGTGATGCCAAGAAGGGTGACGACAGGAGGGGTCCACCTGGGCACAGCATCTTGCTTTGCACGTGGTGCCCCCTTGTTTCATCTTGTTGCATTGCAGCCTTTGTAATCCATCTCTCCATTACGGTTTATCATTTCGGGGACCTGCCCTCTTACTGAGGTCCAGCCGCATGAGGCCGGTCACCTGTGTGGCCACTGCTGCCCCCCCCCCATCTTCACTGGGTCAAAGGCTTAGCCTGACGCTGACTGTCCCGCGTCCTGCAATTCTGGTCAGCGTCCCAGTCACCACGGACACCGCTCAGTGGTCCTCAGGCGTCGTTCATCGCAGGCTGGCTCAGGGTCTTGGATCCATGGGTGCCGGTGGAAGGGAGCCAGCCATGATGGGCTCGGGCCAGCTGGCTTGGAAAGGACCTCCAGTGTAGAGCAGAGTAGGAGCTCATCCTGGGGTCAAGAAGCCTGCATATTTAAATTTTTTGTCGGGTGCTGATGTTAGGTCTCGGAAAGATCACCTCTGGCTTCTGTTTCGGCATATTTCTGTGGGTGGTTCAGCAGGTTTCTGTCCGTCCATCCATCTACTAAATGGTTATCCAGGTCAGGTTGGGGGGGGGGGGACACTCACAGCCTGGGGCAACAAACTTGACAGGATGCCAGTCAGCAGATATCTGCCTAGTTACCTGTGAAAGGAGTAAGCAAGAAATGAATGGTGTAGTTGTCTCTGGGAAAATAACATGTAAGTACATAAACAAGCTGATATGGGTTGATGGGGTGCCAGCCTCCTGTGTATGAATGAGTGATCTCAACTGGTGGAGACATGAGCTGCTACTTGCATGTGCATCCATCAGTCTATTAGTCCATTTCCCTTAACTGCCAAAAAAGTACCTCTATACAAATGGACTCAGATTGGACAGAAACAGTAAGGCATCCTGAATGGGTGCCAGTTCATCACAGCACACACTCACACGCCATGAGCACAAAACCAGCTAACCACGTGTTTCTGGGTCATGGGAGGTCTCCCACACAAACATGTGGAGGTCATGCACACTCCTCACCCCGAGGCAGTGATGGGAATCAAACCCACAGCCCTGGGCTGTTCTACCGTGTGTTTTTTGATGAATGAGAACAGCCCAATGTCCAGTGTTGTCGTTGTTGTGACCCCCGGATCAGTCGCATTTATCCAGGCTGATGGCCGCCTTTACTGGTCGCATTTCTCTCTTGCGACGCAGGAATGATAGCGCAGGTAAACCTGGCAGGTCCCTGGTAGGCGTTAAAAAATGCTCCTACCCATTTATAAAACTGTCAAAACTTAGTGTGTATTTTAGGACTCCGTGTACTAAGAATGTCTCTGCTGGGTGAGTCACTAAGGAAGGCTGAGATACGTCTCTGAAGATCACCGACCAGAGAGGAACACACCTTGAACACGGCAGGAAACGGGATGAGGGTCAGACCGTCACTTTGTATGTTTCAGTTATGCAGCATACAACCAGATTTACATCATGTAATCTCCTTATATATTTTGTTACGTTTCAGAAGGCAGCGTGACCCTTATGATCAATGGGTTTCATGAAGAGGACAGTGAGGAAAGTTGTTAATGCATCTCATTCATGCGTTTAATCTGTATTAATAGCAATAACTGATGTATGTCTTGAGGAGAGGCAGATTTTCACAGAATCGGTAAACAGGCCTTCCAACAGAAGTCAGGGTCTTCATTATTAATATACCCCCCAGCTCTTTGGAAGAAAAAACACTTGGTTTTGCTGACAGATGCTGAAATGCAAGGTGTACCAGGTGCATCTAGTGCTGGCTGTGTTTTCTGTCGTAGCATATCAACCCCACCCTCAAAAAGGCATATCTGGGTTGGGGCCAAACTGGTGCAAGTTGTATGTGTGATACTGGTCCAGTGTGGAGCAACTGTTCATCCTGACTCTGGGTAGCGTTAGGTCCAATGTGCCTTGGACCTAGTGCTTCATCCATACTGGCTTGATGCATTGTGGGAAAGCATAGTTCTGCTTAGATTCTATTGCAGTACTGCCACCCCAGTTTCCAGGTTATAGGTGGGGTTGCCACCTCAGTCCTGTAAAATCCTGGACACCCAGTCATTGACGAACAATATTGCACATAACAACAGCTTTTCAAAGGTTTAAGTCTGTTTGATTGGGACATTCTGTGTCCCGGAATGAAATTTGTTTTTTCCAGGACAGACGATCAAACTCTTGGGAGGTCCCAGAAAATCTAGACGAGTGGCAGTCCGAGCTACTGGCCATCTTTGATTTGCTGCAGTCACCTAGGGTGTGGTCTGAGGAAGGAGGTTTACAAAATGTGTACCTAATGTCTTGATATGCTTTAGCATCTGTAAAGTAATGTGCAGAACTTTTGCTCTTTTGTCCATGGTTTGCCTTTTTTTGAATCCGAATCTTGGGATAAGACAACCTGGGATCTGCCGTTACCTGGCTCTCCGGTTGGTCCCTGGCCTCCCTGCAGACGCTCCAGTTTCAGTGAATGAAATATAGATCCCATCGATCCGTCTGTGGGGCTCAGCCTCACTTCGCCTTGCTGTCCTGCCTGCAAATGTCGGAATTTTGAAAAAGCAGGATCGACCGCAGCTGCATGGAATAATGATGCAGACGCTCAGCGGTTTTAACGGTGATCAATGAAGCCTCGACGCTGATTGGTCAATAATGCTGTCAATCTAAGCAGCGGCTGCATCTTATTCATTTCTCACTTTATATAGCTGTCTGATGTGCTGCTGGATATTCAAAGGATTGCCCACCCCCCCCCCCATGTATCCTGTGTCCTCACCAAATGTACAACGGCGGTTGCAGAAATGTTTCTCTCATGGCCCCGTCGATCTCGGTACCAATGCAAAGATGAATATCATCTCAAAAGTCGAGCGAGAGGCTGCGGGTTTTGCTGCCACATGCGAGCATCGCCAAGACGACAATGCATCACGCATTTAACAAGCCGGTGTTTGCCAAACAAACGTTTATGCTGCGCTCCGCCTTCTTCCCTGGCATCCCTGGAGAATCCCCAGCAGTTGGCTGAGTACTCGCTTTGCCGGTGCTGACATAGTACTGCCGTTAGAGGACTTCACAGTGCCTCACGCCTGGAGCACAGGTGAAATCTGTCACCACCAACACCATTAAAACCCAGGGCGTGGGTTTGACTCGTAAGGTTTATTGTGATGAAGTGCTGAGCTCAGAATCCTTTTTGAATTCGCGCATCACATTCAGTCCTGGTGAACCCTAGTTAGGGTTTTGTCGTCTATCTTTTGGGTCTTGGAAGCAGATCCACGGTTATTAAATGTTTGAGGCCTGTCACACAGTAAGAGGTAGTTTCTTTGGTTAAAATAGTTCTTTATTTTCCTGTTGGGAAACTACTACTTGAAATACCATTCATACAGCAAAATGCCAGTTAGTCTCATGGTGCTAAACTCTTGATTTGTTGAGCCTGTCTTGGCTGTCTCACCTGCGGATGATGTCTTTTTATTATGAAAAACCTTCTCGCTTCTCGCAGTCAGGTTACGCTGGGCAACATGGAGAGACTGCGGTCATGAAGGGGTGGTTCTGGGTGCAGGGCAGAGTAGGTGACTCTGCTTTTTGTCAGTTTGCCGGTTTTTCGTGGGGGTGGGGGGGAGGGGGTGCTCACCTTGACATCAGATTGAATTAAGCTCACCTTTCATCATGGTCCAGGGAGAAAGATTTGTGGAGACAGCCAGAATCTATGAGGGAGATCCTATGTGTAAATAATGTCCTTTCTTATAAGTCAGGCCAGTATCCTTGAAACAAAACTTTTGACAACATTATTTACTGTGTTTTGCAGGATTTACGGTAGCGTGATGCTGTTTTCGTTAAAGACGAAGTTAAATCTCCTGGGGATCTCAGCTGCCCCTGACACAAATCAGTTTCTATTAAAAACTTTTGTCTCGTTACCTGAAGTGATTAGTCGCTAATAAGATTTAATCGTCAGGCATCTGACGCCACAGGGGCTGTGAAATTAGGACTCCGTTCTAAATATGACATCTTCCATGTGATATCCGGGTTGTGCCGAATGCCTTTCTCCTCGTTTAAGCAGCGAGCAGACGTTGGCGCTACGTTGATCTCACTATCCTGGTAAATGTATCGCTGTGACGTCACGATTTTTCAGAAACGCATGCATATTTCATGCTCTCAGACCTTGGTGTCTTACTAGTGTTTCAGCCAAGGGACGGAGCATTTATGCTTGCCTGTTATACTTACAGTCAGTGTGGACCTTAATTCAGATGTCTCGCCTAATAGATGGTGGAGTTAATTGGACGTGGCACCAAGAGACGTTAATACTGTGGGAGATGTTAGCTTTGTCAGGTCACATAAATGCTGTCTGAGGAACTGTGTAACCTCAGAAACAGACAGACAAGAGCAGGAGATGTCCATATTGTGTAGCCCAAATTCCATTTTTATTTACGTAATCTGACATGGTTCTTGTAGCCTTTATTGTTCCTGATTAATATAAATTTATATTACCGTGATTTAACTGACACTTTATTTTCCAATAAATAGCAGGGTCAATCAGCATCCTTCTGCGATGGGCTGGCCCCCCGTCCAGGGTTGTTCCCTGCCTCGTGCCCATTGCTTCCGGGATAGGCTCCGGGCCCCCCGCGACCCAGTAGGATAGGCGGGTTGGAGAATGGATGGATGGATGGAATCAGCATCCTTTGAGCGAATGGGGTTAAGGGCCTTGCTCAAGGGCCCAATGGTGAAATAGCTATGCCGGCCACAAGATTTGAACCGGCGATCTTCCACAGGCACAGAGTAGCACTTTAATGGCCGCCACAGTAGGCCTTCGGGTTGAGCCAGTCATGATTGGATCTTTCCAGAATGGACAGAGCTTAAAGAAAGGAATAATGTTTTGAATGCTATACCACTGTCCGTAAATAACCCTCTGAGCTCCAGTTTCTTCTCTATAATTAATACAATGTTGCTGCGTACTGGTTTGACGCGTACCCAATAATTCTTATGCGTAGTTTATTTTATGTAGTTGATTTATGCCCAAATAATTAGCACTAGCCCAAACAGCATACGCTATCGTAAATGTTACGAATGATGGTGTTCGTTCCTTTAGCCTAAAAACCAAAGCTTTAATCTCACAAAAGACGTCGTGTCGATCCCTGGTGTGTCCTACCCTGCTCCTTTAAAGCTATGCGTACGTCACCAGACTGATGGCTATTCAAGCAAACGTAAGGCCTCCCAGCCCGGCTTGCAGTCGCGTGGATATTTATATCGGCAAAACCTACCTACTCTTGCAACCATCCCGTAGGAACCCCGCCTGTGTTTTTTGCGTTAGTGTAACGCTTTCCAGCTGCCCTCCGCTGACCCTTCTGTCGTGCACCGTGACACTCACCTGGTATCCCATGGTAACATAATTAAAATGACTCAATGGTGGCGCCACCCTGAATCCGCTTTTGGTCGGGTCGGCTTACAGGGTGCTCGGCGTGTGGCGGTGGCAGAGGCGTGATGTTCGGAGACGCAGGCGGTGCAGCGGGAGTGGAGCGGCGAGTCACTCAGCACCCGCGGATGCTGGCCCTGGTGCCTGCTGGATGATGCACTCCATCTCGAGTGTGACGTCGTCTCCGTTGGTAGAATCGCATCCAAAACAGCATAGCACATATACCTCATGGGAGTTTTACAGTCAGTCCCTTAAGATGACTGACCACAACATACTGTATGTTTCCCAAGCTGGATTATTCCTAATGTCGGGGCCTTACACTCTAGGGTTGTAGGTTCGATTCTTTGTGTATAGAATTCAGAGGTGGAAAGTTCAGGTCCAGAAAGTACAAATCCAGACCAAGATTTTATTCCAACCAACCAGCTGAGTATAAAGAGTCACAGTCACAGAGGACTCAACTGGCTGGTTGGAATAAAATCTTGGTCTGGATTTGTACTTTCTGGACCTGAACTTTCCACCTCTGGTAGAGCTGGAACATTTGCACAATTCCTCCATGAACAGTGGTATCAGAGAGCATGCTGTTTGTCAAGCTAATGTCTCTAAATCATCTAGAGTTTGCGTGCGTGAGAATGAGTGCCCAGCCATGATCTGACCTCCCATCAATGGTGTCTCCTACTTTTTTGTCTTGTCTTAGACAGAATCCGACTCTTGAAGGCATTCAGCTACCTGCACATCGGGATTTTCACTTTAGTGCTTTAGTTGAGGCACTTGGCGGTAATTAATCGGGCCGGGATGAAAACAAATTCTGCAGCTTAATGGAACTATTTGTATTTTCTTGATGCCGCTCGGAATCAGGATGTTCCGGAGCCAATGCACCTGGTGTTGGGAAATGCTACGTGCCCTTCGCCGCTAATGAGCGATTAAGCACAGTCGTCGCCTCTCTATTAATGTCTTATCGATTTCGACATCCACACCGGTGCCTTTTCTTGGGCAGTGGGCCCGGCCCGGGTGAAGTAATTATTCGAGTATCTCGCTTCTGGGCACGGATGCACTGGGGGAGGGGCTGACCTCAAAGCTGGAACAGATCAGTTTTATTTCCCCAAGGCTTTCTTGTCCCTATAGTGAGCATCGATTCAGACTCCGATTTTTTTGGGGCTTTCTTGTGTTCTGCCCAGTAACCTTAATATCTGTGTTTGGACAGACATGAGATTGTTGCAAGCGTCTGCAATTTAGCGCCTCCCATTGAAGACTCACTCTCTCACTCTTGTATGTGACCTCTTATATGCATATTACTCCCCTCCAGGTCTCACGCTACAGTCTGCCTCAGTATGTCCATCCAAATCCCCCACCCAGCACTCAAAGCTGTTTGTCCGTAAGCAGTATAGATTCCTCCATACTGGTACATCATGACATAATAAGGGTTCTTGTTTCTTAAAAATCTCTTAAACCTCTGACACAGCACCATGTTAGTTGTGTTCCTTGATAGTTATGGAAATATTGATCAAGTTAGTCTAACCGGTAACAACTACTAACCACCGATCATGAGCCTCAGACTAGGAACTGCTTCTGCTTGCATCCCGTCCAGGGTCTCCCCAGCGCCGCGCAACCCATCAGGAGACATAGGCGGCTGCCTAGGGCGCCATCTTCTGAGGGGGGCGCCGACTTAATAAGTGAATTTCAGTTTGTGTAGGAGGGTACTGGTGGTGAAGCTTGCAGCGAGCCCTCAGCTTCAGCTCAGCTTCAGGCCCTCCTCTGCCCTGACCGGGATGGCCAGACAGAAGATGGATGGATGTATGTTTCAGTTTCTCTGTCCCTGTGTGAGAGTTGAGCCCCAAGGAGCATTTTACACCATTGTGAAGGTTCTGCCAAACTTGTAATCTTATGTTGTTCTTTAAGGGATTATAGTTATTTAAGGCTGTAGCTGGAGGGCGGTACTTACTGGAACAACGCGGCCGTTAATGAGATTAAGCCATTAAGCGACGTACAGACTCCATAGTCATGCATCTCGCTAAGCCATCATCCAGCTACTGAGCTTCAGTGTGGAGCCATCTAACCTGCTTCCATTTCATATGTTGTTGTGGGGACGGTGTGTGATCAGAAGGTTGTGGGTTTGAATCCTGTGGCTGGCAGACTGATGCCGTTTGGGCCCTTGAGCAGGGCCCAATACCCCAGTGCTGCATGCCATCTGACCTCGTACTGGAACCTCGTTCTCAACCAGTCTGTGTGTCTCGCAGAGAGCAAGATGGGAGGGAGCTGGTGCCACTGACTTCCAGTGAATAATTTTGGTCCATGAGACTTTTTCCTGTGTTTTTCTCTTTAATTTCCATTGGAGGAGGGGTGCTGGAAATGACCCGAGGGGGCAGAATGGGCTGGAAATGAGATGTTATCTGCTTTTCCGTTCCACATTCCCACTAGCTTTTTATTTGTTCGTTTGTGTTGCTTTTGAAAATCGTAAATGTGCTCAGGCAGCCCAGCGCATTAGCGTTGCTGCTTTTGGGTCACACCACAGCCGATGACACTCGGGTTCGAGTGGGAACGTGGCACCGTCAATCCCGGGTGGATACAGTATAGAAACGTCCACTCAACACCAGAGGCGGACATTTCGGGTCCAGAAAGTAAAAATCCAAACCAGGATTTTGTTTCAACCAACCAGTTGAGCATAAAGAGTCACAGTCACAGAGTAGTGAATTATTTGGTTGAAACAAAATCCTGGTTTGGATTTTTACTTTCTGGACCTGAAATGTCCACCTCTGCTCAACACGCTCCTCACCGGTCCTGATATACCCACAAAGGCCGACTACGCGCCACGTGACCGTGTCATATGGAAAAGCTGGATCGTGGTCAGGAGGCTGTGAAGGTTTAATTAGGAGGAGCGTAAGGGGGGAAAGCACCCCCCACCCTTTTTTCCCCTGCAGACCTAATTATTCTGTCTTGCAGAGTCTGGGTTCTATACGCCCTCGTGGCCGGGGATCTGCACGTCGGACCAGCAGACCGCAGGCTCAGATCTGAGAGTCCCAGCACTCAGCTGGGTGTGTAATCAGGAGGCCAGACTGCTGCTGAATCTATCTGTACTCACAGGGAACGGCAAAAAAATGGGTGCAATGTGACTGTAATGTAAAATCCTGTGTTTATATGCAGGTGTATAGCTTGCATGGGTTTATGGATCGTACACGTAGCAAGCTGAGATGCTGCACATATGTTCAGTGCGGCTCTGGTACGCATGCACCACCGTGCGGGGGTGGGGGAGCGAGTGAGCGTATGCAGCACAAAGCCCCCCCCCCCCAGCACTACCTACTCCCTGGCCATGCAATATTAATACAGGTCCTTTTATACAAAGGCACTTTGTGGGGTGGGGCTGTGATGTTGTTTTCGTTTACACTCCCGCAGTCTGTACGGGGGGGGGGGGAAAAGCTTTAA
>JAODJW010000001.1:5686081-5752666 GCA_026777045.1 Hyperopisus bebe | reverse complement strand
GGGGGGGGGGGGGGGGGGGGGGGGGGGGGGGGGGGGTTGGCAGCAGTGTATTATGTCTAAAAATATGTGCTGTGTGGATAGTTGATCACAGCCTTGTTCTACATCCTGCGAGACAGTACTTTAGAGTTGGGCAAGAGATACAAGATAAGCCCCGCCCCCAGGGTAGAACAGTGAAATCCACTGGATGGTCTCCACATTGGGCTATACTCCTATTGGCTCTGTCACCCTGGGATTCAGCTCTCCAGTGTTTTTCTCTGATTTGTAAGAAAGCCAAATAGCCCTCGACACACCAGTTTAGACCTCAGATCATTACCGTGTATTAAATCAGCCGTTTGTAAATAAATAAGCCACGCCATGGATGAGCTCTCATGACGGGGGCCGCTGCTTTGTTATCAGCTGGCAGTAGATTGTTAGTCATCTGCTCATTATTATTTAGGATATTGATATGATGCCAGTGCTGTACTGATAATTATAGAGACATTGTGGCCCTGTTTAATTTGACACTTCATGGAGCTCAGAAACGGTACACAGCAAATTATTCTATTCGGCGTCTGCATTGACACTCATTCTGCTGTAGTGTATGTAATAGTGTTAATTCATTTATTTGTTCTTTACTGTGACACATTTGTCACGACACGACAAGTGCGGGTCTGACAAATGGCCTTACCTGTGCTATTTATTGTAGTGGTCATATGAAAATAATAATAATGGTGATGATGCAATTTAGACACGCAAAGATGAAATTGGGTTGTAACGTTTTCCCAGGGGAAATCTGCGCTACGGATTTCTTCATCAGCCAGACAAAGGACATTCCCTGTTATAATGGTATTAACTGAGTTATTACAGTGGGTCTATGGGGAGGCATGGGGAAAAATGAGGACGTGAACATGGTTCATTTTCAGCCCCTTCGGCACACCTCCATGCCCTCGGTCCCACAGGACCCTGACACTGCTCACCGCAGGCTGAAACACATGACCAAGACTGAGGGATGTGGTGTTTGAAATGCAGTACCTGTAATTACCCTGGGATCATATGGCGTTCTACCTGCGATCATATGGCGTTCTCCCTACATTCTTGTTTCTTCCCACTCCTAAATACACATAGATCTATAAATATACAAAGTTTTTTCTGGTGGTGCCTAACACTGCAAATAATCCATGATGCATTTCTTTTCGTCCCTATTTTTTCCAAATTAGCAAGCTTAATGGGCAGTGGCCCAGGCCTATATTGTTACTGTTTCCTGTAACATCCATCGATCAAACCTTTAATGACAGTTGTCCCAATTTTATTTCAGCTGGAGCATACTCCGTTTATGCGGTGGTAATTATTTAATGAAAGCCTTGCGACTCGCTGGCCTCACCCGAGTCATAATTTAGCACTCCTCAAAAGCAAGAACCCTAAGTAGCATGTGTGAAACCTTTATGAATAACGACGCGTGTGTTATTTTTTTCCATTTCAGGAGCTGGCGACTGCAGCTGAAAACTTCCAGATGCGGCACCAGTGGAAGAGCGATCTGGGGGTAAGATTTATACATTTAGCCATATTCCATAGTATTAATGCACCATATAGGCCTATAACACCATAGTATTAATGCATCATATAGGCCTATAACACCATAGTATTAATGCACCATATAGGCCTATAACACCATAGTATTAATGCACCATGTAGGCCTATAACACCATAGTATTAATGCATCATGTAGGCCTATAACACCATAGTATTAATGCACCATGTAGGCCTATACACCATAATATCAATGCACCATACAGGCCTATAACACCATAGTATCAATGCACCATATAGGCCTATAACACCATAGTATTAATGCACCATATAGGCATATAACACCATAGTATTAATGCACCATATAGGCCTATAACACCATAGTATTAATGCACCATATAGGCCTATAACAATATAGTATTAATTCACCATGTAGGCCTATAACACCATAGTATCAATGCACCATATAGGCCTATAACACCATAGTATTAATGCACCATATAGGCCTATACACCATAGTATTGATGCTGGCATTTAAATCACTGGCCCGCACGCTGCCTGTGCTGCTGGGTGGCGCTTTGTAAATTATGTACAGCAACATTATTATAATGACGCACTGGCTATGCCAAGATTATATTAAAAGACTATCATCATGTATTTAGGCGGATGTTAAGACTGGATTTCTGTGATCTTAAGACTGTTAAGGGATTTATTCTTTGTTCTCGCAGTTGCCTGGGTGTTTATCTATTGCTGTAATTTGCTTGGCTGCCTGACGCGTTATGCTTTTGTGGGATCCAAAGGGTGCGGGAGCCCCAGGAGATGCCTGACCGCTCCATCCCGGGCATCTGCACCCACTAAATGCCACCATATGATCTGCAAAACACCGGCCCGGCTGCAAAGCAGCAATAATGTCATTCCCAAATGCCCTTAAATGTAAAACAGGCTACTCGCCCTGCAAAATGGGTCTTAACAATCCTACTGTTAATAACTCTTTCCGTACACAATTACCTAGTCCAAAAATTACATCTTTGTGTTTACTTGGTTTTGGATTATTCATTATTATGATGGAAAAAATAAATGTGTCATACATTCCCTGACCAAAACAAGCTTCTTAGCTCATTATTGTTTTTTTAAAAAAGATCACCTACTTTTATAAAATGGATCCTAATAGGGCTACTCTTGTTTCTGAGAACTGGGATGAGAACGATCTCACTTTCAGGTCCAGTTTTTCCGTCATATCAGATATAAATGTAATTTATGGATTCTGATAAATACTTTCAGCCTGGTTTTTCTTTAAATAAAAGATGCAGCGCTAAAAGTGGCTCTAGCCTGGCCTTTAATGGGTTTTCATTTGAGTGTGCTGCCTTTTATGGTCGCATAAAAGGCAGAATAACAGGTTTCATGCTGGCGTGCTTTCTCCGGCTTTTATTTCTCTGCTTTTGAGAGAAAGATCTGATATAAGCACAAAGCGAGCAGCCTGGCGGCCATTATGTATAACCTCATTATTAGCACTACGTTTCGAATTTGCGTCTATGTTCGGTATACATAGCCTAAGTAATATTAAACCTAGCCGCACTGTTTGCCTTCAAAGACAAATATGCTATCCCATCCCCTATTGTCACATTATCTTTGCCTCTCCAGGAAAGCGCCGTAACTGCCGACTGATATTCGGCATTTACTGACTAGAAGTTTTAAATGTATGCGTGCACGCATTTGTAGGACATCTGCCTTATTAGAAAACGCAGACAAAGGGGGATGTCGGTAAAATTAATCTGTCTAGTTTATGAGGCAAACAGTCAAGCTTTCAGTTCCTTGTGTAAAAGTTTCATTACATTGGGATGGTTTGCAGGCAGGATAATTACCTCTGCGTTGGGGTCACCAGCCTAAATGGTTTCTCTACACGTGGTCACGGACTGATATTGCTGATATTAGTTTAGACCAATTAAGATAGATTAAATGGGATAGACATATCATCCTATTTCTAAATGTCAGGCTGCCTCCTGAAATTGAAGTCTTATTTGACAGGTGGATACAGGGTGTTAAAGCTCAGTTGTAGCTAATAGAGTGGCAATGAAAAACTATGTTTCTTCAGCATCAATATTGCTTGCCGGTGCCTAATATGCTTCCTGTATTAAGGGATTTTGGTGCTTTTTTGTAAAAGGAAATCCAGAGACAGAAGGAGCCTGCAAAATAAATGAGTCTATCTCTGTATTTTCTATAGTACAACCGTGGTTTGGCTGGTGAATTAAACATGACCTCCACATTATAATTGTAAAACTGAGCCTGTAGAGGCTGACACAGAGAGCTAGGCTCTTGTCTTCTAATGCGTATATACTTCGATAGTGGTTTCTGCATTTGTTCAAATAAAATGAAGCACTTCCTGTTTGTTCCAGAATCTGAAGAATCACATAGGAAATGGGCCATAATTTGGTTTTTCTGGAGGATGTCATGTCTTCATTTTTTTTTGCTTTTGACACAGGCTTTGTTACCCTGGGGAGATTTTTTTTTTAATTTGGCAAGAATTATTTGATGGTTGTTGATCTGTTGGATATAAAATAGCTACAGCATTCAGCTGTTAATATACATTCACATCCTATATAAATCAACTCATCATAAATACAGCTTAATTTCCGATACTGGGAGTGACATGATTGTCCCATCTTTCCCTCTTTTGGAATTGTGTTGTGGATTATTAGGGCCTTTATGTCCAAACTAAAATCACACTCACTAACAATCTCCATGGTGGAGACTTTACCACCGAACATGGAAACCCCCCCACAGCCTTGTGTGAAGAGGAACTTCCACTCTTGTCTGCATTACCACCTGCATTTTCCCTCCAGCGTCTATCTGATACACTTGCCATAAATAGTGATGGCAGCACCAACCAAATCACATACTGTACTTGCGTGGGGCCCCTGAGGTTTGCGGCCCCATTGTCAGCCACAAACAATCGCTACATTAGTGGTTCTCGAAATGCTGGGGGGGCACCAAAATGACTTGTAGGGCCCCAGAAACAACAAACCTGCTTCTGGGCGTGTGCAAGATGGATTTTACCTCCCCCATGCATCCGTCTGGCCACTTGATCCCTTGATCCACTGTCATTTTCAGTAGTTTCAGAGTGAGTGTCCCGTCCTCATATATGAAGGGACTCACTCAAAATGCATGAATCATACTGTCATATAGAAAACTCCTCCCCAGGGGCCTCACCTCACCGGAAAAAGAATTGCCGTTAAATGAGATGACGGGAATAATCTTGGTTGAATGCTTGTTAGTAATTTATTGCCACTTAGCAGCATGTTTATTTTACGTTAAGAATTATGCGCTGTTAAATCACAGCGCCATGGGGTCAGGGGACACCCTGCTGAGGGGGTTTCCTGGTGATAAGGAGGGTCTAGGAGCACAGGTGCTCATGACAGTGCTTGTGGAGCTAATTGCTCCATGTTTAGAGCTGCAACGTGCTTTACCCGACCCTCAGCTGTGCTTGCGCGTGCAGTAATGCGATATCGCAGGGCTGAGGGTGCCCCAAGTGTGGCGGCGCCCGGTGAACCGCCGCTGCGTGTGCCCCAACCCCCTGCCCTGGTCTCTGAGGGCTTCTTTGTGTCATAACCTGGGCCCGCTCTCGTTACCTTGCAGTGACTGGGCACTGCCCTGAGTGAGTCTAACGGCGCGTTTCCACTGCCTTCGAGAACCGTGAGTCGTACCTGAGCTGTACCACTAACTGACCGCTTTCTAGTGTAAATTATCCGAGCTGTACCCACTTTGACATGGCTTTGCCCACCAGCAGGGCCGAAAGCGTGTCCAAACTGAGATGGCTTCGTCACCACCATCTGATTGGTTGAAATGCAGAGAGATACCGTTGCATGGATTATCTGAAGGAAAGAAGGCCATATACTATATGTTATTCATTATTTGTAGTGTCACACATCTTGATGCGATGTATTAACGCATTCCTGATAGCTCTGAACTTTCCCACCACCTTCTTAAAAAAAGTACTATCGAGCAGCTGAATGGAATGGATTCATAATGTAAAGTTACACAAGCAAAAGCTAATTTCGCAACCTAAGATGGTGTTTCTCACAGATGTGCTAGCAGAAGTTAGCACATAGTAAATCATGATGGTTGTGTTTGAATTCAGGGGCTGCATCCTTCCAAGGCTGCATTCGAAGACCGAATGTGTCACAGCAGTGCGACAAGGCTGTCCCATTTCAAAGGCTCCTTCAAATGCGGCCTAGCAATGCGTCCTCCTTTTGCTGAATCGCAGCCCAACATATCCCAAGATTCATTGCTCAGAGGAAAAGTGGTGTGTCCCAGCTAGGCGAGAGGAACGACGCTTCCTGACTCAAGGGTGAGGGCGGGAACAGCTGGTGACACAAATAAGAAAGCATCCTTAGGTCAGACCAGCCCATTTGACAGGGCTTTCTGTCGGACCTTCGAAGAATGCAGCCTGTGAAAGTTAGACCTTCATGGAACGCATCCATCGAAGGATGCAGCCCCTGAATTCAAGCACAGCTGTGTACACCGTGTGAACCATAAATAAGCATATGTTATAAATAATAAGATGATGTTAATTACATTTTTCTTGCACTGATTGCTGTTCTCTCCTCTTTCAGGTTGAAGACATAGTTTATTACAATGCAAAGGATAATGTGAGTATCAGCACCCCCCCCCCCTTTTTTACAGTTGTGTAAATGTTCATACCTTCACGTTGTATCTTTATAACAAATTATAATTAAACGTTCTCAGAATTTCCTCCTGGGATCAATAAAGTCTACCTTAACTTAGCCTGATTAGAGAATTGGAAGCCGTTGTATTTGCCGTTGTGGCTCATTGAAGCCGCATTACAGCTCTATATTTCATGTCACTACATCAGAAAATTCAGGACTATGTATAATATTCCTATTTGCGATTCTTTACATTTCCTCTGGAGACGAGTGTTGCCAAATAATTATTGGAAAACAGAACATTATAAAACCATGGTAAATGTGCTCAGAATAATGTGCATCCCCCTCCTCCCCAGACCGCCGGGATAGGAAGTCGCAGGCCCACACATCACACTTATTTTCGAGGCTCTAATCGGTTCCTGCCAAGACGTCATGTCATGCATTGTACCCATGATCACCAGATAGATCTTTTGTCAGTGGAGAATTTTTTGGTGAGGGTCCATGTCCTCTTGTTGAGTTAGGACCACCACTTGTGTCCAATTTTGAACACTTGGAGTGTGTAAGACTCCCACAGCTGCAGATTTGTCACTTTTCAGTCTGTGATTAGTGAAATCTGTTATTTTCTGTTCTGTTCTGCTTCGCTAGGCAGTCTCTTTGCTCAAAGGGGTGAGCATGGTTCCCCTCATTTTATTGTTAGCACAATGCTAATTATGAACCAGCTCTCAGCTAGCTCTTGCTCCCCGGTCAGTCGCCTGCTGTGCCTGCCCCTCCTCTCAGCTCTTGCCTACAACCTCCCGGTGTCATGTGATGGTGAGAGGGTGTGGCCAAAAATAAATTGTACATAATTGATATAAAAGTATGTTCAGAGCTTAGGTAGAGAAATCGGGGCATTGTTTTCGCCATATAGCTGTTTTTTACTGTTGGACTTTGATTAAAATGCCAGCGTTAACCTGAATTAATCAGTATCTGTTGACAGATGGTCTGGTATCGTGGTCCGGAAACATTCTGGAAATGAGTTTTGCATGCCTACCATGAGCCGTTGTTAAGAATTGGAGGAAACATTTGTACTCGATGGAGCGGAAGACACTAAAATTACGTTTCTTGTTTGTCATCCCATGGGAGGTTGTCTTGTTCTTTTGTGTGTTTTTCTTGCAAGTACTGATTACCATGTCCGGCACCTATGTAGCGCTGGATGCGATTGGCTCGTTCGGGGTGATTGGAACATTCACCTCTTCACCGCTCGAAATCATATCCTCAGTGACCTGCAGACATCATCTGTGATTGGAGGGGTGCCCCCCTCCCCCCCTGTCAAATCCTCAGGCTTCCTGCCACATTGAAACGTTGGCCTAGGCGCCGCCAGCATTTCCTCATGTTCCCTGGGCTCTCCTGATGGAGGCTTCCGGAAAGTCAGTGGCGGTCTCGCCAGTCAGTGGGGGATGCTTCACAGTTTGTGGTTTCTGTGCTTTCAGTTCAGGCAGAATTTAAACCCAGTCGCTCGGGAAGAAAACGGGCTGGTTTCAGCTGCGAGTCCAAAGTGACGTCTCAGTTTTATTCCTCTTTCAACTTTCTTCTGTTAAGATTTTATTTATTTCATTCCGTCCTGAACCTCTTGCCGCATGCAGTATAATGCGAAACCTCCTGATCCTTTGCTAGGTGGCTTTTCCATATCGAGAGAGATCTTCGGTCTTGTTCGAGGCTTGTAATTCAATCTCTGGACCTCCATCTCTCTCTCTTTTCTTCCCCCTGTCCTCTTGGCAGCTCTGGGTTTTTCATTATCGCCTTCGCTCCCAGTAACCTCATGTCACCCCGTCCAGCTCTCACACTCTTCAAGCGATTTATAAAAACAGCGAAAGGGATCCAAGTAAATAAATCACAGCACACGTTACGCCGGACGAAAACCGTACAGGACGGACGCTTCATCTCTATGCTAATGTGCGACTCTGCTGGAAATGTTCATTAAATGTCATTCCCGTTAAGTAACGAGGTCTTCATAAAATATGCAATGAATATTGGTATTAGTAATTTAAAAGGCTTCCTGAGCTCTGCCTCTTAATATGCCAGTTCTCTATGTCAGCTTCACTGATGTTATGTTTTATTACTCGACACTCTAATTTAGGGGGTCCCAACCTTTTGATGACAGTGGACCGGCATGCATTGTGCAAAAATTTCATGGAATGGAGAACGACACACAATGAATACAAAAATATTGTAAACATCGTCAACATCGTAGCTTGTTTGCTAACCACTTCATTACTGTTTTGCTAGCCACTGCTGCTAGGATTGCACACAATCCATCTATCCATCCATTTCCTGAAACCACTTATCCTATTCAGGGTCGCTGGGGGTCCGGAGCCTATCCTGGAGGCTACGGGCAGAAGGCAGGGAACAACCCAGGATGGGGCACCAACCCATCGCAGGGCACACACACACACCATTACACCCAGTTAATATGAAAATATCAGCAGAATCTTATCTTGTTTGCTAACTTTTTAGCTGACTTTTGCTAACCACTATTGCTAAGATTACACACAAGTAACAGAAAAATATCATCAGCCTTGTTTGCTGACTGCTCGTTAACTTTTTTTGCTAACGTTTACTTCCTGTTGCTAGCTCCTGTTTCTTCAGATGCACTCCAAATGCGTGAACGTCAGAGGTCCTTAAAATGGCGTGAACTGAAAATATGTCGTTTCTTTTTGGAAATTTAACAACCCATCCCCCAAACCCAGGGCAGGCTGTTGGTCACCCGTTCTTTAATCCAAAGATCGTCAGAATTTGTGCCGGTTTATGGCTGCTGTTGATGTCTGATCCGAGGATTTTGGGGATCCCAGGTCCCAGGGTGTTAGGCCACACCCCCTTGCCGCTCACCTGCCTGCTTCCTGACGGCTTTTCCTCACTTCGGCCCACAGCTGGAAAATGACACCTACACATCAAAGAATAGGCTGAGGCCGGACTTCAAGGAGGATTCCTCATTTAAGCGGCTCATCTCCTACAATTTCACGGCCGTCCACATTCCCACCGACATCTACGAAGGCTGTGAGTACGCCGTCGTCTGTGTTTGCGGCTCAGTCTGTACTCATTCCGGAAGGAAAGGGGGTGGGGTCTCACGCATCCGGCCTTGGGTTCGAGGGCTTCCCCTTCACGAGCACGTTGGGTATATTGGTGTCTTTAAATTGCCCGCAGTGTGTGGTGTGTCCATGTGGGGGCACTGTGATGGACTGGCATCCCATTTTGAGTGTCTTATGCCGTTTCTGGGATCGAGCCCGACACTGAAAGTGAGTTATGACATGTGGAGAGAAATGGGGGCTTATAATTATGTTTGGAGGCTTTAATTTTGGGCCTCATTATTATTGCTGTCTTTGATTTGATTATTTTTGTCTTTGATGTGATTGATTTCATGTTTCCTTCCACAATAAATACTGCAAAAATGGACTGGTTATTTCTGGAAATATTGTTATCATTTACTGCTATTTCAAAGTGTTCAGCCTCCTACGCACAATAATCCTGAAGGTGGCGCTTTCTTCAGGAGTTTGCTTTGGTCGTTCAGTTTCAGTACAGTATGGGGGAAGTCGTACAGCATGTTGATGTCTTGGGTGAAAAGGTGACTGAATGTGGGACACATGCCTGTGGGATGGGACTGGGGGGGGGGGGGTCCTTGCAGAACACATTGGGACACAGAACTGGACATTCACTTCTTCCTCATTGCCTGCAAGCTGCATGTTCGTGATGCCGCTTTAGATCAAAGCGCCGCAAATGCAATGCAAATGTGAGATATGCATTTATGAATGTCATTCTGGTTATTAAATGGGACACCAGCATCCAGAAACATGTGCGCAACTCCTATTGACTGATGATGAACAGAAGCATTTTCATGGCCCTTAGCAATCAGTCATAGTTAAATACTGAGATGGCATATTTTCCTCATTTCATGGCATTTTAATGTTTTCAACATTAAAATCCCAAGCAAGGCTCGATATATTACGGTTGGCTCTCGGTAGAAATATTGCCAAATGAAGCTTGCCATTATTGTGTCAATGCAAGTGTATTAGTATATATCTGATCACTCTATCATTGAGCAAATAAGGTAATTAGTATTTCTGTTTCATCTGTTTTACTGGGAAGCCCGTGTCCCGAATTAATGTAAACTGTCCCCGGTTTGAATTGTACCAAAGGCCATTTAATCTCCCACGCTATGTTGCTCAAGCTGGCTGACGTTTGCACAGGAGACGGTCTGATCTGGTTCGGTCGCAGGATCCTGGTGCCGATGTCGCATATCGGGACCGCAGGTGGGGAAAGACACGTGCGCTGCGAGCCCTGGAACACATGGGGGCGGGGTCGTGCTGCGGGAAGACGCAGCGGAATAATTCGCTCATTTTATTTTACTGCGGGAAGCGACACGGAGATTTACTTTAAAGAAAGTCTATAATGGAAATTTATGTTAAGGGCTGTTATAGCGTAAAATCACAAATTTTAAACTTTAATGGGCGCGCCCCTCCTGACTAATATTAAGCTGTATATCGTGTCCTGCTGTTTTAATATCGCGCGTATGTATGATTTAACATCGCTGCTTTTGAAAGAGTGGCAGTTGCCTGCTTCTGCGTCACGTTACAGGTTCTCCATGCTGAGCGTTCTTGGCCGTTTCATGCTGCTGCATTAATATTACATCCACATGTGTGGAAGACTGGGTTTCTTTAGAAGTTCACGTGTTTTCCCAACTTTGTTCGTGTGTAATAAATTTCCTGGTGTCTATATTTATATGCTGCGTGGTATATAAAAGGGTGTGTTGCACACAGTCTTATCTCCCCACTGAAGCCTTTAACATGAGTTGTACCAAAGAGAGTGTACTAGAAAAGACATTTTACATCTGTTCACTGTGGGCCCCTAATTCCAACATGGATGTCCTATGCTCTATCTCTAATATGGCAGCTGCCACTGAAAGTTCTAGAAAGCTGTATTATTGTCATGGGGCATGAGCAACTTGTGAATCCAGCCCCGGGACAGGCTGTCTTTCAGCATGTGTGGGTGAGGTACCTGGACTGGAGGATCAGGAGGACAGGGACTGGTCCCATTAATTAACTGGTGTCTGTTTACTGGTTATAACTCAGTAAGGTCACGCCACTTATTCATGGTTATCTGATTGGTTCTGCTCATTTTACTGGCACTGGTTGCTATTTAGATGGTATTTGAGATGTCACACTTCCATCCGTCCATTTTCTGTGCCCACTTTTAGATTTTCACTGGTCAGGGATGAATAATGGCCAGTTGGAATGGCCCACTTCTGCATCAGCTGTTGCTTAATTATTATTATTTTTGTTCAGCATGGAACCGTAATACTATTACACAACAAACGTTACTTTTGCAGCCTGGTGTTCCGGAAGCTTCTTTTCCTGATGTCAGTCCTGATGTCTGCGTTATGAAACTGGTCGCGGGGCTCCTCTGCTATTGCGTAACGGCACACACGTCCAACGCGCTCCTATTGTTCGTGCTCTACACACCGAATGATAAGGTGTTAAGCAGCGAGGGGACAGACCGCGGAGATCTGGCAGACAGGGCGCCTAAATGTAGCTCCGCCCCCAACAACCAGACACCTTCCTGTCCTTTATGCCCCCTCACCCCCCACATTCCCCCCCCCCCCCCCCCCCGACTCGTCACACCATGCGGGACGCCAGCTCTGGAAATGTCTGCCACACGTGGCCGTGTTTAATTGAAGACCGCGGGTGGTCGCACTGGGGCCGAGGAGGATTGTTATGATACCGCTGACACATTTGATGGCGATCGGAGCTATCAGCCATGAGAGATTACAGACATCTAAGTGTCAATAACACCAGCCGATGGCATGTATTGAATTTTATAAAAACAAAATGTATTCGTTTCACTTATCACTCTGAGATATGTTGCTGACTGGTGGACTCAACAGAGGTGCATAAAGGGGCGGGGACTGGACCCAGCGAAAAGCTCATTGGCCCCCTGAGTGCCCCCTCCCCTGTCACTCACTACAGCCCTACTTCTCCACAGTGCTGGTTTCGTTTGGACTCCCCCGGGAAATGTCCCAGCCTCCTTTGCTCCTTGTCCATCTTCTCCTGTGCTGGTCCGACTGGACCACTTCGCTCTGAAAAGTGACAGCTTGACGGTGTCGTGTCCTCGCTGCTCCGGACCTCCACACGGCAGTCGCCGGCCCGCCTGGGCCCAGGACAGCCTTTTGCTTGACCTGACTCATGGGGGAGAGAGAGCGAGTCGCTGCCAGACCGTTTGGGATAATTACCTCCCCGCCATTGATGGGGGGCCAAGCACGCCGTGTCTGACTGCCACCGGTTCGCCTCGCTTATAATTGTTTTATGGTGTTTCGTTGCGCTCTTTCTCATGCCAGTCGTTGTGAGTCATGCTGATAGATTTGACGAGGTGTCATGAAGCGCAGAGCGATGCCTTGGAAAACGTCACTAAGCAAAGGGGTCGAAACACAGCAGCAAATCATTCCTGGCATAAATGCCCCCCCGTAAGGGGAAACAGGGTGGGAGAGCCCCCCCAAATTTCACGCAAACTGGCGGGAGGTTCAGCATGTGCTGTGAATGGACGTGTGCAAGCCTTGCATTTAACAGTAAGGTTTACTGCCCCCAAGACTAGCTGACTTAATATAGCAGTTATGCTGCCCAGAGACGCCATTTATTCGTTACTATGGCAAATTTCTTTTAGGCAATTTATTCCTGCCTGATTAAAGAGAAGAACTTGAGACTGGAGTTTTGAGTTTTTTCCCCCCATTTTTCACCCTCTGTTTCTAATACTGGTGAGATCAACCAGACGACCAATCAGACATGCTAATTTTATTTAGTGCAGCACATTTTAACGAGAAAGTTGTTGAAATGTGCCTTCTGGTGATTCCAGATGGAGTTGGGGAAAACAGAACAGCCATGCTGGCAGAACTGGGGGGAAAAAGCTTGACGACGTCCTGAAGCCTTTAAAGAAGGTGGTCTAGCCAGTGTCCTGGGAAATGGCATCCATGTCTGGGCACCTTTATAAACGCTCTTTCTCTTAAAACAGCCGACCTTTGCAGGTTCCTAAGGATTGGAATACAGAACAGCGTAGCAGGGGCTGATGGGAAAATCTGTCATCCCTGTATCGAATATGACTGTCTTGAGTAGGGGGGTGGAGCCAGATGTGGTGGTAATGGCTGCGAGGGGTGGAGGGTTGTTCCTCTGTGTCTGTCCCAGGAGAACGATTACATAATCCTATAGTCTTTACAGGTCAGTGATTGACAGGGTGCCCGACTTGTCCCGTTCCAGACGGTGCAGTAATGAGGTGAAGGCTTCTGCTTTCTGTCAGCAGAGCCGACGGCTTTTAAACAGAGATACTCCTGCATTCTGGGCCATCAGGCCAGATGTGTTCCTTGAAAAGCATAAAAGCAGAAAATGAGTTCTTACACCTGGTGCACGTTTGGCATGCTTTACGAAACGTTCGATACATCTGCACCTTAGCTAACGTGTTTTTGTAAGTTTTAATGTGTGTTCTCGCTCTGGACAGAAGCATCTGCCAAATAAACGAAACAGAAATACATTTTGTTAGGTTTTTATAATTTTTGAGGAATTTCAATCCATAGGATGCCACGGATACCGCGATGGTGTTCTTTGGGGGGGGGGGGCTCTGCAGTCAGCCTTGATTCCTCTCCTCTCACTCCTTTGTGAGGTGCATCTTCATCATTCCCGTCTGCAGCCTCAGCGCGGTCCGTAAACTCGATCGCTGTCCCCGTTGCCATGGAAACCGAACTCCGCAGCCTTGGCCCGCCGCGTGCCTTGAAGGGGGTAACCTAATTATCGGATCTCATCTGGAGAAGCGTCCTTGCGTCTTATTGCCCTGGGATGCCTTCCACAATAAACCGGATTAATAGGATAAATGTGGCAGAAACAGGAGTGGTGACTGAATTTCCGGCCTCCCTTGTCTAAATCGGTCCTAATTAGCTTAGATCATGTAATTCGTTATGTGAGGCCTCCTATTCAGGAGCATGTCTGCCTTAAGCGCGTCTTCGCTTAACTGTAATTCAGCAGCTTCTGAAGGGATTATAAAGGCACTAGTAACGTGAATGTCCTGCTCGCATCCACGACGGTAATTAAAATGAGATTTGTTGTTCTGTCGGCAAAGCCCGGACCTTCTCCTGTTCAGATTCGAGGTGGGATGTTATCCCAGTTATGGAAGACCAGGTTTAGCAAAATCCCTCATTTTGGAGGTTGCAACCTCAGGTCTTAAAAGATTAAGCTGCAATACCTGGATGTGGAATGAAGGACGGGGCATCAGTGACAGAGGGGGTCGTCACAGCTGGGGCATCACCGTGGGGGGGGGAATCAGTTTGGTCCCCATTGTTTGTCAGGTAGGAGCTGGGGGTTGCCAGAGTGTGGAATCAGCTCAGTCGGTCTCCGGACTTTACACCCATCCATAATATTCTTCCATTAATATGATCATAAAAATCGGGATCATTTACCAGGAAATGCAAGGATGATTAGTGGGAGGGGCTAGACTGAGGCTCCCTACCCCCGCTACCGATTTTACCAGGTATAGAGGAGTTTGTTGTTTTTGTGTTAGGTACCCCAGCTCTGCTGGCATGGTTCACTCAAGTTAGAGAGCAGAACTTCTTATGTGAGTCTCTATGTTTGCTGTCCGGGAAGATCCCAAGGGTGGCAATAATATCAACCCCTTACCCCCCTCCCCACTCCCCAGAATCCCATGGGCCTACCCAGGAAATTAGAAGAGCTATGTTTTACCTCGGCCCTCTCTGATTCCCCATGGGGGGCAATGTACTCGCTTAAAGAGACACACTTCAAGAGTGTGTGATGTACTGTAATGATGTATGTGAGCCCGTATTTGTACTCACAACATGCACCCTGTGTTCTAGTGTTTAGTCCAGCTGAGCTCTTAATTAGGTGTGATTGAGATGTTAATTGAATGCATTGCACGGCTCAAATAATGTGATATAATTACTTGGAGGCTTTTAATTGCCTCAACCAACTTAAAAAAGTAGTTCAGATTAAATGTTACTGCACTTACTAAAATCTTAGCATGAGTCTTTTGAATAATTATTCGAGGGCTACCAGCATATAATCATTGATACTGAAAATAAATTAATAGAGAGCAATTTTATGTCACAACAATTGCTTTAAAATGGTTGGACAATGCAACCATTGTCAAACTTTTTTGTGTTGCATTTTGTGCTGCACGATTTCAATTAAAATCTTAAATGTTTTTAGTTGATTTGATTGATCAGCACCATGGTGGGTGACCGGTAAACACTGAAGCAGACAGCAGAATAACTAGTGGGTGGTCCTGAGTTCATTTCCAGACCTCCTTTTATGTCGAAGTATGGATCTCTATACAGAGGTGACAGCTGGCTCTTTAGCCATAAGAGATTCGTTAATGTTATACTTTTATTTTACTGGTAAATCGCTCCTCTTGACTTCAGCCTTCCTATGTATTGCTATCCATGTGCTTTAGCTGCTTAAATTGACCACCCGTATCATTTATAAGTAATTTGGCGTTTTGCTCAGGTATGTATAGGAGCGTGATTTCGATATCCTGGGGGGATCCAGAGCGACCTGGGATGTGCTCTGCAGTAAAAAAAAAAAATTGTTTAATCTTTAATCGCGCCACTTCTGTCTCTTACACAGTCAGAATAGTTCCAGACCAGCTTGGTCCCACTGGTTCCTGTCGGCCTCATGAAGGGGAATTTGGAGGCTGAATACCGCGGCAATAAGGGTCACGTGAGCAGAGAGGGGAGACGGAACACCAGGGCTGGCGAAGGAGCAGGACTTTCCAAGCTGATGTGTTGGTGTTCTGATCCAAGCTTTCATGTTCTGGCGTTGTTATGAAAAGTGTGATGATTGGCAGACAAATTGCCTTTTTGGGGCCTGTATCCTGTGGAGGGACCCAAAAATAAGAAAATCCGTCTGTCAGTCAGAAAATTGAGGTCCATTCCAGGTCTGGTGTTATTTCCCACACATTTGGCTCACACTTTTACTTACTTATTGTTTCTCTCTCCCTCCCTTTCTCCTCCTCTCTCTCCCTCCCTCCCTCTCTCACGCCTGAAGAAATACATGGTTTCAGAGTTTACAATCAGGCCTTCTGGTAGTTTCCATCCGCTTGCCTGTTTTTAGGGGGCCAAGCCACAGGGGTGCTGGATCTGTACTGGTTTTTAATAATTTTTTTTTGGTTCTTTTAACAATGAGAAAAGCCTGCAGGTGGGATTTCCCTGATTAAATTATGCCTTTGTTCAGAATTGGTGGGGGAAGAATGGAAAAATGGGTGAGGATAACGAAATGAAGGATTGTGATTACGTGTTTGTAGGTTACTGGAAGAATAGTCGGCACCATCATTGTCCATATGTAAATGCTGAGCTCAGTTTTTGCCTTTAGGAGTGTGATTTCTGGCACTGGAAGAACTCTCTGGTTTGAGGATAAAGTCTACATGGATTATACCGTATAGATTACATTTACAGCAAGCTAGCAGGAGAGTGTGCTGTGTCAATTTACGCCCGTCACTTATTGAACTGGGTGGGGTTGGGCACCGAAATCAATTCCAGCTTGCGAAAATCCAGTTAATTATGTGTTACCCCCTAACTAAGCCACGGATTTGTGCAGCTGCGAGTTTCTGGAGGGGGGAGGTGCGGGGAGGGAGGGGCCGTCTCTGCATTTGTCAACAGCACTTTCCTTAATGTGCTTTGTGTCCTAGAAGCCATTGTCTGGTTCCACAGCAAATATTGTCACAGCAGCGGAAACTATTTTACACATTTCTGCAGTAATATTGTTAACTGAGGTTTTGTCCCTCCTGAAGGGTACAGAGAGACTCTGTATTCTTAACCACTGGATCCCTATTGTTTTATTATTATTACTTTGGTCCTGATATTGGACTGTTTTCCTCCAGGGTCAGGTGGAGTCTGTGCCAGGAAGCAGAGACCATGAGGCTGGGGAAACCCTGGGTGGGATGACAGCCAATCACAGGGTGCACACACAGCTATGTGGGTGTGACACTGAGCCAAGCTCCGCCTCTTTGGTATCTACATGTTTATCATTATCTGGGTACAGGCAGAGTACCGTTAGGGCCGGTCTTTGACTGTTTGCCGAATGTAACACGACAATCACACGTAAGGCTCAGGTTTAATGTTCTGGGAGTACATGCGCAGATCTCCGTGGTGGGTCTCGGCCTTCATGTGAGGCCCATGCCCAGGCCGGCGGTGCAGCCAGCCCCTCGCCAAGGGAGAGCGGAGATGTCAGCGCTGTGAATCGATAGCTGGCTCACAGACGGGGCATGCAGGTGTGTGATCGATGGGCACTGGGGCATCCGTCTCTCTCCCATCGCACCACCGCCGTCGATCGCTGGGAGGAGCGGCCATTAGCAATTTCATGGTACGACGCACCGAAGCACAGCCCCAAAACAACTGGATGAAGCCGCGCTAGATGAATAGCCCTGGCCCGGATTTAAGGGATGTGTGATAAACCGGCGCCTCCTCCATCTCCATTAGCGCAGAATGGAGTGAATCCACAATCCGGAGCGTGGTCCGGCATATCCAGGCAGGAGCGGAACCGGGCACATCCGTTAGGACCCCAAGCTGTCCCGTTAGAGCTAACGAGCGTGGCCCGGGATTCGTCTGCCGGAAATAACGATTGATTATTCGCGAGGTCGTTGATATGTAAACGTGGTCTGGCCCCTCGGGAAATTAAATAACGGAGCGATCGGTGATGGATGGGGAAGCTGCCGGTGTTCTGGGTTTCTAAAGGAACCGGCGTCTGGTGGAAGCCGTGTTGCGGTTGTACCTCTCTTTAGCATATTTATTTCCCAATATACATCCTGGCGCAGAAAATGGCTTAAACGTGAATGTGAATTTCGGAGATATTTGCTACCGGCATCATATCTTGGATCTCCTGGTGAGGGCTTCCAACACACCGTCGGAGATAAAGGGGCGGGCATTTGTGATGGACAGCTGGGGTAGCGCCAAGTCACAGGGTGTGTCGGAAATCGCATCCTCACCCAGTAGGTACTGAAACCTCCTCGACTGTTAATGTATTGAGTACTGTGTGTATGCCTAACAGTATGCATGCACTCAGACATACTGCGGTCGCCATCTTGCATATTAGTTGACTCAGATATTTACCAATGGTGTAGCTTGACCCCCCTCAAAAGTAAAAATATAAAAAAAAACAAACATATCCAAGTCAATTAACTGGCCATTGTTTTCGATTCTAATTTGTACAGAAATGGCATTTCTCTCCGCCACCTTGACAGAGATTTCTAAGCAAGTGACGTTCTTCACTGCTCCAGTGCCCGTGTGGGATAGCATAGCATACATCGATTGCACACTTCAGAATTTCATGGAATGTAGTATGTCGTCCAGATACTGTTTCACATACTGCCTCATCCATACTGAGCTTTCAGACACACTACTCACATTGCATGCTGTATTTCGCCTACTACATAGCAAACAAGTATGCAATTTAGGGCACACTTGTAATTTGCTGTCACTCTTCCAGAAAGTGAACGACTCAGAATCCCTTTATCCTGAACCTGTTCCCTTCGAGTCAAACCCGTTACCAATATTTCAGTGGTGTCACGCAGTACATTGGCACTCAGTCAGGGATCTGTAATTATGCTAATCTGTCTCCTCTGTTTGTTCAGCCCCATAAATTATTCAGAAATTAAACTCGTAAAAGCAAGTCTTAACTGTGTTAATGAGTGATTATTGAGCCAATGCTACAATCCGTTTCCCAGAGTTGCCAAAATGTCTGAGAACATCTTATGGATGTATCAGCCTTGAGATACGTGGACTAAGAAAACATAACACAAATGGCATTGTGATGTGTGGTCATTTGAATGGTTTGTGATGAATAAGTGTATCAAAAGAAGGAAAGCGGTTCTATCACCTGTCCTTCGCTAACAGCAAACAGCTGTCTGTTTTCGTACTGAAAGATACAATCTTCATTCACAGCAAACATATTTCAGAAACCTTCTTCAACAGCGATTAAATTAGTGAGTGGATTTTCTAAGCCAGCTCGGCATAGGAGGAGACCTAAAAAATATTAAGAGTAGCTTAAAATGCTTATTACTGATCTGGAGCTTAATCTGTGTCAGAGTTGTGTATGCAGTCATACCCATCAAATGTGTGTAATGCTAACAGTGTAATCTGATCTCACCCCGAAAAGTATGTCTGCACAATAACGAATGCAGCCGTCAGCTGTCCAGCCTGTACGTTGAGTCTGTCAAATAAATCCCGTTAACGTGAGTATGACGGATAGGTGGCCGATCCCATCCACGCTGCCCCCATCTGGTATGGACCCAAAGTTCCTGTTTACACAGTACTGAATGAGGGTTTATGAAAGATGGATGGATGGATGGATGTCCTTTAATGGTCGGCACACAGTTAAATGAAGAAGGTTAGACAGTGTTGCTTACGGGTTGGACTGGGGGAGCGATGCTAACACTAAGCCCAGAAACACATGGCAGCCACTGGCCCCCGAGAGTGTGTAACCACGGTGACCGGGCAGGTTTCCGCGGCGACGTCACAATGCCCATGTCCCGATAGCTGGATGGGGATTCCTGCCAGGCGACCATCTGGGCTCCTCGATTCCAGGCCACCGGTGCCTCACAACAAAGCTCCAGAATGTTGCCAAGGGAGGTCAAAGCCGGTCAGACACACGGCCAACGATTCCAAAACCGATGCCTTGAGCCGACTCACACATACTTCAGGTGCTATGACAAATGCGTGTGTGGCGTGTTAGTGCAGCTGCTCTGTGCGCCTGTGCTCCTTGTTGATGGGCAAGGATTGGTTGACTGGTTTTTGATCTAATCTCCACCAGTAGGAGGAGGATGTAGGCTATATCACACATGTGCAACATAACAGGTGGAATCCAGGTGCATCGTAAATAGTGATGTGATAAATCCTTGTAGCTAGTTTGAAACACTACCTGATTCTTTTTGTGCATTTCAAAAGGAAGGATCTAGAAAACATCGGTTGAAACCAAGCAACGGGCAAACAGGGTAGAGCGGGGATCTGAGTTTACTGCCCGTTTGCTGTGACACTGCTGCTTGATGGTCATTTCAAAGGATCGCAGAAACCAAGGGTTTTTTCGTTTCATGGATCCCTGAAACCCCCTCTAAACTGGGCTTGGTATCGTCCACTGTGTCCGACGTTGACCCGCGAAGGGAAATGAAAGCTGGGATCTCAGAGACATCATCAGGGCAGATTGATGTTGCTGCCAATGAGCCGGAGACCATTTCTCCCGCTCATAAGTGTCAGATGTGTGATAACGATGGATCTGTCTGCAGCAGACAGTCTTATGGGGACTTTGCGCCTAGAAGACAGCTGAGTGAGGGGGTGGGGTGGGGGGGCTGATAGTTAGAATAACAGAATCTATGGGTTATGTTGCAGGCAGGAATTTTAATAAAAGGTTTTGTCATTCCTTTTTTCCATTTTTAAAAGATTAAATGCACAATCAATTAAGGTATTCTTGCATTAATCCATGTATGTGCAATAGGAAGTACTGCATTGGTGTGTTTAAGAGAAAGACAGTTATTAACACAGATATAGGATTCCTCTACCAGTCCAGCTGGCAAATTGAGTGTGACACACATCAACACTCTGCCTGGAAGATGATATTGTCTTTAATTTATCCAGCTCTGGGGGTGTTAATTATGCGTGTGTTCTAGAATCTTTCTGGGGGATCCGGGAAGTAGATCAGGCCAGAGGGAGCCGTCTACCCAGGGTGCGGATGCCATTGTCGTTCTTCAACCCCAAGGAGTTTTTGATGACCTGAAAAGCTAATGTGTTTCCACGGGAGTAAAACAAAGCTTACCCATTTTACTTACAGCTTCTAGGTATGTGCAGTTTATTAATATCGATTATTGGTTATTGCTCAGTTCAGTGTGTGGCTCGGTGGGTTAGGAACCGGTGTCCATGATAGGATGGGTGCCAGTTTGAATCCCCTGACTGATGCCACCGCTGGGCCCTTGCAGAAGGTCCCTAACCCCCACCTGGTGTTGGCCGACCCTGCGCTGTGACCCTCAAGCTTGCTCTCGCCCACGGCATAATAAAGGATCACTATTCCATATGACAGTGTTTCCCAGCCCAGTCCTTGGGGACCTGCGGACGATTCAGGTTTTTGGGAGGGAGCAAAAACGTGGACGTTCCGTGAGTCCTCGAGGACCGGACTGGGAAACGCTGTTACGTGATACTCGGAAAAGGTAAATCTGTAGGGCTGTTCTCTGTGTGGATCAAATTCATAAGAAGTGTCTCTCTTCTTCGTTTGACTCGCCAGCCACAATCATGCTGAATGAACTGAACTGGACAGAAGCCCTGGAGGATGTGTTTAAGAAGAACTGGGAGGAAGACCCCACCTTACAGTGGCAGGCCTTCGGCAGTGCCACCGGGCTCACCCGCTATTACCCAGGTGAGAGGCTCATCAATAATACAACAGCGATTTGCATAATGGGTGTGGCCAGGCTTTAGGCCAATAGTCTATTTTGTAGTATATTGTATGCATTTCTGTAGTGGGTGTGGCCACCATGGCGGGTGGCCAATGAAAATTCCCTTTAAGTAGGTGGTGAAAGGTTAGTCTGAAGCCTGATTTTTACCAGCATTTTCTGTTTTTTTTTTTTTTTTTTTTGCTGATGTCGTCGCAAATGTGTCTTGGTAACAAAACATGACCTTTTTCCATTTGTGCTTATTATACATTGTGACAAACGTCCCAGTTTGAAGGCTTCTAATTGGCCACAGAGCAATCAGTCGGGAAGGTAGTGTGGGGGCCCTGTGCATAAAATGTCAAAAAACGGAAGAGAGGGTATCTTTGTAGAGCAAGTATTTTGGTATTTAGTTTGGAATTATAAATATCATCATGTTTTCACCTGAAGTATGAAAACAAGAAGGGCGCGGTGTTTGGCTCAGTGGGCTGTCAATGTAATTGAAAGGTCACCGGCTCAGATCCCCTGGGTTCGCTGTTGGACCCTTAACCCCAGTCACTGGCTGACGCAGCGTTTTCTATTGTACATTGTCTTTGATGCATATTTATATAAAAATAAGATGAAACAGAAGTATCCCCCCCCCCCTCCCGCCACAAGTGAGCGTGTGATCTGTCCGTGCCTCTATTTTTGGACATTAGCATCTTCATTAGTGTTACTGTTAGCTACCTGACTGGCCCTGGCGGGATGCACAGGCACTCCTGTGACAGAACGTTGGGGGATCTGATAGGAGCGCCCCCCCCCGCCACCCCAGTGAGGAACACTGCTTCACACAGGGCTGGCGTACTGCTGACCGCTGTGCCAACATGGCTATTGATTATGTAGCAACAGCGATAACGGTTGACCTTTCCGGAAGCCGGAGGGGAGGGGAGCGGGTGATGTCACCCCCCCTGCCGCTCTGTATGTCACCTGACAGCCAGAGGACACTTCGGAGCCGCGGGACTCACGGCCTGTCGAGAGGGCACAACAGGAAGCAATTGTTTTTCCCTTGGTGACTCCACAAACCCGCTAAGAACCAGGGCTAATTATCCAACAGGCCATAAGCTGTAACTTAACAGGGCGAGATTCCTCATCGGTTATACACAATTAGACCCCTGCATGTGGATTACCTTAATGAAATTCCCTAATAAAATTATGGAGGCTGTTTTGTATAGTTAAAATAATCCTGGTTAAACCTGTTAGAACATCCCTGTTATCTCTGCATTATAAATAGTAGCGCATTGCGATTCTCCTTTTTGACCGTAATGAGCCCCGATCATCGTTACCGCGGAAGCGTAACAACACGTCTGCTTCAATCGCAGCCTCTCCGTGGACAGACTCGAGGAAGAAGATCGACCTGTACGACGTCCGTCGACGACCGTGGTAAGGCCGCGGTGCAAGTGGGTCGTCCTTGGAAATGCTTTTTGCAGAATTGCAGTGGGTATTTCAGGTTTCTATACCGTCAGAAGATGTCAGATCTTGCTCGAAAATGCTTTCAGTGGGGTTGTGTTTAACGATAAAGAGCTGATTTACTTACAATATACTGGATGGTGTACGGAGTTGAACATCGATAGAATATGTTAAATATAACTGTAATCTATAATTGTATGTTGGGTAACACTGTTGCCTCACATGTCCAGCGTTGGGGGTTCGTACTCCTGTCCCGTGTGTGTAATGTGTGGTTTCGCTCTATGGATACATGGTCTGAAGACCTGCAGTTAGGCTAGATTGTGTCTCTAAATAGCCAGTAGGGTGTGGGAGTGCATTTCCCCTATAGACTGCATCCCACCCAGAGTGTAGATGTATGTGAGATGTAAATCCATTAATGATGAAATGTCTTGTTTGCAGGTACATCCAGGGGGCTGCATCTCCAAAGGACATGGTGATTCTCGTGGACGCGTGAGTGGCTCCGTTTCCTGCCAAAAACAAAAAAAAAAACGCAGGAGAATCCGACCAGTTTTCACACCAAATGAACAGTGGGTTCTCGTTTAATGTGATTTCAAAATAACGCCTCAAGTATATTTTCCGGTGGTCACATGAATTGCACTGTTACGCTTTTAAAATTTGTATTGTGTTTCACTGAGGTGAAGAATTCCACTTAAAATTTGAAATACCCACATTTCCCAGAACACAGCCCAGGCGTAAATTGAATACCCACCGTATTTCAACGTGATTTAACAGAATAATGTTATTTAAATTTAAGTGCTAAGTGCTAAAGACATTTTAAAAGACCCTTTTTTTATCCAGTGATTTAGTCAGCTGAGACTGAGACTGCTACTAATGAGAAGGACAGTTTGCTGAAGATCAGCAGGGCAAACACAAAACGCATCAAAATCATAATTTTATGAGGAATACCTAAAAATAATTAACAATGTGATCATATCAGGTCATTGCTATTGCCGGAACAGCAGCTTTGGGCCCCAGTTGGAGAGTCGGTCCGCTGTGTTCAGAAGTGTTCAGGAGGGGGGCAGGGATCTCCTTGGCATCGCTGTTCCCCCTGTGGGTGTGGAGGAGAAGGTTTCTGGGTGGATGGACAGGCGGGCTAGTTTGCTTAAAAGGAATTAAAAAATAAACAGAATGCCACTAACATCTGCAGTATTGAATAAACAATGCAGCCCGCAGAAGCGGCTTCTCTGCTGGATGTCAGACCCTCCGTTAAACAGTGAGGAGCTGATTTTGACTGGCCTCTCATTCGCCGTCTGTGGTGCAGAGGACAGCCCTCAGACTCCGGGAAAACCGACTTTGGTGATGAAAATGAAACATCTGTTACGTTTAAACGTGATGCCTTTCGGACCAACGGTAGGCTGTGAGGGTGGGCTGTTAAACTCAAATGCAACAGGGCTTGCAAGAAGAAACCACCCCTCTCACATGACATCGTATAACCCTGTCTCAGTATACATGCATGCAGACATATACACATTACACACGAGAATAACCATCTCATGTATGTGACAGCTAATTAGCTTAGCAGCTAGGGACATTGCATTTGTCTGGAAATGGTGAATATGAGTAAATGTGTTGTCTTGGTCGATCTTGTGAAAGGAGAGGACTGTTCTCTGAATGTGTGACAATTTCAAGGCCCCCTTGTCTCTCCTTCCCTACCTACCACTGGCTAATGGGCGAATCTGCGTTTAGGCATCGTGAGCTTTGGGGGCTGTGCTGGGCCTGGATGCGTGACAGCGAAAGTGCCGCTTTGTTCTGATTTCCTCATGATGATCAGCACTGGATTTTAAGAACTTCCTGCTGTAATTGCCCTGACAGAGTCTGAACACTAAAAGGCAGACTTACCAAGTGACGGCAATCCTGTTCTGAATAGCAGCTTGTTCGAGGCATGTATGTGTAAGGGGGGCGGGGGCAGGGTCATGGCAGGGGGCATTCGCAGGCCTTGACCCAAATGAGTCGTTGTGCCCCCCCCAAAACGTCACCTACCAAGGACTCTGTCTTTAATTTAAATTAAATTTTTTTATAAAGGCGTTCATCCAAAAACAAATCAGCCCAGTCTGTCCCAGGGGCGTGACTTCAGATCCTCCGCTTACCCAATATCTCCCCCCCCCCCCCAATCGACAACTTGAATAGCTCTCAGCCAGTATACAGTAACGCGGATCGCAATGTGTTCCACGGTTTTTCTCAACATCCTTCACAGGAGTGGAAGCGTCTCCGGTCTGACCCTGAAACTGATCCGGACCTCAGTCAACGAGATGCTGGAGACCCTGTCGGATGACGATTATGTCAACGTGCTCTATGTGAGTGTCCAGGAGGGTGGGGTAACCAAGCGATTCCTCAGAAGCATCACCACTTATCCTACAGTTAATCCTCTTTCATAACATATCTAATTTGTTTTGTCAGTATTGTGTGTGAATTTCTAGAGACATTACCTGTACATGTCATTCTTATTTAGTTCTTCTCAAGGTTCTTCTCAAATGACCAGCACCCTTTGTGGTAATTTCAGGGTTAATGGTTCTGGAGTCCGAACGTCTCTTTCAGTGTTCAAGGTTTGCGCATTACTGCTAGAGCTGAGCCTTTATTTTTGGCAACAAAAGATCCTTTCATCTTCAGTGATGTTCCCATACAGTAAAACCTTGGTCTGCAAATATAGCTGACAATGTGCCGGATGGATTGTATTCAGCCATATACAGCAGCTGAAAAGATGTCAGCCTTGTGACAGTAATGAACATGAGCTTTGAACAACATTTAGAGTAAAATATATTTGAAAAAAACAAAAAAGGCAGCCACCATGACCTCACGGTCAGGCGTAACGATTGGTTCTACTCAAAACGATGTTCAGCTAATTATTTGCATGCACGATGCCAGATCTCTCATCCTCATTATATCTTATTTTTTGATATTTTCTAGTCAATTCACAGCAGCGTGCCATTTATCTCAAGAAAAAAATGGCCGTACAAGTTCTGGATGAGGAAGAAACAGATAGCAAACATCGGGCATCTCACTCACCCTCTCAGAAAGGCAGGAAGCGCTTTAGGTGGTCAGGGCTTAAACTCTGAGCCGTGAGCCTGAATGCTGGAGGTCTCATTTCTGCAGTCGGAGGAGACAGTGAAGAAATAATGAAATATGGATCCAACTTTACTTCTCCACTCCAACACAGCAGTTTAATGAAATCACCAGCGGCCTGGCTTGTGAGCTGAATTGAAATTCCACCAGTAGGCCATGTTTGTGGACTAGACAAGTGGGGGGGCAGTTAGGTGGGACCAAGGAAATCACCATCCATCATACTCTGTGGCTGGAGATTTCTCTGAGAGACCTTCAGCCTGCCTTCAGTTGCTTCCATTAAACGGAAAGTCGAATCCCAATTGATACCAACCATTTTCTGTCAGCCGTTAATTTTCGACGTGGCTTTTTCAATTTATTAGGACTCGAAATTGAAACTTGTATTACAGGACAGATGTATCCCTGCTGCTACAGGGAATTCATACAGCTGTACTTCCAGACATTTACCTTCATCATTTTTTTCCCTAGAATAAAAAAAAAAACATAATACCTTGGCCTAATCCAATATGAACCCACTCCTTAAACTCTAGCAGTTGATAAGTACTCGGTATTGTTGCCATGCCATTAATTAAGAATATTAAATTATAGCTGTAAGTTGAGGGATGTGGACAGCCCGGTATGCAGTTTTTTTATAATATAAAACATTCCTCTGTCTCTCTATCCTGACATCTGGCATCTCACCACGTCTCCTATGCTGGTGTCAGAGCACCTCTTCGCTCTTGTCTTACCTCTCTTTTGGTTCGTAAATTTCATACCCAAATAAAATCCTCATTTCCCCCTTTCTGTGGCATGTGAGCCCCTGTCCTCCTGACTCCTTTCACAACAATAAATACATTCAAGTCATGTAGGAAGTCTTCTTGTTTTTTTTTTTTAGCTCCTGGAAGACATTTTATTTAGAGTAATTCATTTTCTGACAGACTTAGCTGATCGTTTCATCGCTCTGCTTTGACCAGGCAGGGACTATTATCCCTTTATATGTAACTTTTGGCAGTTTACTTTTTCCTGAAAGCTCTTTTCCTTGTTTACTCGTCTGATCTGGTTGGCTTGCCGGCTCCCTCAGCGTAGTGCTTCTCCACAGATGGCACCGTTGATGTTCTTGCCCTGTGATTTCGGGGCCCCCCCTCCCTGTTGTCGAAAGCCCACTCTGAATCATTCATCACCAGAATTACCCATAAGGCCCTGTTCATTAATACACATCGCAAGATTGCACCGCGAAGTTCTGAAGTAGCTCAGGTGCATTATAGGAGGAGATGGAACTTCTGGTTATAATGATCAAAAAACCTGTTTCAGTAGCTCTTGAGGTTTGTGACTCAGTGGGTTAGGATGCTGTAGCCCTAATCAGATTGTTGCAGGTTCAAACCCCATGCTCAGTGGAGTGATGTCATACTTCGATCCCAATAGCTCCAACGACTGGCTGACTTTGCTTTCGAATTGTACTGGGGTTTAGATATATATTTATATAAACAGAAACGGTAGTAAATAGGTAAAAATTTTGAATTATTTTGGCAATACGCCGCAGTGCAGGAACTGAAGGCCACCTCTGCTTCCCAGACGTCCTGTGCTGTGACTGGCTCCGGTTTGACTGAGCACAGTCTGCTGTGAATAGGGCTTTACCATGCTGTGACTCCCGTAACACCAGAAGGAGGCTTGGGGGTGCGGGTGCAAGTGGGGAGAAATCCTCTCTTGGTTGGTTAGGATATTCAAGATAATACCTTGTTTACACATTCGGGGCTTTCTCACGCTCCCGCTCCTCATCTCTTTGCCTTTGTGGCTTTTCTCTTCCGGCAAACAAGGCGGGTAGTGTTTAGTGAACGGCGCTGTTATCTCCAGGTGGAGCAACGCGGCACATTTCGAAAAGCCCTGGTACGGAGACGGTAATCCCGATGGATTTTTCTAGGCAAATAAACACTTTGCTGAAGGACACAGTAACGGTGGTGATTATTTGCAGAAATTATTTGGCCATATTTGTATTTTATGAAGCCGTACTAAATCTGACTGGTCCATAACAGAATTGCAGTAAGAAAAAATGGGCCCGTTGTCATCGATAGTCAATTCCTGGAAGGCTTATACATGGCATTCTTCCAGAAAGTTCTGTCTTCCGATGGCTTCCCAATGGCATGCTGATTGTCGTGATGATTGCATTCATTCACCCTGTTTCTGCTTGTTCCTGCTTTTCCAAGCATCGTGGTTTTCCCCATCATGAGGGAATTTCTCGGAAAATGCCCACAGTGAGGCTGCTTCGAAGTTCCAAGAATTGATTAGATCAGGAATCTATTTGTTTGCTTTCCTCATGGTTATACGCACGAGAGCACAAAGGCATTGTGGGGAGGGGAACAGATCCATCACTTGGGGAGTTGCCAATGAGGAACGTGGTTATGTAAGGTGGCCAAGTACTTCAAACGAATTTGAGCGAATCCACGTTGTTTTAGCAAAAATGACGTCTTCGACACACCACCTGTGAAGGCCCCCGAGGCGAATGTTTTCATTTATTCTGACCCCACCCCCTGTCTGCTAATGATTGGCCGACACAAATGTCAAGCCGCAGGGTTGGTCAGCAGGACTTATTATGCATTTTGGTATGCTTTTATACCATAAATGCGGAAAATAATATGTGTATTTGTTAATTTAGGTTGTAAATAGTAAACGTTGCAACCACGTAATGGTTATATTAGTGGAATGCGTATGTTTCGTTGGCATGTAACCGTGAGTGTCCTGTAGATTGTTGGCTTCCTCGTCTGTGCCGCTGCTCGTATTAAACCAATAGTGGCTGTTAATAAAGAGAAGAACTTTCATTTTCAAAGAGCTGTCATCTACTTTAATAAAATGACTCACACACTCACCACAATATGTTTATTTGTGCTCTGTATGTGGGTCTGCTGCATTGCTAACATTCTGCGCACTGTAGGGTTGTGGCGTGAAACAGATCAAACGAGGTGGCAGCCTTGTTTTAAGTATGCAACAGATCGTCGTTGCCAATGTGTTTGACTTTGTTTTGTCTGGATATTGTCTGAAGTGTGCAGCCACAGTCATGGTACTTTGTCAGGGTGACGCAATGGCCTTATGGGCCAAGGCGCGAATGGAAATATCAAAACAAGTAACTCATGGACGAAGGGAAGTAACTTTCTGAACAGAATGAGGGGGGGCAACTTTCACAGAGGAGATTATGAGTCTGGGGACTGGAGATGACTTATTTGGAGATATTGAGGGACATCAAAACAGAGGTGACCGATTTATCCAGTTCATTGACAACAAGGGGTAGGTGGAACTAATCGATACAAACAAGCTGTCTGATTCTTACGTCTAATGGAGCTTGTCCGCTGTCACCAAGAAGCTGAACCGCATTTTTCATTATAAATTATGTGAGCTGTACCCCGCATGACTAAACCAAGCTGGTTGCATCACCACCATCCAGTCAAAATGCACAGAGATACCAGTGATCTGCATGGATTATCTGTCCATCATCTGTAACCTCTTATCCTATGCAGGGACATGGACAGTCCAGAGTCTCTCCTTCTAACATCAGGTTGTTTTTGGACTGGGGCGGGGGGGGAGGACCAGAACACCCATAGAAAACCCCGGAATGACCATGCAGACTCCACACACATGGAACCATTGCAGAGACTCAAACCCAGGTCCCAGAGGTGTGAGGTGACAGTGGTAACCACTGTGCCACCCCTGCATAAATTAGCTGAAAGAATAAAGGGCATATGCTATATATTATTCATTATCAGTAATACCACACGTAATACCACGTAATGATACATTCCCAATAACTAGGAACTTGCAAATTTCCAACCTGCTAATTACAAAACTGCCGTTGAACGGCTGAATGGAATGGATTCCTACTGCAAATTTGCACAAGCAAATGCTAATTCTGCTAGCATTTGATGCTAACATAAGAGAGTGATTCTCACAGGCTTGCTAGAGGAAATTAGCATACAGTACATCATGATATACACAGTATGGACGGTAAAGAAGCATCGGTTTTACGTCACTGTCGCTATCCAAACCTTTACCAAGGTGACGTAAGTAGTGTTGCTTCATGATACAGGACGGGTACAGCCTGGTTCCTGTTTGCCTGTGGATGGGTACAGCCTGGTTCCTGTTTGCCTATCGATGGGTACAGCCTGGTTCCTGTTTGCCTATGGATGGGTACAGCCTGGTTCCTGTTTGCCTATGGATGGGTACAGCCTGGTTCCTGTTTGCCTATGGATGGGTATAGCCTGCTTCCTGTTTGTGTATGGACAAGCAGTGTAACTTATGTCAGGGGATGGTGTGAGGCATGAAGTGTCGCTGGTTCAAATCCTGACAAAGTGATTTCACTGTTGGTCCTTTTGAGCAAGGCCATTAAACCCAGTTGCTCCAGGGACAGTCTGACACTACTTTCTCAACTGTACGTCATTTTGGCTGCAAAACAAATGTCTAAGTTGTCCAGAGGGTTTGGTTGTCTTAATGCCTGTCCAGCTTAGCCGGTTAAAGTTTGAGAACTCGCCGAAAAGAAACATCAGTTTTCCACTGTAAATTCAGAGCCGTGTTTGGAACAGCGCCGTAATGAATGACTGAAGCGGCGCACAGAGCTGCCAGACGGCGGTGAGGAGATGTGCTTCAGCAAGGCGTGTCGCTCGCTAAGTCACCCCCTTGGCCTGGTTCTGTCTGAATGAGCTGTATAGGAGAGAGGCGCTAATGAGATTAGCAACCCTCCCCCCCCCCCAACACATAGAAAACCGATCTGGCTCTGTGTCACTGATCATGGGAACCTGGCAGCTGTAATAGGATCACAAGAGCTAATCCCACCGATGGCCACATCAGGCTCGAGAAACAACCCACGGTGCTGCCCCCTCCCCCACAGGAAGACAGTCAGCGATTAGCGGCGACACTGCTGTGTCTTATCTGGAATGGTGACACGAATTTAGATCTGGGTAGAGAAGGCCATTGAGACAGGAAGCAAAGAGAGCAATTAGTGCCATAGGAAATAGAAAGTCTGCTCTGGATTTGATCTTTTTCCTTGTGTAGGAAGTTTTTTTTTTTTTTGGTAGTTTGCTGACGTTGGGTGAGCAAGTGTTTTTGCATCCATGCTTATGACCTATGATGTACACATTTGTTTTGCCCAGAATTTGTATTCCGAATGGATCTGTTTCACCACATACACATACCGCGGCCCCAGTTCTCTGTGCCGCATCCCGAAATCATTCTCCCAGACCGCACTTCCGTGTCGTTCCTCATGCTTTTCCACCTCTGAGTAGCAGCAGGAAGCTAAGCCCCGAGGGAATCTACTAAATGAAGTAGCGTGGCACCGATAAGGAAATTTCCTGCCGATACCGATAGCCGATTATTTCTAGCCGATTATTTTTATAACTGACACCAATACCAAATAACTGTCTGGCAGGTTCTGCGTGAGTTAGTTTTACGGGACACTCCACCCAAATAAGTTTAAAAATAAATAAATTACATTCAAAAAATATGAAGCAGTATTTATTTTTTGATAGGAAAACTCCAAATCTGGCATACAACAACAGTTATAGAGCACTATATTTCATGACTGTGTACCACCCACCCATCCATCCATCCATTTTCTGTAACCACAAATCCAGGGTCACTGGGGGTCCAGAGCCTATCCTGGAGGCTACAGGCGCAAATAACTGAACACATCTTTTATAACACTCCTTATATAAAACTCCTTAATATTCAGAATAGAACCTTTTGATTATGCACTGCCTGCACTGAATTTTATTTTGCTATCAAACGCTTGCGTTACTGACGGACTAACGTTACTGACAGGCTAACGTTACTGACGGGCTAATGCTACTGACGGGCTAGCGTTACTGACGGGCTAACGCTACTGACGAGTTAACGCTACTGACGAGCTAACATTACTGACGAGCTAACGTTACTGACGGGCTAGCGTTACTGATGAGCTAACGTTACTGACGGGCTAGCGTTACTGACGAGCTAACGTTACTGACGGGCTTGCGTTACTGACGGGCTAGCGTTACTGATGAGCTAACGTTACTGACGGGCTAGCGTTACTGATGAGCTAACGTTACTGATGAGCTAACGTTACTGACGGGCTAGCGTTACTGATGAGCTAACGTTACTGACGGGCTAGCATTACTGATGGGTTAGCATTATTTGGCCATACTGCAGCCTTCTTTATTGGAATGGATTTGTTTTTCAGAAACTCTTCAAATTCTTTACTGTGTTGCCTTAAGGTGAGTAATCAAATTTATTGTGTTGAATTAGTAATTGAAATTGAAATTTAAGTAGAGCAGTTTTTGAAAAATGCATTTCTAACGTTGTTTTCACTAACAAAATAATTCCACAAAGCAGACATTTTTGTAACTGTTTAGTACTAAGGTGTACAGCGCAATATGGTTCAGCATTTTAAAGGGAATTATGTATCGGCAGTAAATATCGGCTCGTCTTTAATAGCTTACCAATACAGTTGGTGCATCTCTAAAATGAAGAATCAGTCCTCATGATCGCCTCATCTTTCCTGCCACTGTGCTTGGAGCGTGTTCTGATGCCCTGATGCTGTTGATTGGTCTTTAATTGGGGTGAAAGGAGTGAGGGCAAGTTGGTCTGCTTCTGGTCTGAAGTCAGCCTCAATATTCGCACCCATTATTATGCACAGCATCGGGTGAAGCGTTAATCATTTAGGGAGGATTCCCTTCCACCTTCCTGGGTTGTGTCCAGCTCACATGGGGATGGGGGGTTTCTCTTACATTCCAATGTGTTTTTACACCCATCTGTCCATTTTTGAAACCGTTTGGTCATGCTGGCATTCCTCGTGCCTTTTTGCAGAATCACCCACGCCCAGCGCCAAATCCAGGCCTGTGCTCAGAATGGAGGCCTGCTAGCATGAAGCTATCAGCCCTTCAGATCGCTAGCAGACCGGCTGACCTGAGACTGCTTCTCTCATTCTCTAGATCAAGGTTTTTCAATCTGGACCTCAATTCCAAATCCAGGCCTTGTTTTCAGTTCTCCCAGGTTAGTTTAAGAATTACTGATTCTGATTGGTCAGAGGCTTCACACCTGACTCACAGGTAAAGGAAGACTGGAAAACTAGCAGTGTTTGGCACTCGAGGACCGTGGTTTGAATAATAGGACTCTAGATGGTCTGACATTACAGACCTTCTCAGCTTCTCGTTGCCATTTGGAAAATCAGCTTCTCCCCGCTTCCAGTGAGGACCTCTGTAGTAGTCAGGGAGGAGGTTTGCCACAGATCACTGCCTGGTCAAAATGGTGCTTCCATGGTCCTCTATGGTCTTCAGCTGTGGTGTCCGGCAGTAGCCCCCAAACCGGGACATGGGAGCAGATCAAAGCCTTGTTACCCTTGTGTCCATCTGTCCGTCGGTCGGTGGGTGGAGTGTTATGGATCCTGTTATGCGCAGAATGCAGCACAGACGCTGAAACTGATAGGGTGCAAAAAGAGAACCCCCACTGACACTCCATGGACTGAAAATATAAAAGAATGAGAATAAGGCTGTTTCATAAGTGGTTTTAGTTAAAAGCAACAGCAGTTATAAGCAACAGCAGAGCCTCTATTTGAGATCAGACACAGAAGGAAGTTTAGCCTGAGCCTCAAAATAGATCCAGCTTTACTTGGTAAATTCATATTACAACAGGAATCTCAAGGATTGCTCTAGTATCAAGTAAACCAGTTGAATATAAAAATGCACATATCAACATGTGTGGTCTAGCAATCTAGTGGTGCCATCCATTAATCAAATTAAATCAGTGAACCTGCATTGCTCTGCACATACAATCAATACAAATCACTTATTATATATGTGAGCTTTGTGTATATTTTTTTGTTTGTTGTTACTGGCTAACAAAATAGATTCTCTTTAGATTGTTTATCACGTCTTTTGGAATGACTGTGCACAATTTACAGATTTGGTCTGAAGAAGTTTGGAGACCATCTGTTTCTTTTTTTAAGTCTCTCTTGGTTTACAGTCACGAATCTGGGTCTTGCCCAGCTAAGCAAGTCCAGACTGGGTACTTTTATTTTGATAGTGAATGGGACGCCTCTTTAAGGCAGAACTACCTCACACCTTCACATTCAGTCCTGTTTATTCTTCGCATCCATTAAGCTCACAGCCACCTTCCATCCTGTATCTTTCGTGTGTTTTCACCAAGCTGCCTCTAGTAATGGTCCACCATCACCTCCTCTCTTCCAGTTCAACACAGGGGTCAAGAATTCGGCTTGCTTTGACCACCTGGTGCAAGCGAACAGCCGCAACAAAAAGGTCTTCAAAGATGCTGTCCAGGCCATCTCAGCCAAAGGCATTACCAACTACAAAAGGGGTTTGAAGTTTGCCTTTGAGCAGCTTAACAATGTAAGTTTGACATGACCTGCGTGTTTGCTTAATGAGGCAATTCTCAGAGGTGGAAATTTCAGTTCCAGAAACTAAACATCCGGACCAAGATGTTGTTTCAACCAGCCAGTGGAGTATAGTCAGTCACAGAGTACTCGACTGGTTGGTTTCTGGACCTGAATTTTCTACCTCTGGCAATTCTGCACCCTGCTTACAGTCTTCTGTCAGCAACCCATCCTTTCTGTCCTCACCACAAGTCCTGCTGTGATTTTTCTTTGCATCGACCTGGCAGAAGCCTAACACATAGGCAAAAGGAATCCTGCCATTCATTTGTCATGCCTGTATTATGAACTCAAAATGACTCATTAGCAGCATATTTGACTCAGGTTAATGCGGGGAAATGCTGTATTTATAGTGCAATGACAGTGTGGCATGCTTGTTAAATATCGCCATCTGCTGGTCGTAATGAAGGCTGCACTGCTTGCTCAGCTATAATTACCATTGCATCAGTGATCTAAAATAAAAATGCCTGTTTTTTTTTTTCACTTCAATGGAGAGAGCAAAATTTTTCTGCAGATTTTTACAATGATTAATGATGTCTTTTCACATGTCCCCCTCAGATGAACGTAAGTCGTGCAAACTGCAACAAGATTATAATGCTGTTTACCGACGCAGGGGAGGATAGAGCTCAAGAGATTTTTGAGGAGTACAATTTCGACAAGAAGGTGAGCAGAGTGTTGCCCGTGCCCTGTCCACTGCCAGCAGAGGTGTGGTCATGTCAACAGCAGGTTTATATTTCCGTAAAAATTATTAGTATGAGTCATTAGCAGACGTGATGCACCCGGGTTCGTAACTCGCGGGAAATGACGCACCTCTATTGGCGCTTATAAACTCATTCGTGTTCAGTTTTAAGTTTCGGGTTTCTGAGAGTTCTGCGGTCTTAGTGCACTTTTCACCTGTCCCGTTTGAATATTCAGTACACGTCTGTCTGTGAGCGCATCTTCATACCGTTTTCCTTTCAACGCCTGATGTCGCACCTGGTTCCGATGTCTCTGAAGCATTACCCATAATCCCCTTCTGCTCTGGCGCGCGGTACCTGGGAGCCAGTGTGGGCCGTGTTTGATGTGCAGGCACACAGACGAGGCGTTTGAAGCGTTGGCCACGCCCCCTCGTTAGCGCCTCCAGCAGCCGGTCTCACCCCCGGAATCCCACCCACACCCCAGCCAATTAACTGGGCCCTACATATGGGCACGGCCGGCCGTCTCGCCCCGTCTTTCCCCCAGTACGGGCCCATTAGTGCCATAACATCTGGACTCCCCCAGTTCTTAACCGGGGCCCTCTGGTCCCACGGACAGATGTGCCACCGTCCCCTTCGAATCTGGGTTGTCACCCCCGGTGCCGGTTGGGTGTTGAGGGCCTGGAACATCTGCCAAGGAGGTACGGCGTCAAAGGCTGGCAGCATGACAGGCCCGGGTAGCCCGTGTCAGGTGCAGATCACTCACGGCTTCTCTCTCGACATTAATTTCAGGGCAAGATTGCACCTCTTTCCGATAGATATTCACTCACCTTAACGCCACTGCCATTGCTTGTTAAAGGTCACATTTCATAAATAAAGTGATCAGTAGGAGAGTACATTTTTTAGCACGTCAGCTATGGAGCAGAACGGTTGTGACCTGCTGTCGGTTTTTTTTAGGTGCGAGTATTTACCTTCTCCGTCGGTCAGCACAATTACGACAAAGGACCGATCCAGTGGATGGCCTGCGCCAACAAAGGTGGGTGACCCCCACTCTCATGCTAGATGTTCAAAGCACCTCCAGGCACTTCCACCATGATCCAAAAAGCCATTTTCAGGTTTTGGTAACGTACATCTTTACCAAGCTGTTTCTGAGCACTGTTTTTGTGAGGAAAGGAAAATCGATATTTCTGAGTCACCGGGGAAGCTCCTGGGCGATTTTCTGGATGGTTTGGTCCATCTGTTTCTTAATGCTGGCGGCCACAGTGTTTAGTGCCATCCTTTGGTCACTGCTCACACTGGGCAATTAGCAAGTGGAAAGCAAATACCGGATAATTACCACAGTTGGCCCAGGGATGAAATTTTTTAAATATTTAAGCATAATGCTGGTTACCTGTAAATATTACATGATTGGTCCCCCATTTGAAGCATGGAAATGTAGTCATTGGTGATGAAGTTGCAGTGGCCCTTTTCCAGGTTATTTAGTGTATTTAATTCTGTGCATGTCCCCCCCCCCCCTCTCAGATGAGCTGATCCTCCTCTCCATTTATTCCCAGGTTACTATTATGAAATCCCCTCCATCGGAGCTATTAGGATTAACACTCAGGTGAGCTTGTGCCCACAGCTACTGTTCTTCCAGTGCGCAAAGTGCGCGTTTATAAATACGCAGGGAATTCAAAACGCGCCGTTACCTTGGCAGGAGTACCTGGATGTGCTGGGGAGGCCCATGGTCCTGGCAGACAAGCAAGCCAAGCAGGTCCAGTGGACCAACGTCTACCTTGACGCCCTGGTATGTGACGTCACCTGCTGCCGCCAAACCGGGGGGGGGGGGACCGACCAGTCAAGGGTATGGAAGTGATTTCTAGGACGTCTGTGTATTAGCTTCCGGCCTGATGATGATTTTGAGTTTGTTATTTTGTAAGCATCGGTCACCCCTCTTGCAGAATACTCTAGCCTGAGCAGCATGCCTCATTTCCTGCATGCATCGGTTGCTATGCTGGCTGTGCATGTTTGTTGTTTTATTTACTGCCAAGTGACCAGATGTGATGTCGTTAAAATGGCCCCCTGTGGCCAATGACAGTCCTATGGGAATGGAATATGTGACAATCAGCCATAATAATAAACTTTACAAGAAGTTACTACAGGTAAAATGATATTTTAATTAAGTCTATAAACAATATAGACTGCGCACACACAAACGCACACAGAAAGGGACATTTTGGGAGATGCATGACTGGATGAATATTAAACACTTTAGATGGATGTAGCACTTAAACACTCTACAGGGTTGCATGGAGTGATATAGTGAATTCTTGTTTTATTTGTCTGTTCCTTATCTGGATGACAGGAACTGGGCCTTGTTATTACGGGAACGCTGCCAGTCTTCAACAAGACAGGTGTAAAGGATGACAAAGATGGCCCCCCGAGACAGGTACCTCATTCAGAGGAGTGATACCTCTGGCCAAAAATGATTGGATGCTTCACTTGATAGTGTCTCTGGCTAAAACTGATTGGATGATTCCCTTCATAGTGTCTATGGTTAAAGCTGATTATATGTTTCACTGGACAGATTCTTTGGCTAAAGCTGATTAGATATATTATTTGAAGGTGTCAAATGAAGCATTCCATTAGCTTTAGCCAATAACCTTAAAAAAAAAAGAAAAGTTTTTTTGTAAAATTGGACATTTTGAAATCAGACTTGTACTAACTGCCAGAAGGCAGCATGTCTGTAGATGTGGGAAGCTGCCTTTTGTTCTCGGCATCAGTGCCCTCAAAGAGCTCGAGCTTCAGTAAAACCCCCTTCCTGTAACTTAAACCTCCCACATACGCTTACCGATTCCATGCATCTCCCCCCCAAGCCCCAAAACCAGCTCATCCTGGGCGTGATGGGAGTTGACGTGTCGCTCGAAGACATCAAGAGGCTGACCCCGCGCTTCACCGTAAGTCTGCTGAAACCCGCCGCCAATTTGCCGTGGCCTCTGGCCTGCCCGTCAAATTCAGCCGTACTTAAAATTTCCATTTAAAAAAAGAAAAAAAAAACAGACACAAATCAAAGCAGCAGCCGGACTCTAGATGAAAGCTACCTTCCTTCCATTACGAGTGACGAATGAACCCGAGCAGGGATAACTCATTTTCCCATGATCCAACTTGTTTTTCAGCACCTGGGGTTGCCATGGGCACCTGTCATGACAGTGTGCAATGTTAAGTGGTTCGGATATGACAGTGATTCTCCTCCACAGAGCCAAATGAGAACCGGCTCCCGCTTACGGGACTACACAGCGTGGCGAGCATCTTTATGTGTTTATATTTCATCTATAAATAATAGTGTTCAGTATGAGCTACATGGTTCCAGATGAGTGTTTTTGTTCCTCTAAGGGGCTGTGTCAAAATAAAAGTCTTCCATTGGCCCGACCATTAGGGATGCATGCCGATCTGCCAGCACGGTGGTAACTTTCAATTCTTTTCAGAATTTTTTTTTCTATCCCTTTCAAGATTGGACCCAATGGATACTATTTCGCGATCGATCCGAACGGCTACGTTTTGCTCCACCCCAACCTTCAACCAAAGGTAGGGGGCTTTTATTCCTTCCTCTCCACCCCTCTTGGATATATGTACTCTTGGTCGACCGGCTGCTGCGTGTTTGACGGTATTCTGCTCGGAGCGTGGCGTGCATGTGGACCCTCTGCGGAATTCCTGCGTGACTAGCCATGGATTTGAAAGCGACTACATGATTCCAGTCTTCTGACTTTGTCATTGGGGGAGCGAGTGTGCATTAGCATGTGTTTCCGCTTAATAGCAACACAATGGCTGCTCTCATTCTCATTTTCCGGCTCGTTCCCCCTGTAAGATGGCAAAAGCGGCATGTTTGTGTGTTGAAAACGTAACCAGTCACCGTGGAACAGCTCCAGCCCCCTTCCCTCCCAAACAGGCCAGCGCAAAAGTCTACTCGCAACTTAATTATTGCGTTGTCGCAGAAGAGTGTGTGTGTGTGTGTGTGTGTGTGGGGGGGGGGGGGGGGGCATTTGCACCATTTGCATACCTTCTGTGTCACGCTCTCTCCACATTTTGTTCTGAAAAGTAATCCGGATCAGACACAAGCACCGAAAGAGTAAAAATGTGAAACACATGTTCCTCAGGACACATGGCCGAGGGTAACGATGGGGGGTCGTCATGAAGCAAGGGGGCAGGTGGAGGATGTTAGAGCCACAGTGTTCACAGTGTTGATTACAGGGAGATCAGAAGGACACGATTCATTTCACCAATTGTCTGCTCACTCAGTTAGGGTACATGATGCATGTCTCGTTACTCGTGGTCCATGATGCGTGTCCTGTTAACTCAGGGTATATGCTGCGTGTCCCATTACCCAGGGTCCTTGATGCGTGTCCCGTTACTTAGGCTCCATGCCAAATGTCCCGTTACTTGACTAGGGCAGGAGCAAAGTGTCCAATTACCAGGTTAGGATACGTGCTGAATGTCCCATTACTCAGGGAATGTAACAAATGTCCCATTACCTAATTAGGATACGTACCAAGTTGTCAAGTCAAGTCAAGTCAAGTCAACTTTATTGTCACGCCAACCATACACAAGTATACAGTGGTATGAGGCTTCTTTTCCCCAGGACCACAGTGCAACATTAGACACATGGGGGGCTGTATGTACACAATGATTGCCTGATTAGCATATGTGCCAACCGTCCTGTTACTCGGTTGTGGTAAACTTTGAGTGTCCCGCTACTCAATTAGGGGACATTCTGAATGTCCCGTTACATCACAAGGGCACAGGCTGAGCGTCCCGTTACCTAGTTAGGATATGTTCCCAGTTGTCCCCTTACTCGGTCAGGACATGTGCTGAATGTCCCATTGCCAAGTTAGGATATGTGCTGAGGGTATCATCACTTGACTAGGGTACGTGCCGAGTGCCCTGTTACTCTGCAGTACTATGGACCAAGTGTCCCATTATACTAGGGCATGTGGGTCCCATTACTTAGTTTGGATACATTCAGATTGCCCCGTTACTTGGTTAAGCTACATTTCGAGTGTCCTGTTACTCGGTTGGGCCAAGTGTTCTATCTCTCAGTTAGGATACTCAGCTGTTTATCGTTTTGCTTGATTAGGATACATTTTGCTTAGTATTGGTATGGTGTCCAGCAGCCTGGGGGGGGGGGGGGGGGGGGGGGCATGTGATTTGTTGTTTATGAGTTGTTTATGTTTGTTTGTTCCTTTTGTCTGTTGTTGGTTTTACATTGCCCTCATTGATCGGTGTTATGGGGCACGTACTGTATGTTTTGTTGGCCAATAGAGCCGCACCCTGAGTTGGCTGTAGGTAATTGGGAGAATAGTGCCAAACAAGTACACATAAGCCAAGTACATGTCCCTGAGTATGCACTATAACGTGCTTTCCAGAATGTGCGAATTAATGTTACATATACCATGTTTCGCATGTCAAAATTCAAAACCGTAACATAATCGATGAAATAATACAAGACAGATCTACAATGTAAAACATTCCAAGACAAGGTTTGATTTATTCTGTGGTCTGTTAAAGGTCTGTTTTACTGCTCTGTTTTCTGAATAAAAATCAATCTTTGTTTTGCGGTGAAAAAGGTGAATGAATCACAATTCTGCTTTTTTTTGGAACGTCTGAGAGGCTATCGAATGTGAGAATGGAGTGAATGTTGTCACAGACAGAAAGAAAAGGGGGTGTCGTTACCCCTGTCCCTGCTTTAAGGGAGTTAAATCAGTTTGTGTCAGCCGGGTTTTATGACCGCTCAAAGCGGGACTAGAACTAGTCACACACAAAGACGTTTTCTTTGTAATTTTTTAATTACGTTTTTGACCAGCTTGTTTTGCTAGCATAGAATCCATCCAAATATAACAGAACCATCCAAGAGGCCCCCATGGTAAACATCCTCGATGGTAAATGGCCCCCATGACGTCAGGGGCCAGTATCACAAAGACAGATTTCATAACTTGTTAGATTTAGGGTTAACTGGGTTACATGTTAGTGATAGAAGATAAAGTCCATTTAAATGAGGATAACTTAAATCTGACAAGTTATCCAACTCAGCAAGAAATCTGGCATTGTGATACAGGGCCCAGGATGACAGAAGTCAGTCTTCCCAAAACAAACAGCATTCATTATCATAGCCTTCCCCGGCCTGGGACAGGGGGTAGAGTGATGTAAATAGTTAATCATAAAAAAATTATCTTTATGCTGTTTGGCTGTTACACACCCACGGATGACTGGCGGAGAGAGTCCTGCACATATTTGTGTGGAAATCCTGCACAAAGAAAGCTCATTTTCACTTAATATGGCTTCCAGAACAAGTCCCACAAGTGCTACCAGAACCATTCAGCCGTCCTTTTTCCTGGGCCTGATGTCTCCTTTTCACCTTCCTCATTTAGCGTGAAATGAGAACAGCAGTCTTGCTCTCTTTTGGATGTTCTTCAACCTCCATGCTGCCTCTATGCAGCTCTGCATGTTCTGACTTTGATGTTTGGGGGCAAAGGCGTGCCATTCTCCTGCGGCTGACTGAGCACTCTCACCGTGAGCCGTACTGATCTGTTTTTTTAAGCCCTGGGGGATGATCAGTCGGATCCCTGTAACCCTGATAGATCCTCTGGCACAGTGTTTTCTCCGGTGAAAAGCCGCTTTCACTACTTCGCCGCCAGTTATTACCTGAAGTGTCATTCCCCTTTAGCAAGTTTACTGTGTTACTTAAAAATATTAGCTATTAGTTTCGGTCAGTGCTGTTTTCTAGCTTGTAGTGCATTAGCTAGTAGTCTGGTTATTCAAAGGTCAGCATTTATGTACATCAGGGGTGGGCAATCTTATCCGCAAAGGGCCGGTGTGTATGCAGGTTTTTGGGATAACCTTTAGGTCAGCTGTTTAAACCCGGTGTGAGGACTCTTCAGCCAATCAGTCCTCTAATTAGTGATCTAATTAGGCAGTTGCAGCGAAAACCTGCATACACACCGGCCCTTTGCGGATAAGATTGGCCACCCCTGATGTACACTGTTAAAATGATCCTTTATTGTGGTCCTGTAAATATGTGTAGATGTTGAACAGGAAAGGCAACAATAAGTGTCAATTCTACAGTACAAGTCATATATAAAGTAAAAACATGCCGTGATGCTATTATTCTGTGTACAGTTGTCAAATACATTGGTGGGAGATGGTTTAAGCTTTTAGACAAGCGGGGATGGATTTCCGGAGCCAAAGCAGGACCAGCAGGGATCATTCTTTGTAATAAGGGCTCATCGGGAGATCTGCACAAATCCCTCCATCCTGTGCATGGAAGGCGAAGCGGGAATCGCCAGCAGAGCTGTGCGGATGTCAGTAACTGCAGTGCCACGTTGACTCCAGCGGCTGGTTTTGCCTGCCCTCCCCACGGCTACCTGCCTGTCCCCAGACACCCTGAGCCCTGCTTGGTGCTTCATGGAAATGAGGGAGCTAACATTGCTCATCGAAGCTGATGACCCTCTGGGTTTGACCATGGTAGGACTGGTGTGTTGTATTAGCATAGCGCTGTGCGGTAATGAAGCACTCAGGACTGAATGCTAGCAGTCCTACTTATTTACGTATGTTTAAAATTACTATTTATTTATAAAGGCTAAATATGTGGCAGACGCCTACTGCGAAACATGATGTTTATAACACGGAGTGAGATTGAGAGAGTTTGTCATGAATAATAATTGCAGTCATGGTTTGAAGGCCTGCTGTCTTTAACTTCTTCCCAGTCTCTTTCATGTCTGGGTTCTAGGGCCAGATCCTACTTTCTGAACCTCACCTGTCTTCTCGAGCTCTGTCACTCTATCATATTTTGCATGCTGCACTGGGCTGACCCTTCTTTGAGTTGTCCATTTCTCATAAGAGCCCAGTTTTGTTCCTTCCTCGTTCCCCCCATGCCCCCCACCTGATTCCCATCAGTGCAGGAAATTCAGCTGTCACTCTTCTTGTTTTTACGTTTACCCACTAAGGTTTTTTTTAGGACAAGGGCTTGCTCTGGGTCTTGAGAAAGTGGGCCCGTCGATGTCTCATCAGATTAGCATTCGCCAATACCTTTGCTCGCCTTATTTGCAAGTTCCGTGATGAGGGGTCAAGGTTGAACGTCAATATTCGCTAAACACAAGGATGAAATCCACACCATCAGCTTCAGCTAGCTTTTCATCCATATTAGACAGTATGGAAGAACAATTTAGGTTATATTTAATTAAAACATGGGAAATTGCATTGTTCAAGGAATTTATATATAGCAATAATTGAACATGTTAAAGGTCAGATGATTCTTTTGTCTAAGAGATTCTAGACCTTAATTTTCTTTTGTGGTTAAAATATTGTTCTATAGAGAGCTACACCCGGCTGTATCCAGCTGTTTTTGAATTTAAAGTTCAGATTTTATTTAACTTGAAATCAACTGGAACTAATACACACCATACTGAAGTGCATTTCAGGATCCCTCTTTATTTTCAGTTCTGGTTATAAGTTCAAAGCCGTTTGAATTACACGTATAGCTCTGCATTTCAGTAAATATGCCCCAAAGGTCTGTTCTCTGAGGTTTCTATGTCGTTTCATGTTTATAGATTACACACGGTTCATCCTAAGTATAAAACTTTATCCCACGCCCTGAACCTTTACACGACTAATGAGTCCAACGTCTATTCCCACCTCAGAGTCCCAAATTCCAGGAGCCGGTTACATTGGATTTTCTTGATGCTGAATTTGAGAATGACATCAAAGTGGAGGTATGTAGAAGCGGTTTCGCTGACCATCTCATTGGGTTTCTGGCCCGGTTTTGGCTCCACGTGATGGCCCACTGCATTGGGTGGACACCATTATCCCAGTGGCTAGTTGCCTAGGCTTCATCTCTTGCATGTGACGATAGAACATGGATGCTTGGTAAGCCTTTCCTGCCTCACTCTGCTTTAAAAATAGCTTTGAAGCAGACGCAGGCAAGAGCTGAACAGAATATAATTGTGAGAGTTACTGGGAGCTACCATTGAGGTATCTCCTGAGTCTAGAAACAAAGAGCGGAATTCTAGCCATGCTGCAGTCAGAGAGCCCCCAGCTGTGATGCAGAGTTTTCCTGACCTGGGTAGGGCTCCTCATATTGCAAAGGAGCTTGATGAACGGGTTTCGGCTGTCTTCATGGTCCCCTGTAAAGTTACACATGACCTCTGCCTACCTGTTGTGCTTGATGTTGTTAGATCTTACATAGTACTGTTGCCTGGATTGGACAGACCAATCCACCTTCTGTGCTCAGTCAAACCGACTGCTCTGTTTTTATTATTAGGATGTCACAGGTTGAAACTATTACCTATTCTGTCTCCTGTCTTTTATATTTTGTTGTTGATCCACTTGATGGAATATCAGTTTTCTCCCCTTTTTAGATCAGAAGGATGATGATTGATGGAGAAACGGGAGAAAATACCGTAGATACCTTAGTGAAGTCTCAAGATGAGGTAAGCCCCATATAGCTGGGATGAGGTGTTGATTTCGACTCTCTCTTTCAGCGGCAATGAATCTTACTCCGTGTTTTTAGACAGCTTCTTGGCACTTGTTTGTGTTCACCCCACATTCTCTGTAATCTACCAGCAGGTACAATCTATGAGCTGTATATACAACAGAGGTTAGGCTGTAATTAATATCCTAATATACCTTAACAGTTTTAATATACATTAATGAAAAGCATTATATGAATATGATGCTTGTTATTGTTATATAATGTCTGTTATGAGTATATGTTAAAGCTGGCGATGTTAGGATGCTAAGGTGTACTGGCATGCTGCTTATGAATGTTCTATGAATGTGTTGTGAATGTATTATGTATAAGTTATATACAGTTAATGTAAAGCAGTACTGATTATTTTTTGGGCTTAATTTTTCTAGATCAGAATTTGAGCTAAATGTCTTGGGTGGTAACTGGATGCCTTCGATTTTGCATTGGCACATTATTGGCGTGTTTCCCTTGACAGAGGTATATTGACAGAGGAACCAGGATCTACACGTGGGCTCCGGTGAATGGCACTGACTACAGGTAACCATTCTCGCCTGGGCACAAACCATTAGTGGCACAGCATTCATCCTGGTTGGGAACATGTGGCCCTCGTTGTCCCAACGGTGTTGATTATGGCAACTCTATTGTCAAATACTCAACATATTCAACTGAGAGACAGACAGATTTTAAAAAAATGTAACCTGCTGCAAGAGAGGGTATTTTTAAAACATTATTAAGAACATCATGTCTCTGAAGTTACTTCATGGTATCTCATGGATCAGAGCACTTATCTATAAGGATATCAGAGGGCTTTTTTACATGATGCATCAATGAGATCAAAATGACAAGCAAACCTAAACAGACTGAATAAGCTTCATCCTTCTGAATCTTTGTTCTTCTGAATGCACTCAAGGATTGCCCAGGGTGATTTAAAGACCAGTATATTGAGTAAGTCCCCAGTTAGTAGTTGCAGACTTTGGCTTCTTTAAATTCACCATTGTAATTAGTCTGTCGACTTGTACTTCCCTCGGGATTGAACCCAAAATACAGCATTCCCTTGCACTTTTGCAATACGCAATTAGGGGAACAATATCCCAACAAAGAAATGCCACGAGGAGTTGAGGAAGATGTCCAAAAATCCAATGTTCAGAATTCAAGAAGGGGTAAGACGGCACATTTTTCAGCATGGTTGAAAGGATCCATCATGGAGCCATTGATCTCAGCCGTGATCGGATGCAGGCCGACCCAGAGGGCTTTTCCCCAGGGGGCAACCTTCCCGAAGCTGTAACCGGAGCAGCATGTGGTGGAACCCCAGATGTTCCAAGCCAGTCCGCTGGACCTCCTGACGATGCATGCACATCTGCGTCAGTGCTAGTCCGCGGCACTACCACGAGGAAGGCGGCTCAGAATGCCAGCAGGAGCTGTCTGAGACGGAGCTCGGCAGGGTCCTGGCTGGGTGATGAACTGGAGGCCTGGTGATCAGAAAGCGGCCAGCATGTGGCGATGATGGGGTCGTCACATTATGACTTGACGTCATGTGAAACGCTGCTGTGGGTGGCTGGCAGCTGCGCGGGTAGGAGGTCCATGGGCAGACCGGAAGGACCAATCACGAGGGATGTTAGTGGCAGGCTGAGTGACGCCGAAGTACGGTGATGTTTCTGTGATGAATTAGCTTTTCTCATGTGAACTTGCACTTGTGAACGGTTCAGCTTTCACTCCATCCTCCATCTGCATGAAGCTTTTGACTCTTTTAGCCTGAGGTTGGCAGTGTCTAAATCACAAATATCTTTTGGATAACTCTGTCGAGACTGTGGGGCCTGTCGTCAGTGGCACTGCAGTGGAGGTGGTAGTTGTCAGGAATGTTTGAGGTGTAATAGAGACATCGGGAAGCATTTGGAGCTATTTTGAATGCTGGTTGTGACCCTCAGTAAGAATCCACTGGTCATGTTGAATGTCATGTCTTGCATTTGACAAAGGTTTTGATATTGCCTGGCCAATAAACAAGGATCTAGCGTTGCTGTTTGACTTGTATAAATAACCCTTATGCACCATAAATAACATTAACATTATTTATACAAATCTGACAAATCTGGTGACATTGGTGTCATTTCTATTCCAATTCAGTTGGGACAACACATCCAGAAGAAGGTGTGGGGGGTGATTTGGTGACCCTCGGAGGGACCATGAAGCGTGTTTACAAATGTCGGGCTCAATCTAACCTTGATTAGTGTTTAAGGATGGTGGAGGAAAAGAGTAGAATGGCAGATGTGTGCAAGGACTGAACTGAATCCACAAGTTAGGCTACAGATGTACAGCGTACAGCTTCAGTGGTTTATAGAAAAAAAATACGGCAGTGAGAACTCGGTGGCTTGACCTAAGCATGACCACACACACAGTGTTCCATGCCAGGGCCTCACGCTCAACAGCTATTCTGTTCTGTCAAGCTGACAGGGAGGTGTGGGTGGTGAATGTAATTTTCATAACCTCTGGGAGAGCAGACTTCCAAGAACAGGGCTGGAGGCATCTAAGGTGACAAACATGGGGCTGTGATGTGATGCGAGCCAAGACCGGGGACAAAGCGGGCTTGTACGTCACTCGAAGGGCAGTGTCAGAGTAGGCTGGCATCCAAAGCAGCAGCATCTCCCTATTCAAGAGCCAGTGCAATTAGGCAGTGGTGGTGGAACAGTGGGGTAGGAAACACAAACAGTGAGGTATCACACCAGCTGGGGCAGTGTCAGAACTGCTCTGGAGTTTGTCATTGTTGGAGTAGAGAGGGACAAGGCCATCAGCAGAACAGCAATAACCATATGTGAGCCTGTGGATGACATCACCATCGAGACACAGGTCCTTCAATAGTTTTAATAGGTTCTATCTTTGTTAGAAGTTGTTTCAGTACTGCTTATACATATACCTGGGTTTTCACCAGAAGCTCAGCCTAGCTGCACTTGTCCCTAGTTGACTCTTTGATAGCCTGTATTTTTGCAATGTGCCATTCACCTCTATTGTACATTTGCTTTGGACAAAAGTGTCTGTTAAATGTATTAAATGTTAAAGCCAGACAGAAAACCACCTGCAAAATGCTCGAGAAAAGAAGGTATCGCCTTTTGGAACCAGCTGGGGGCAGCAGTGCACCCAAATTGCACCCTGATGTAATGGAATATGCCAGTGTTGTGTACAAGATAGCTGTGAGGTCCTGTGTTTTAAGGTGGAAAGGCACCTGCAGAGGACTGGAGTTATTGGACAAGTATTGTGCACGTTATACAGCTATAGCTGTAGACTAAACACTGGACACTAGCAAAGTGAAGGAAGGCTTCACCTTCAGGCTATTGCCCCTCCTGATGAGAGTCAGGGTTAGTACATGAAAAAACGGATTGTGGTAGAGAAATTCAGCAGAGACACAATTGCCCCTGGATTCAAAGCGAGTGAACTAAGCCAATTGGGTAGATGTGTTGTGTGCTGATGCTGAGACCAGGCAGAACCTTTAATTAATCTTTATAGAGCACTGGCAAATCCGACCCGAGGTGGAAGGGTTTTGTGCTCTGAAAAGACATGCATTGGGGCTGCAGCTTCCACAGCACCAAAACATTTGAGAACCGTACTGTTGCATGAGGGGCATGCACAGTGGACTTTGGAATGCAATGCATATGACAGTGGAGGGGAAGGTGAGCCGATTCTAATAATGAACTGTACTCGTGCTTTGCTGTCATCCATGTGCCCCACTTGCCAATTCTCAAATGAATCTGTCCTGCATGTTATCGAATTTGCGCATGGTGAGCTGACCTCAGAGGTCAACAGCGTGCCAGTGTGGCTACCCAAAAGGCCAGCTGACAGGACACAAGCCGAACAGGGGGCGAGAACGGAGAGGAGGGGAAATGCTGGTTGTTTTCCTTGTTAAAAAAAGACAATGTAACAAAGGTCCTGACTAATGGGAACTCAGGCTGAAACCCTGCCGCTTTATTCTAACATATAGCTAGATGCCATAAAACTGCCAAACCCCCTATAAAGCGGTGTCTCTGTAACACAACACCGTTATAATTACTCATCCATCGGACATTGACTGATGAAAAGCACATGTATTTTCAGACACTGCTGATGGTCGTACATAACTGAATCTTCATTTATAGTTCGTTAATCATCATAATCAGATCAGTCACTGAAAAAAAAGTTTGGTTACTTTGAGGTAGCTAGGACAAAGAAATGTCGTAAATGAAAACATGTTGGTGCACAGCGCCAATATTTGGCGGTCCGAGCTGGTGTGATGCTCACTGCACTTTGAAGGCCTCCATCAGCACTTTGTCAGCAAGAATGCTATGAAGCTTCATGGGTACTTTCTGTTTTTTAGCTTGGCGGTGGTGATGCCTGAGTACAGCAAGTACTTCATTCAAGCAAGAATGGGAGATACAATTACGCAAGCGCAATGTGAGTACAACAGAGATTTTGAAGCATAATTCTTTTTGCAGTTTTTGTAGTTAGATTTAACAGCAAAGGTTTTTACAATACATGTCCTTAGGTATTTATCTTGGTTTTTTCTTAGTATTTGTTGCAGAAAATGAAGCGTAATGACCACTGTGTATTTGTCATTTATGTCAATGATACTTTGTGTCTATGTGATCACCCCTCCCTCGAAAAGCTCAAGCATATTAAACTCACACCTTTCCCCTGCCTTGTGGAAATATGGTATTGCTCAAATTCTCCCCAGACGATGGAAGTGCTTGGGGAGTAAAATCTATCCTTGATCTTGCAGGTATTTTATCATTAGGAATATAAGCCAAGCATGTCTGGAAATCTTTCGCAAAGAGCTGAGCACATTCTGACCTCAAAATTCTGTGCCGCGTTCCTGTACAAACTGAGCCCCAGCGGCCCAGCCGGCCTGCCTTCAGAACCTGGCAGCTCTCCAGTACCTGGGCTGAAAGAACGGGGCCTGGTGAATCGGGTCCAGCCACCCCCAGTCTGCCTTTGCTTCGGATTTCTCCAATGGGCTCCTTCTGTAGATATTTCTGATGGATGAAACATGGTCCCCAGTGTAACCCCGGTTGTCCCGGCTGGGTTTCTGGGCCTGTAAATCTGTTTCCACCTCTCTGTTTCTCCAGCCTGATAGCACGATGTCCCTGAAGCACTGGATTTCTCCCCCAGCTTCTTCCCAAACTGGGACAAATGCAATTATTTATTCCCTATTTGTACCAATTTGAGGCTTCAAATCTTCATTTCACTCTATAACTGACACAAAAAGTAATAAGCGTGTCTAAGCAGACAAATGACTACTGTCAACTAGATGGTTATTAACACTTAACTATGGTCCTAGGTGTAATGTTTTCATTGCATTTTAGAAGTTGTTAGGATGATGTGGATTAGTTGGTGAATGGTTTTAGTGTATTGTTTACCGGGGAGAAATTGCTTCTATTTGCACCTAAATGCAGTAGCTTGTGGTTGTAAGATTGGGGCAGGTGGTCATGGTGAAAACTTCAGGGGACTACCTGAGATCCTCAGTCCTTTATGATGTTTTCACAAATACCTCTATCCGATTGAACCTGAGGGTGATCAGGCCGCAGTGGACAAGCAACTGTAATTCGCCCCCTCATCCCCTTTGGAGTTCTGCTTCATTTGACACTTCATTTGAGTCTTTGTAACCTGAAATAAATTTATTTATTCTTTTCAAAAAAGGTCCCACGTCTGAGAAGACAAGCCACAAACATGTTTTGTCGTCCTAATGTTTACTGTTCTCTTTAAAAAGTTTAACTCTTTGCATTTTGCCCCCTTACTCTCTCTCTAGCCTTTTTTTTTTAAATTCTGCCTCTCTTCCTATCGCCTTTCTCCTACTTTCCCTGGGGTTATTATAAATATTCCGCAATCTATTCCTCTCCCTACACCCCCACTCAGTTACTTTTTCTATTTAAGCCAAATCTTTTATTCATATAACCAAACTACTTGTTTCCTGTGTTTCTTGCTGGAAGCAAACGGAGTAAATTTGGGTGTTGGTAAAATATTGACTTTGAGCTTCCCGTGAATGGACACCATTTTTTTTTCCCTTCAACATCAGTGCACAGGATCAGACCCTCGTCTGGAATGAGGGCAGCAATGCTTGTGGTATCTGCTCTGGACGTGTAAGACTTGGCCTCTGGCATTTCCAGACTTCCTGATAGAGCGCTGGTCTGTGCAAACTGCTTATCTGTCTGTGGGACCTTTATGGCCCCATGAGAGTGGTGCGTCCGTAAGGAGGTCCCACGTGAATCACAAAAGGGATTACTTGTAGGAACTTTTTGTTTTTTTTTTTTGGAATTCTCTGGATCTCTCTGAGGTCTTCAGATGTGTTCAGTCACACGAGATAAGGGAACTGAAACTGAGCGTACCACGTGAGCCAGGTCAGGTAGGTGCAACTGAGGTGCGTCAGGAGAAGATGTGAGGAAACATTCACCTGGGAATGGTGGGGTAACAAGGCCTATAAATTCTCATCTTCTAGTGATGTAAGTCTACTTTGGAAGGAAAAATGGATTACCTACCACAAACAGGTTCTAGTTGGCTATGTTTGTCTTTTATGAAAACATAAACTCAAGCATTATAAATAACTAAAAACTGATAAACACCTTAAGAGGTTAATGTGAAAGCCAAACACTCTGATAAGGATAGATGCTTTAGTCATTTGATGTCTGAGCTGTTTGCTTGTTTGTGATATTTTACGCATTCATTACATGCCCCTGAAGTACGAGTGGCTTTCCACCAGAAAGTCATATGTAACACAGAACAAATGTGTTTCCTGTGTTCACAACCCTCTGTTCAGTGCTGTTTCCATGGCAACCTAGATTAAAGCTAGCAAATTTGCTGAGATGGTTTATTGCCTTGTTTGCTTAAGTAACACCTTTAAGATCTATAATCTGACTGAACTGTTTTAAGGCTTGTAGTCTACTGTAATTTAAGAAGTATTGAGTTCCAGTATAAAAATATGAATATGTCAAAGCAGATATTTGTTTTTTTGCATGGGAAATTCGTTTTGGTTCATCTATATTGGGTTCCTTTGATGTTTAAATTGTTTAAACTGTTTATTTCTTTTATGCCAAGTAGAATCTCACATTATCCAAACCCACACAGCGTCTGACACACCTGCTATCAAACGCTGAAATGCCTCTCCCAGCCTTAATGGGTGTAGCACCCTCCCATTCACTCATCCTGTCTGCTCCACTCTGACCAAACCCCTCCACCCCCTGGTCTCATCGTTGTCTGCTATCGTACAGTCAAGGGGTCCCATTGTACCCAACAGTGTCTGTTGTGTTAATTTGGATGCAGACAGCGAATGCATGCTTTATCTGATGTCACATTTACCACAGCGTGCAAAGGGGTCTGCTGACGCCCGGGGAATGGTGAAGCAATGACTGCTGACTCTGGGCAGAGGAATGTGTGCTTCCCAGGATGAATGATGGATAAAGGGAAAATGGGAGGAACACAGTGTGTGCCGGACACTGATATTCAATGCTTGCTATCCAGAGTGTCTGAAGCACATTTAAACTGCACAGCAGACTTTCTTATTTATGACACCATTCCCTCTCGACCACATAAATGCCTCTTAAGCAGCCCAGAAATGCTATGCCCACTTCCTGTATACTCTAACTATTATTATATATATTCTGTGCTGCCATATATTCTGTATACTCTACCATTTGATCGAATAGCAATATTTTTATTCAAGACGCTGAATAAAATATTGTTGACTGAATCCCCTGTTGCTTTTACCCTAATTTCTCTGTCTCCCTCTTGGGTAATCTCTCTTTCTGCTGGATTTTCATGACAGGGCAAAAGGGCAAGTATTATCTAGTTGGTCTTTTTTCCCCCCTCCCATGCTTGCTCTGTGCCTTCTTCTCCTCGCATGCTTGAGTTCTCCACCCTCTCGGCTCCTCTGGCCCATCCCCTCGGTGTGCCCCGAAACCCCCTCCCCTAAGTCATGCTCATTACACACTCCCAGTTTGCTGAAGATCCAGTGCTTTACATTAACCGTGCTGGCTGCATCTTGCCACCCCCCTGTGCTGTGTTTAACACTTTGATGCCCCACCTCCCAGTGGCAACCCCTTGAGTAAGACCAGGTCTGACTCCATTGTGGGGTTGTGGGGGGGTTGTGGGTGGGGGGTGAATGAATGCCCTAGAGCTGGAAGCCGTGCTGACGATGAGCAGGCCCCGATGCGGTCCCCGTACGCCGGTGCTGACGATTAGACCTACACTAACTGGTTCAGCATGGTGCTCTCAGAGTACTGCATTCTTTATTAACAAGTGGTCTGCAGATGTTAATTGGCATCAGGGAACGCGTCAGATAATGGTCTACAGTTTATAGCATGGAAAAAACCACACACACACACAATGAGTAAAATGTGTGAAAATGAGTAATTTAAAGTAAGTAATTTAAAGCCAACTGGCTGTTAAGTGAAAATGAGTTTTGGCTCAAATAGCGGTATTAACAGAATATTAATATTAATTAAAAAGCGATGGATGGTAATGATTTAATATTACGTATTTTGAGTGAACTACTACAAAGACTTAATTAGCAAAACCACAATTTTAAGGAAATAAACATTTTAAGGTGACTGCTGCATGTTAGTCAGATTTGGTAAATACAATTTTTTTCAAAGATTTTTTTTCTTTTCTTAATCACCGGTGCCTCTGGATAAAATCAGCAGCATGAAGGCACCACGTCACCTCAAACACACCAACTGTAGAGGATTCTCTTGTTCGTGTTCCTGTTAGGCTCCATCATGATTTTACTAACACCATTTTGCACTGTCTGTCTCGGGCCGGAGCTTGAGGGTCTTGTCCACACGGCAGGAATACCTCCAGTAGAAAAAGAAAAAACAGAGACTCTGCTTAACTACGGCTCTCCACTTCATGCAGTTTCTGAGACCATGCAGCAGGACAACTTTGAAGAATACGGCTACACATTCATAGCTCCGAGGTGAGAGCTCTTTTTTCGATTTGGATACCTTCGCGGCTTCCCCAGGAATGTGTCACCCGATCCTCCGATACTCATGTTAAACAGTAAAAACGTGTAGAAAGAATAAGGGATCAGACTGGCAGCCAAAAGCCCATATGTGTTTGTGCCTCGAATCACGGGGGGACTCCAGCTAATCCCTGTGGTGCATTGCTTGGTTATCCTCACTCCTTGGTTTGACGGAGCACGTTAAAATCAAGGAGTGGCGATTTTTTAAATTCTTCATGACCATATCAGAGATTTAAGAGAAGAAAATAAATTCTGTCATTTTACATCTCAGTCTGCTCCCCCTACTGCCAACTTTCATCTGCAGCAGCGTCGGATTTAAGTGGTTTTTGACTCTGTCCTTCACATTGACGGCATAAGATGCTCAAGGATGTTTTATATAGCAAGAAGGTCATGAATTATAATCTTAAGGCCATAGTCATACGTGAGATAAGGAGGTCTCCCTTCCTGCAGAGAGTACTGCAAGGACCTGAAGTTGTCAGAAAACAACACCCAGTTTCTTTTGGACTTCAACGAGTACATAGACAGGAAGACGCCCAACAATCCGACATGTACGTACGTACACACGCATGTATGCTTGAGTGAGATGAATCCTCGGAGAGCTATGGTGGAGGAGTAGTATTTGGTGACCCCACATTATATATGTCTGTGTGTCTACCTGGAAAAATAAAATTAATTTACACTTTTAATAACTATCTGAATGTGAGAGCAGATATTCATATCTCACCACAGAGACAATGTATTACAGACTGTCTGAATCAATGACAAAGTCAGTATCAGCCCCCTATAGTACCTTAACATAAATTGCTCTAGTAAAAACAAATACCAAGCTGTGTAAATTTAAATATGTAGTTGCTTTGCATAGATGTTAATCTTGGACAATAATTAGTAGTTGTACAATAAAAATTATTTGTAGCAGATATTCTGAACATCACAGCTACCTCAATTCCTACAGTGTCATTAAAATAACAACTGTCACTCTCCTAATATTGTGAATATGAATGCGTTAATTTAATTTGGGCAGTTTATAACCCACTTTAGGCTTACATTTAGTCATTGTTTGTTTTTATATGAATTGTTTTGCCATTTCCCTGGAGAGGCCTAAATGTGTGCTGTTGAAAGCTTTCTTCTCTGAAAGTAATGTTTAATTTATTGAGACACTTAGGTTTTTTTTCCCCATATATCCTTTTGAAGAATCTGTTTGAAGATCAAGCAGACCATGAAATTGATTTAGAAAAAGTAAAATGTGTGATGTATTAAGTCCAATTGTATACAAAGACCTCAAAGCTATATTCTGATAGACTGCAGTAGTAAAGAGCAAAATAATATAGATGTAAGATTTGCAGTGTTTTTTTTTTCTTAAGATGTAATAGTTAGGTGAGCGCCATTAGCTTTTAACCTGAAATGTGTTGACGAGAAACCACATACAGCCTCAGAGCTGCGAGAACTCAGTTCTGTGCTTTTGCCGTCCGTATGTTACTCCCTAATTAGTAAAAGGTTTCAGTGGAGAGTTTGTGCTGTGTGTAATAAAGAGGTCACTTGTCTGCTATATTTAGTTGCTTGACTGACACTTTTACTTGTGCTGAATTTTTGTCGATTTACACAGCAGGGTATTTTACAGGTCCAATTTAGGGTAAGTGCCTTTTTCAAGGTTACGACATTAGAGTCCTGGCTGGGATTTGACCCGGTAACCTTCAGATAATGGGTCTGTGTTCTTTACCTATCATGCTACCTGCTGCTTGCCCTGGCCATGTCTCTTAATTACTTATAGAACTCCAAGCTGGGTCTGTCTGTTTCCCCCACAGGCAAGACTGCCCTGATCAACAGGCTGCTCCTGGATGCTGGGCTAACGAGTGAGCTGGTGAAGGTCTGGAAGATGCAACCAGTGTAAGCCGCAATACTTTACGTCTATTGATGAGTTCAAATCTAAATTAAAATATACTATCAAATATACTTTTAAGCTACTTTGAACATATTTTAGTTACCCCCTGCTTTTTTTCGGTTGATTGTTTTTACATTTCCTTTGAATTTAAATCATATTTTAATTTTTGTATTTTTATTTTATTTCTTGTTGCACATTTTCATGTTATTTTACATTTTTTATATTTCACCAAGTTATTCATGTTATTTATTTATATATTTTACTCTGTATGTAGTATGTTAGTTAATGGTTTCTAAACTGGAAAGGTGTAAGCATGGCATGCCCCTTTTGAGTGAAGTAGTTCTTCATTTTTAATGTGTTGGGGATTGTGTTGGGGATTGTGGTGTAATCAGTAATGAAGATTTCCCCATGCAGAGATGGGGTCCTTGCCAGATTTGTTGCTACCGATGGAGGAATCACGCGGGTTTACCCAAAGAGGTACTCCTTGTTTGCTCTCACCTTGTTCAGATTCAGAGGTCCCAAGGCATGAAAAGCCATGAACTGATGGTGTCCATTTACCTCTCATTCTGGTTTCCATCTTTCCATATGGGTCAAAAGACTCCATTACCCACTCTAAGGCCTTTTGCGTGTCATTCTTGATCCTCTTTATTAGGTCATGTTGGCAGGGCAGAAAAAGATGGTAATAAATTTGCCCCATTCAGATTCATTGCTTTGATTCTTCCAGTCCTTCCTCTTCCTGTTTCTCTTTTATCTGTGCCTCGTGTCCTTTTGCTGTTTCTCTCAACCTCTACATCTACGTATGCAAGTATTTGTTGAATTAGACCTGAGATGAAGTTCTTTCAGAGGTAACCGCATTGCAATTTCTTGGGATGTGAAATTTGCTGAACCTTTCACTTTGTAAGTGAAACCCTTTGCATTGACCCTAGGAGTTATTCCGCTTCCTCAAGATCGTTCTGCAGTGTGTTTTGAAGCTCCTGTTATTCTCAGTATTGTATGGCTAATTGGTGGTTGTAGCCTTAAAAGCTACCATTGTCATTCTGTCATGCTTCAGCCTTGCTCTGAAGCAGATCTCGCCATTCTTTAGCCTGTGTGGAGAGCTGTTAAAGTATTTATAGGACCCACAGCCAAAGATGTGGTATGTCTGAAGTTCGACTGCTGTCTTTTTAGAAACTCTGTTTTCCCAGAATTTGGTTGTTATTTGCATCACATGACTTTAGTTTTGGGAGTACTTTAACCTTCTGTATCTGTACCCTGATGCCGGACACTGTTTTTTTTCTCGCTCTCTCTCCTTTGCACATAGCTCTGGGGATATCTGGACAGAGAACACAGAGATGTATGAGTCGAGCTTCTACAAGCGGAGTCTGGATAATGACGGTTTCATCTTCACAGCACCGTATTTCAACAGTACGTTATGTGGCAGGACTTGCAGGTGTCCTCTGTATTTACCGTGTGTTATTAATTTGTAATTGGTCCATAGGAGTGCGCACACTTCCATACCGCTGGCCCCTCAGGGCTGACTGTGTCCTGAGGTTGTGCTGTTGCCAGACACATACACAGAGTGAGGCGCGGGACGCCAGCTGTGTCCAGGGTTCTACTGGGGGAACAGCTGCGTTTTCACTCAGAACCCCGCAAACCCCCCTGCCTCACACCAACACCACAGTGCACCCCATCCCCAGCCACCACACCTTATTCCTGACCTGGAGCTCGACAGTTTGGGTTGCGGTGGGAGAGATCAGACTTATATCCTTCCAAATACACCCCCCCACCCCCTCCAAGTCCCAAATTTCTTTTTGAGCCTTTGGAGGTGAACATGCCCAGCACCACCAAGAGAGAGACAGATTTTAACATGCTTTTCTGTCCTCAGGAAGCGCGGACGTCTTTGAATCAGGCATCCTGGTCAGCAAAGCTGTGGAGGTGAACATAGGGGGAATCAAGATGAAACCAGCTGGTGAGAAGCCCCTGCGAGGCCGTCCTGGGCCTGTCGTCCAACTGGTGTAACCGAGGAAAGCCTCCCCGGGTTACAGCCAGCCTTTTGTAAATGCACGACCGCCCTGCCGTAATGTGTTTGACAGATCCGACCGTGCGGTCTGTTTTTACACAGTGTGAGCCAGAGGTGTGTAAAGCTGTCAGTCACACGCCGATACGGGCTGCGTTATCAAGCCTAGTCGGGGGCCCCTTTCAGCCGCCAAATCCACTCTCATTCTTTTTATGTTTTTTTTTCCCCCGACCACAGTTGTTGGCGTGAAGCTCAACGTCACGGCCTGGATGATGATCTTCATGAATGCTACAATGAAGATTAACGTAAGAAGGGATTGTGCTTTGTTACCTATATACCCTTCAGATGCACACATTAAACGAGAGGAATGACTCTGTCAAATAACATCAACATGTGAGTGTTTTTCTTCCCTTTAGTGCAAAGATGAGATCTGCGGTTGTGTGAAGAATGATAAGGTACATAAAATTTCCACGTGGAAAGAGGAAAATGGAATTAATCTCTTTCACAGCTCCCCCCCCCCCCCTTCACCTAGTGAATTCTCTTTACAGCATGTTGACTGTGTCATTCTGGATGATGGGGGCTTCTTGATGATGTCCAATCAGGATGAGTATATCTCTCAGGTGAGCCTGAGTCATATTCTGATCACATGCACGTCATCCATCATGTGTAGGTCTCCATCACTCTCCTTCCCCTATCTGTTAAATAAATAACAACTGAAAGAAAACAAAGCTTATCACGGATGGATGGATGGATGGAAAATAAATCAGCAGCTTATTATTTTTACAGGATTATTTTCATGAGGGCCAGAGTTCAGTTTTTATGAAGGAGAGCCAGTTATGAATCATATTTTAAAAATATTTCACAGCATATTCACTGTGAAGAACCATACCCAAAACAGTACACTAATCACTGAAGTATTGTCATATTATGGGATGGAAAAGTTGGAAATGGTGATGGGAGGATTAAGGATTCCTTAAATGGCTGTTGACCACCATCTGTCTTACCCAGGCAACAGTTTTGTGGATTTATTTGCTGTATGCTCCATACATTTCAAGAGGCGCTGGTCTTATTAATGAAAAGATTGAAAACAACGTAACAAATGTTTGATGATGAAAAACGTCACATTCAATCCATCAAGATGGAGAGTCTTTCTTCCTGAAGGCCTCTGCTAGATTGCAAAGCGGGACCAGAAACAGATGTCACATCCAATATGATACACAGATTTTCTTCTGAGTCAGATTCATGTGTCAGTGATGTTTTTTTCTCTTTTTTTTTTATTTTTGTTTTGATGCTGTCTCTAGATACCTATCACAATATTCAAGAAATGAGAATCTGGCGCAAAACCGACCTGTTAATTTTGCCTTCCACCACAGATCGGACGCTTCTTCGGCGAGATCGATCCCATCCTCATGATCAACCTGGTGAACAATTCTTTGTACACCTTCAACAAGACCTATGACTACCAGTCGGTGTGCACCCCAGGCCGGACTGGCAAGAGGGGAGCAGGGCGACGTGTCTTCGTGGTGAGTGTCCACTACAGGGCTACTAGTCCTTAGTTTTGTTTGGATAATCTCTAACAATGTAATTTAAATTATGTCACAAGATCACTTTTATTATGTCGCATTCCCTGCACTTTTTAATGCAATAAATGTGTCAGATCCTCCCTTTATTTAGTTTCCAGAAGCAGATCCGGAAAATAATCAAAGCAATAATAAAATCAGCATAAAATGCTTTGTTAGGAATGGATCCCATTTTGGGAGGGGAGGGGGGGAGGAACCTAAATTTCCCTGCAAGGTCATCTTACATTTGTTAATCCTGTTCAGCCCACCATAGCGGAAATACTGAACTTGGGCTGGTGGGCCAGTACGACTGCTTGGTAAGTACCACTCCATTCGCAACCGACGAGTGGCCAAATCTTGAACCTCAACGCAAAACCAGAAGGATATAGTCCTACATTATAAATAACCAGTCTCTTTTTAGCATGTAATCTTTCTCTTTCTCTTTCACCTCTAGGTCACTGTTGCAGCAGTTCCTCGTCGGTCTGGCGTTTCCAGAAACTCTGGTTGCAGGTGAGTTTGGAAGCGATTTATCAGGACGCTTTAAAATAACTTAAATCTTTCTTCGGGGTGTTTGAACCGCTCTTTGTCTGTCGACATACATGTGCGACGAATTGAGCAATATATCCAGAAACTTAAAAAAAGGCTATCAATCTCCTGTGTGTTTTTTTTGACATCCTGGAGTTTCACTTATGACGAGATTTAATTTTTTTTTTTTTTACCTTGAGAAATTTTTATAGATTGTCTTGGATTTCAAAGAATGGGCATGATGTTATTTTGACAGGCTTTTAAAAATAGAATTAGTTTTATATGCCATATAAAATATATATTCAGAGTGGAACATAAAATATCCCCAGAAACGGGAACCACTGATGTCTAGTTTGTATGGCTATAGAACCAACAAATAAAGTATCTATTCGATCTCATGTTGAGCAGGCCTGTTTCATATTTTTGTTTTTAATGGTCAGCAAACACGTATATCTGTGTTGCGGACCACAAAGGACCGTATGGAATAGCGTTTACTGCCCCACTTAGGCTTGGAAGATGTGTTTATTGTGACCGGTGCTGATATTCAACAGCAGAACTCTCAGTAACATCTACTGGCTCTGGGCTAATGGGAAGGCCATTATGGGCAGTGTTCTGACAGCCTGTGTGTGTGTGTATTATGTCTATATTACATTGTGGGGACCAAATGTTCCACACAATGTAATAAAAACCTGTAATTCCCACAAAGATCTGTGAACGCAATCAAAAGACTGAGAATGAAAAAAGTCTCATACTTTGTTTGGTTACTTATGGTTAAGGTTAGGGCTGGGTAGGGGTTAAGGTCGTCATATTGGGATTAGAGACTTTTCCCCATAGAAATGAATGTGGAGTCCCCATAAAGATATAATTACAAACTTGTATGTGTATGTCTACCCGCCTACCCAAGCTGACATGGATGATGAGGAGCCTGTCATCTTGGAGAGCTGCATCATGGAGCAGACTCAGTACTACTTTGAGAAGGATGATAAGACCTTGCCTGGAGTGCTTGACTGCGGAAACTGTTCCAGGTAGATTTGCCCCGTCACGGACAGCCTAGGTCTGGGGGGTGACCCTGCAAGTGGGAAATAGCAACATCTTTGGCTAAAATGTGAACTTCAAGTCCAGGAGTATGGACTCCCACTGGGTGAATTATTTAGCGGAAAAGTGATTACAATATTTGTGTGTACAGATGATCTGAGAGAATGATCTCTTCTCCCTAACTTGCCATTTGGTTCCTAAGCTTCCTGGATGTGGCTCTGCTTCTTTGCTCTCAAGGTCAGCACACCTTGAGATGATAATTTGATGAGAGGTTGCACGGGAAGTGGACCTAGGTGCCCCATCAAACCATAAATATATCATTTGGAGGGCTTTTTTCGCAAACGCCTTGAATGGGGGAAGCTGTCTGGGGGGCTGGAAATACGACATTCCACGTGGAGCACCAGCAATGCGGCGTTCTCTCCTCCACATTAACGGTGTCGGGCGCATAAAATTTAACAGCCACCATAAAGAAGCGTCAAGTTCCAGAGCAGTCAACCACTGTGCTGATCTTTAAGTCATGTAACTTCATCTGAACCTCTATACCTGTATAAACATGGCACCCCCTTGACTGTTCATTACGGCAGGTCTGCAGTGAGACTGTGAAATCTTTAAATATGCGAACACTTCAGCTTCTGTACTAGACCAGTATGATGGACCTGCTCAGATTAAAGCGTCTGTTTGCAGATTTTCTTTGACATTTCTTTGTGAACCAAGCTTTGTTATGAATTTGCCTTTAAAAGGATTATTTCAGTTGCTTCATTAGCAATAGAAGAGAATGCTTATGGATGTCTTTGCTGTAATTCATCTGCAAAAAAAAAATATATATATATTCTGTATTTCAGGATGTACTATGCCGAAAAGCTGGAGAACACAAATTTAGTATTCATCATCACCGATGCCAAGGGGACCTGCTTGTCATGTGACCCGAGACCTCTGATACAATCAGAGCAGCTGTGTATCCTTCCCGCACAGCATATCAAAGCACTAAAACCACATGTTATTGATTCCTCAACCTAACAGTCACTTCTATGGTCCAGGTGTTTTTTCTGGTGGGGGGGTTAGGGGTGCTGGAGACCATCCCCAGGGCACAAGGCAAGGGACATACAGAGGATGGGATGCCAGCCCATTATGGGGACATACACACACTATAGCAATTGCAATTTAGAGATGCTGATTCACCTATCTGCAGAACATACAAAGTCCACAAACTGAGTGAGGGTGGGATTTAAACGGCCAACCTGGTTTATTAGCAGCAACTGCACTCCTAACCACAATTTGGGATGGACTGTTTTTTAGGTCATGTGACATAAGGGCCAGGTCAAGGGCCACCTTTGGTTTTGGTTTTGAAACTCAGGCTTTTGGGGGCAACTAAAGATGGCCTGTTTCCTGAACACTTGGTTTAGCCAAAGGCCCAAACCCTTGTGAACTTGCCAAGAATCCTAGATACAGAAAAGGACCGGACGTCTGTTTCGATAATGACATCAACGTAAGTTGCCCTCCTCAAAGGCAGAGAGAAAATCAGTCTGCAGATTTAATTGGTCACGTGACCAGGTTCCCCATGCCAACCATGTTTCAGCTGCAGATCAGCTTCGAGCGTTGATTGTTTATGAATGTACCATGATTTTATCAAGCATTTCTTCCATTCTTTTCTGTAATTAAATAAATATCCAGCTTTCACACAATAAGAACCCCCTTTTTCTTTCTTAACCTTGAACCAGTCGAGCAGATTCAAATTAAGGGTCTTTTGTGTGAAATCTCGACTGTCTTGCTTACCTTGTTTCCTGAGCCCCCTTTTGGCCACATCACTCTTTGTGCCCCCTCGCTTCACTCTCAACTCTGCAGCCTGAAAAACGGTCTCCCATTCGCTCACCCTCTTTCTCTCTCTCTCTCTTTCTTTGCCGGTGGTGGCTGTTGCATGACATGCTCATTCCCCTCTTTGAGCCCTTTTCCTCCTCTACTGTACTCTCTCGCTGCTTTCGCATTTGCTGCCACTCGCATCCCCACATTGCTGATAGGATGAACCCATGTGCCCCGCCAGCCGCGGCTCCGCCAACTCGGCCTCTGCACCGCTCTGCATTTCGCTGCCTGTGTTCTTGTGGTGTCAAGGGTCAGTGTCACCTCCGTCTGCTCTGTTTCAGGGTCTCATAGTTCTACCAGCATCTCAAGTCACAAGCCATAGTTCTGCGGATACTGTCTTTTTCATTGTCGTTAGTAATAGTACTAATGATAGTCCTAGTATTAACTGGAACCGTAAAAGAGATATATATGCAATTTTAAGGCAATGAATCATTATGATATTAAACATCGATTTCTATTACATTCTTGAATTTTGTTTGTGAATGGTACTTTAAATCCTATTTACCTTATTGCCTGGTGTCTTTTCATAGTCTGTCTGTTGACTGGCTGTGCATTGCATGTATATATGGTGTTTTAATTCCCAGTGTAGCTGACATGCTAGCTTAGCATTCAGTGAACTAAAAGGCATGGAGAAGCATGCTAGCTAGGCCCCGTCCTCTGGCTCCAGCAGCTAACGTTAACTGGATTTTTTATTTACCACTCAAAACACTGGGGGCTCCCTGTCCGACTTGGCTGGCAGGTCACCTCTGGACCATCCATCTGACTTCTTCCATGGCTGGCTCTGGTAACAGGGAAGCTTGTAATCTAGACCTGGAGTGTTTGGTTTGCAGAGTACAGACTAATAGAGCATAGGGTAGGAAGACTAAATACACAGCAAAAGCGTGATTCCTGACCATGCTTTTTCCATGCTGGTAACAGGAGGACGACTCCGACTGTGGGAGCGGCTCCAGGCTAACCCCATCACTTTGGCTTGTGATGGGTCTCCAGCTGGTCCTGCTCTGGATCCTGACTGGATCGAGACACTACCCATCATGACCCCGGAGCCTCAGGCTGAGGTCCGCAGAGTTGTGTGCATTTCAAACCCTGCCAAAACTTTTCTTTCTGAGGTTCCGCGTCGATGTGGGTTAGAAAGGAGGACATAAAAAAAAAAGATGACACCCAGGAATTCAGTGACTCTCTGTGCTCCCAGCCTTTCTACAGCCTAGGTTGGCAATTGGGGGCGGGGTGCTTCGAGGCCGAGAGTCCCCACCAAGGAGTGGACCGCCTTATCCCATAGGGGGAGAATGAGAAGTGAAGCTGCCTCATTCACATCTTAGAGTTTTTGGTGTGTTTCTTTTCTTTTTTTTTTTTTAAAGAAAAAACAGATACTATAAAACTGCCAGACATTTCCAGTAGAAAGATGTTATCTCCATAGACACTGTACCGTGATATGGTTTCTAAATCTTTTTCATTTTGTTTTTTTTTGTGTGTGTTGAGCATAGAATGGCTTAACTCAATATTTGGTGATTTAAGACTGACTGACTGACTGACTGTAAACCTGGGGAAAAAAAAGAGATCAGGTGCTGGTGAGACATTCAGAAAAGTCACACTGGCCTTGATCAAAAAGTGGCATCCCTCGTCAAAAACAACATCATCATGTAATTATGAAACAGTTGTCATTCATAAGATGTGAGCTGCAGTCCATGGTCGGCTATCCTTTGTAACTGTGACCACGGTCACTTTGGCGGTAACAAGCTGTGTGTTTTTACGCTTCTGGTTCCCGTCCTGAGCTGTAGCTGTGGACCATACCTCTGGAGATCAAGGCCTTTTCAGAGCACCAAACCTAATCTCCAATTCATGTTGATACAATCACAGTGAAAAAGATCACAATTTCTTTGGTGTGCAATCAATATAAATATTCAAAGGCAGCCAAACACATTACTTATATTTAATTGTTCAGTTGATAACAGCTATTTGAGTTGTTGATGAAAATATTTTTTTGTATATTTTTTTTTCTTGTATGAAAGGGATTTCTGCATGCAAGTGTTTGCCTGTTTTGTTTTTTTATTGTAATTGTGAGTGCAATAAAATGGTATACTGTATAGAAACCTGAGTTAAAGGGAATTGTTTTCTGCATAATTATTTTATGCAGCTACTTGCTAATGTTATTTAACAAATGGAATATTTGAGTTTTCTTGTAAGGCACTATGCCATTTGAGCAAGGCATGCCTTATGTAATTAAAAGCTGTGAAACCTATCATGCAGAAACAGATGCTACAAAAGTTATGAATACCAGCCCCAGACATTCAAAATTAATTCTGTTGTTCATCTTGATGTTACTTCAAGAAATAAGATTTCTCACCTTCTTGACATCTTCTCTCTGATTGGCCCATGGGGAGTTAGTCTCAACCAATGTTCTGAGTGTGGAATCACTCATGTTGACTTGTCCTTCACCATATAATGACTGATTTATCCAGTGTAATTACCATTTTTGTTTTTGCTCAAGTAAGATCTGTGTCCCTGCATACAAATCTCAGACCTTTGCAGAATTACAATTAGGACCAGATTTATGTATCCTAGGGTTTCTCAGCAATCATTTCGGTGCCTCTTTGAGCCACTTGATTAGGTGGATTTCTTTTCCCAGATTGAAAAGGCCTGCCTCCTCCTCATCTTTGTTACAACACTGTCAGACTTTGATGCCATTGGGGTTAAAGGCACACCTTCACACAGTCATTGCTACCTGCCTTTTCCTCCATTATTTTTTTTGGAAAAAAAAAAAAACGCTCTTTAGAGACCAGGTGAATATTAGGTGATTGCTTATGTCTGTCATGCTGGTATTTACATTTTAAGGGTTAAAACTGCTAGTCTTCATATTTGTTTGAATGGTTTAACTGTTGGGAAATTAATGACAAGGACTGGCCAGGCAAGGCACAGTGACTGACTCAAGCGACCACTGGGGTCGGCAGCTTTCAACAAGTCTGGAAGTATTTATGAGTAGTTCATGCATAAGTTCTGGTGAATGTGGAAGAATAGACACAAAAAACCACACAGATAGCCCTCCAGGCAACTGCAAAAACATTCATTCTCTTTTATGAAACCACATAATTGCAGGGTGAATTTGCGAGCCCTTGCCGCCCATACAGTGCACATCTCCCTTTTAATCCGCTTCCATAACAATTGCAGAAAAGAAAACGAGGAGAGTGCTCACTTCATCCACTCATCCCCTGCACAGGGTTACAGTGGCCTTGCTGCGGCTCAGAGTCCTCCCCAACTCTGAAAATCATTTACACGACTGGAGCCAAAACAGCCCTCACAATAACATCTGGACATTTAATATCATTTAGAAAAGGCTGTTGTGGATTGCTTGTTCATAGTTTTTTTTGTTTCGTTTTGTTTCGCAACTTAAACACATAAACACACTGTAAAAAAGATGGCTACTTCTGTGCTTCTCTAGAAATGAGGATGATTATACGTGCCACACAATAATCCCACAAGAACACCAGACATATGGCAGGCCTTATGGTGGGGATGTCCTGTGACAGGAGGGCAATTTCTGACCACGCTGTAACATAACTGCATGATGTGACTGACAACAAGCCCTGTACATGTACTCCTGCGTCGATGTTTCGATTAACGTAAGTATAACACACTGAATATCGTTATGAAGCCTGTGTGCTTTCCTCTCTCTATATGCATCAGCTCTACTGCCAATCTCCTGAAATGGACAGCATTCCTGTTTTGTTAGCTGTGTGAAGTGGGGCCAAGTTACATTGCCTCTGAAATAAGCTGACAAAGATTAAGAAAAGAAAGTTTGGAGAAGTGGGTGGGAGGTCTAGAATAACAGTCACTAAATCTAAAGTCACTAAAGACCTACCATGCAGAATTATTATTGTTGTTGCTATTATTATTATTATTATTTATTATTATTAGCTACTTTCAGTACTAAAATCAGATGCTGTCCATTCAGGATCAAATGTAGTGATGCAAGTGAAAATGTTCTCGATGCTGTTGATGCTCTTCGTGTGGAATGTCAGGGTCATGCTTTATCCCCCAGACTGTTCTATTGAGATGCTCGGTGTGTGTTTTGACCGATCCCCGCCGC
>JAODJW010000001.1:5650405-5667916 GCA_026777045.1 Hyperopisus bebe | reverse complement strand
AAACGAGATGTATGAACTGATGCTTGCCGGGGACAAATTAAGAGAACCAAGGCCGCAGATAAGACATTCAACTTAAGATAGATGAGTAATATTTGTTAGAAGTGAAGTTTAGAACTAATAGACGTTTATAGAGGCTGAAAAAACACCAGGCTTTAAAGACTTCACTGTAAGGATTTATAGACCAAATGAGTGGTCTGTATTTTGCTCGTGAAGCTGTTTTAATGGAGACCCAGTAAACTCTACCCTCCCCTGACTTTAATACGCCTTTCTAACAGGTAGCGTTTCATTATATATGTTAGTCTTGGGGCATTAGGTTACTTTTGATCATCATTTAAGTAGAGGAGCATTCTTTTTTATAATGTTTGGTCTGATCCTAGCTCCGAGCTAAGTGACATGCTGGGATGATGTCTTCTGTGAGTAATGAACATCTGTGTGTGAGAACAGAAGGTTGCGTCCTCAGCTGAACGCGCACATTTTCCAGGAGGTCCTCTTCTTGGACCACTGACATTTTCAGGGCGTGTCGCCCCCCTAGCGGCTGCGAGCAGCTCGTTCAGCTCTATCCGGCCCTGTGCGGAGGCAAGACCAAAAGGCGCCAGGGTCTCTCATACGTTCCATCGCGCGGCAGAGGAGCGTCTTTATATATAAAACATGTTAAGCAGGACACATGCTGTGAAGTAGGCGAGCATCACTGCCGTGCACTTGATGGATTTCTCAGGCGTGTGGGAATTGGCTCCCTTGACAAGTGATTCAAAATCATTTCCGTGCTTGAGCTCAGTATGTAGGGAACATTGCACAGGGTACAGAGATACATAACACCAATAAATGTTTATGCCAGGATGGAGAGTGCAGCCAGCTCCATCCTTCCATCGGAGCGAACAACGACTGTTTGGCGCAAACGATGCCTCTCAGCGGTTTGCTAGCTGGTAAAATTCTCCGCACTGCATATGGCGCAGTGTTACCCATGAACGTCAGTTCTGGAAGATGCGGGTCCTTCGCTTGATGACACAGGACTCCTTTCCTCTCCTCTGCTCATGCGTGTGCTCCTGCATTCGTCCTCACCCTTCATATCTCTCATGCTTAGCTTCCTGCCAGCCAGAAATAAGAAGGTGGATCTACGGGAGAACCACTGCCGTAACCCGGACAACGAGACGACAGGGCCCTGGTGCTTCACTACCAATCCCCAGATTCGACACCAGTCCTGCGCCATACCTCAATGCTCTGAGGGTACATTTTACATTTTATTTGTTTAGCGGCTGCTTTTATCCAAAGCGACAAATATTTTTTTCAGAGAAAGCAGGGTCAGACAGTCCCTGGAGTAACTAGGGGTTAACGGCCTTGCCCAGGGACCCCATGGTGACATCACTCATATGAGTCTGGGATTTGAACTGGTGACCTCCTGATCACTAGCACCGCATCCTAACCCACTGAGCTTGCCTGTCATCAGAGGTTAAGGAAGCATCCTTTTCAGACACCCTGTCATGTCATCAAACCCATTACGGAGGAATGCATAGAAGTGTATCTCAGAACTAGACCTCATTTCGTGTTCTGGCACAACATTTTCTAGATCTCTTTGACATCATCCTCCTAAATAGCCCTGGTCCAATTGCTTCTGTGTGTAACCGAAGGAAGAATGGCATTCTGGCTCAGATCAAAGATATTGAGTAAAGATAGGAAGCATTAGAATCAGGTCAGTAAGACTTGTTAAGACTCAGTTTTTTTCATAATCATGAACCCAGGGGGATAATAATTAGGATTTCACGATAGCGACAGGCTAATAAGCATCTGCCTTCGATATTTTCCACTTTTTTGATACTGCTGCATGTTTCTGTCACAGTCAGTTAGAAAAATTGAAGAGTGATGTGCAGTATGAGACCTTATGGTTCCATTTGAGTATATCGCAATAGATAACAGGTTTAGTATTTGCTTCCTATTACGCGTCTGAAGGACAGCGAGCAGATTTTCCTTTGAGCTGCCCGGTAATTGGATTGATTCCGTCATGCGTGGCTTTAAGGTGCCTGTTTTTTCATCCCCTTTAATTCGTCTCTGTTCTCCGCAGTGGAATGTGTGACATGCAATGGGGAGAGCTACAGAGGCCCAGTGGACCACACAGAGAGTGGGAAGGAGTGTCAGAGATGGAACCTCATGGAGCCACATCGACACCCATTCCACCCTAAAAGGTAAGGGGGGGGGGAAGCAAGGGGCTCCTCATTAGCCCCTACATGTGGAACTCTGCCCCTTGACGTCTCCAAGCATAAACAGATGGACGGAGGTGTTATTCAGGAACGTCACTTATGAAAATGGACGCCAGCCCAGACCTCTGTGTTACAGCTCTGCATTACGCCCAAGAGAAATAAAGAGGCATGTCCGAATCGTTAAGGAAGCTTGAAAGTTAAAAACTGCTGTTCCATCCCCTGAAAGCAGCAGGAGGACCCTACAAGTAATTACGATCGGCTAATTAAAGCCGTACTGTGATCCTGAGTGAAAACGAGCGGCTAATTATGCAGCCTGTGGTTTGTGGCCCGTAATGATTTCACCAAATGAAGCCTGACAAATTAGTATTATTTGAGTCAAACCAACTTTTGTTAACAAATTCACATGATATAATGATATAAAGTTAGTTTGCACTGACAGGAGATAAGTCAAGCCACCTTTCATTTATGGCTGTTGATGAGAAACATGTGGATAACTTATTTGAAGACGTCTGCGTCGTGTAACTGACGCAACAGTTACATTGTTATTTCATAATAACCAAGTCAGACCTTGTTAGCTGCAAGCAAGACCAGCATGCACCGGGGCCTCCCTGAGCCTGTGCCCTGATTCGCCGATATTCTGTAGCAGTCCAATTTGGCAGCCGCCTAGTGGGCGCCATGATATCTGTACAGGAGGGTTGACGGGTGCGATCATGTCGCGATAAGTAATGGAGAGCGATGAGATCACCGCCATGTGTTTACTTACTAATGACCGTCACGACATGGACCTGCTTAATGCATGGGGAACCTCCAGCCTACTTGGGTGTTCACACTGACCTGGAAGTGTTCCGATCCCAAATGGAGCCTGCCTGGGGGGCATTGGGGGGAGCCAGGAAGGCTAAAGCAGATTAAATCGCTTACTCTGCACTCATCCGTTGCATGCTCGTTGAAGCCCCTCACTCTTCAACGGCACTGGCTGGCCTCATGCCTCATTTTCCAGAAGGTACTTTGGCTTGGGGCTCTTGATGAGCACCGTTTGCCACCCAGGTGTTGGTGGGGGGCCTGCGGAACACTCCAGAATCATTCACTCGCCACTGTCAGCCAAGGCTCTGGGAATTGCACAGAGGAACAGGAGAGGAACAGCTGTAGGTCAGTTTCCAGCACCACCTAAAACCGAAGGTCTGTTTAGATGGTGCATTAGGGAGCAATGCTAGTTAGCGTCTGGTTTGATTGACCATTGAGGACACTATCACACAATAATAGTCTAATTAATCAAGATTCATGATTTAATTCACAGAATGTCTTGCTTGACATGTGCAGTGCAAGGATGCCGGGTAGCTGTAACTAGAAATTCTCGGGCATGACTAATGGTAATAGTAAATCAACTTCAAGGCAGCTCAGCGTGTCTTCTCTGGAAGCTGTTGTGGTTTCATGGTTCTTCTGAGAAGCCAGAAAACAAGGCTTTCCCACGTAGGACTGATGGCACTTTGCAGATGGAGTCAGAAAACACGACGTTTGATTACCCCCCTTCTGAGTGATGTTGACATACTTTTTCTGTGAGCTCCATCCAAAGGGGCGGACTGACAGTTTAACCAAATCACCATTGGCCATGAGCAGCTCACTGCTTTCAGCCCAACGCAGAACTTAAAACTATTGTGTCTTCCTGAAACTTGAAGCCAAATATGTGTCATTATTAATATTGGACCATAAGTGTGTTCTGTAACTGCGTATATGTATCCCACTATCTCACTGCGCACTGGAGCCAGGCAGTGTAACGTAATAAAGATGCAAGTCGAATTCAGAGAGGAAATAAACATCTTTTATAGCCCTATAATAAACGTTGATGGTTATAAATTAATCTACTCGAGGCTGCCATTGGTGGCAGGGGACTTGTAGCGAAGAATTGCGTAATTGGCAGAATCTAAATGCAATAACATTTCAGCAGTAGGTAATTGAAGATTTTTCTTTTCTTTTTTTTTGGTAATTTATATGGGAAAGCCACTCGCCCCGGTCTCAAACAGCCCCCCCCCCTCCCCATGACGTGTTTAGATAAGCTGACTCATTACTCACCGCTGGGTTTATTAGGCCGGATGATTTAGCTGCTGAGGTGGGGTGTTGTGGTTTGAGACGAAGCAGCTTTCGTGTTTTACCGAACCGCCGACTGGCTGACCTGCATCAACGTGTCCTTCCGCCACAGGTACCCCGACAAGGGCCTGAACGACAATTACTGCCGCAACCCTGACAGCCGCCTTCGCCCCTGGTGCTATACGCTGGACCCCAAGACACCCTGGGAGTACTGCAACATTAAGCCATGCGGTGAGTTCTTCAGGGCCTGCCTGACTCTGCATCTTCCTAGCTCCCACTGAGGAACATTGTGTGAGGAAGACCCTCAGAACCTTCATCGTCCTCCCTACATCCCCTCAGCGGTCGAGACAAGGAGCCTTGCATATCAGAAGACAGCCAGGTCGCCGGTATGTGGTTCAGGATTGGAGGCTGTGCCTATGATTGGAAGGTCGCCGGTTCAAGTCCCTGAGGTGGTCAAATGATTGAATGATTTCACCACTGGGCCCTTGAGCGGGAACCTTAACCCCAGTTTGTTCCAGGGACTGAGTGACCCTGATTTCTCAAAAATGTATGTCGCTTTGAATAAAAGCGTCTGCTGAATAAATGAAATGTAAATCTCAGGACCTCTGCATACAAACCGATGTTCTCCTGGAGCCCTCGGATACTCGTAACCGCGGGAAATGTCCGCTGTTTTCACCACATGAAGCATTCCCTTGATTTCCTGGCAGACGCGTTTTATACAGTGCACCTTACCGCCTCGCACAGCTGAACGTTTACTGCAGAAATTCACATTAAACACATTATTTCCTCATTGCCGTCCTGCTCCCAAATCCCAAACAAAGAAGGTCATTCAGCCCCAGTTGTGCTTCAGTCAGAAATAAATGACCCCTGGAAAATCCAGCTGAGGGAACGTCAGTTATTAAGAACTTTTATATTTTTATGTTTTATATTAAGGTTATCACCACGATGCTGTACTGGATTAACTTTACAATTTTTGGCATACATACAATTTTCTTTCAGAGTGTAAAAGTTTAAACAGTCCCGGGGTCCCTTTAAATAGTAGACCTATTTCATAAACCTTTTAAATGACTAGGTCTGATTAAATATCTTGAACAAAAAACACCACAGTATCATCCATCAGGGTCATAGATTAGGAACCGTTATAGTGATGATCAATTTATATTAAAATGAGAATATCTCCTGTGATCAGTCATGCAAAGGCAATTTTATGCACGTTGTTTCAGAAAGTCTGATGTTTGGGTTCCTTTTCATGACTTTTGGGTATTTTTTTTGTCTTCGTTATAAAGATCAGTGTGTGGAGTCACTCGCCCTGCCGTTCAGTCCTCCTACTCGCGTCCCAGCATGCACTTTTCAGCATGTCTCCATCTGTCTCTCTCCACTCACAGAGCCAGATGCAAAGGCTGATTCAGACACGACGACGACATGCTTCCGCGGTCGGGGAGAGATGTATCACGGGACGGTGGGCGTGACCCCCAGCGGGGTGAAATGTCAGCGCTGGGACTCTCAGTTTCCACACAATCACTCCTACAGCCCCCAGAATTACAAGTGCAAGTAAGCTGTTAACCAGTGGTTTGGACAGACAGCGAATGTCTGGATGTATTTTTAGGGGCCTCCCAGCGGCTCTGATCTGAGGTGGGCGGTCCGGTGGGGCAGCATTGGCAGTCTCATCCCTCAAGTGTTGTGGGTATGATAATGATTCCTGCTCCCCAGCTCTGCGTGTGGGGAGTTTCCATAGAAGTTCCCTCCTACAGTTCAAAAACATGCGGTTAGGTAAATCACCGTCCCTAAATCATCCATAACATGCACCCTGTGGACTGGCATCCCTTCCAGGGTGTGGTCCATCTCATGCCCCAGGCTTCCTGGGACGGACTCCAGGTTTACCACAGCGCCAGCGGTGTGTAAGCGGTTATGGATCAGCAGTAGGTGATGAGGCATGTAAATATGCAGTCCCGGCATCGCTCTCCGGATGACATATGGTCTACTTCTGGAAAAACCAGGCCCTCCACTTAATTAGGTTTGCTTTGTGCCATCAGCAGCACTTTTGTGTTGTAATCTGACCCTGGGATGAAGGGATTCCCTGATTGGTGGACTGCGGTTTACAATGCCTGGTGGACTGAGTGATGCTTAGCATCGGTAAACGCCGTGTAGGACTCTCGGCCAGTGAGCTTGACCAGTGAGGGCCACCATAGTATTACCCAGCGGTTAAACCGTGTTTCCCTGGCAGAGACCTGAGAGAGAACTACTGCAGGAACCCAGATGGAAATGACCTTCCTTGGTGCTTCACCACAGACCCCAAAGTGCGGAAGGCTTTCTGCACCAACATTCCTCGGTGTGGCACTGAGACTGCTGAAACGGAAGGTAAACAAAACTGATTGAACATCCAGTATCTGATTATGGCATCGCTTTGTTGTTCCTACAAACTTCTGTTTCATTCGTTTCTGCCATACATTTTTTTTTTTTTTGTAAAACGAAACTGTTGTGTTCCATGTTCCAAGGGCACTTTTCAAGTCCCTTCCCAAAATGACCCCCTAATTTACTCATAATGTGCCTCTGAGGTTTTGGGTCCCTTTGAAATAATTTCTGATTATCTGAAGCATCAATGTATGAATTCTCCATGTGGGGACTACATTTGCTTGTAATTTTCAGGGAACCAGTAACTTGACAATTGTCCTTAGAGTAAAATTAGAGTAACCGCAGATAAGGCTGATGTTAAACTCACTTAGCGTAAGAAGGTATGACAGAAAGCGAGAATGAGAATGAAACTAAAAATCTCAGCAGAATAAAATGCCACTGTGAAGTATTTTGTCCCTGCCAACATGCCTTGATATTGTGTTTTTATGTACATGCTAAAGACTCAGTTTCACAGGGTTTTTTATTTGATTGTGTTAAATATCATTCATCACTCACCTAAAAATCTATGTAATTTCTAGATTGTTACGAGGACAATGGTCATAAATACCGGGGCCATTTGTCCAAGACGAGGTCTGGGATCCACTGTGCTCCATGGGATGACCACAGCAGAAGGTGCAGTATCTGGGTATAGTTACCATCCTAAATGTAGTTGCCTTGATCAAAGGCTCAGAACCCTTTTTCTCTGAATGACATTTTCAGTCGGTCGTCCTGGAAACAGCTAATTTGATAAGGTTTCATGTTACTGAACATGGCTGAAGATGTTACTTTGAGTGTTGGAACAGGAACGTCCTCAGTAGTATCTTTGGCAGATTTGCCGAGGAGAGCTTCTTTTATCTATCAAAGTCATTTGCACTGTCAAGCTATGTTGAAAATGATCTGAACTTTAATTATTCCTGACACCACAAGGATAATAAAGCACAAATAGTCGATTTTGTCAAATTTGATTTCCCATTAATGGGCTGTAGGTTTGCAGCACTGTTGTTCACCAGAGGTTAAACCTCATAGCTGTAAATATAAATAAGGAAGTTATAGAGACCAAAGGGATGATCTTCTGACCTGCTCAGAACAAATAGAGAATATTTCAGTCATGCTGGAGTGTATGTCATGGTTGCTCTCTGCCATTTTAAGGAGAATAATGTCAATATCAACATCATTACTGCCAACAATTTGGTCTATACATTCCTAAAATTGTCTAGTTTACCTCTTTCTGAAGGCTTGCACCTATATAAAATATGTAGGTATTATGTAAATCACATGCATGTATAATATAAGAGGATATGCACTCCTGAGCATCACACATGTCCGTATTCCCCAGGGAACACGAACGCCTTTAGGGGTTGAAACTGCTTTTGTTCGTACATGGTTCATTATCGAGTTAAAATGTTAAAGTTTCCCCATGGATATCTTGCTTTAATGGATGCGGTGAAACCTTCTCTGACTGACTTTGCCTCTGGCTTATCGTAGCTGGGAGCGGAATTCGACGGTGCTCGCCGCGGGACTGGAGATGAACTTCTGCAGGAACCCGGACAACGACAAACACGGCCCCTGGTGTTATACAAACGACTCGTCCGTACCTTGGGACTACTGCATGATTAAGCCCTGTGAGGACCTTAAAAAAATGGAAGGCTGCATGTCCCTCCCAAGTTTACGCTCTTTGAACGTTTTACTTTAGCAGAAGGCTCTGCTTAGTGGCAGCTGTCCATCGCTGTGCCAGAGCCGACTGCTTTATTGGAAGCCCTAACCACATGTTTTATGTATTTTCTCATAAATACTTTACTTTTTAAAATTGCGGTCGATTCCAGAGGAAACTGTTTACTCTGGGTAAATATGACGGGGCGGGTCCTGTTTATGGAGTGTCAGTTTTTAGGGAAGATGTACAGCAAAGCCACAGCCAATCAAATTGGAGCTGTTGGATCGTGAGACTCCCAGGCTGTTTACAGTGATGTGTGCTGAGGCTTTACTCTCGATGTGCGTCGGGTACGTGCTGGTTTTGTTTCGCAGCTCTGCGAGCCGCGTCCATCTGCTTCAAATCTGTCAGGCTGCAGCATTGGGGGCTTGACAGGCTTTCCGGAAAATTCCGGAGACTCTGGGCCTTCCGGACCCTTGCAATGTGGTCCAGCCTCGCTCCCGCAGGCAGACGTCTTCTGCCCAGGCTGCCTGGACTCTTGACAACACTGTGAATGAAAACCAAGTGTACAATTAGGCCCGGGTCTCGTCAACAAATTGATTGAGCGAGCCTCTAATTTAAAATGTGTTTTCTATTATATTTTTATTAATTCAATATTCGTTTATGATCTCAAAGCCAAAATGAATACCTGTGTAGGGTCCTGTGACCATCATGCTAAGTGTTCTTTTTCTCTTAAGTTCCAACTTTATTCAGTCATTTTTGTTTCCATTACAGGTAAATTACCACCCAACCCCGGGAAACAAAAAAGTGAGTTTTATACACCTATTTCTGTAAGTCCTTTGACAGTCTTATCAACCCCTAACTTTCGTTTAAGTAATGCAGCTTCCTTATTGTAATTAATTTCTGTTAATTTTATTAAAATTAAATACTGCTCCTGGCATCAATTCTCCTTCGTCTTTGACAGATAAGGGTCTCTGCTGCTATCTCGTATTGTTTTGTTTAGTTTGTTTTTGCATCCATGTACTCAGTTGCTGGTTTTTAATGCACGTCTGAATTTCTTCTTCAAGGTGACGTGTCAAACGTGTCCTGTTTCGTTCATATAAAGACACGGATCATAGGAGGAGATCAGGTCAAAATCAAGGAGGGCAGCTGGATGGTCAGCATTCAGAAAGGGTATGACACGTGATTATGACACTTTGCGTACACATTAACCTCATTGGCTCTTCATTTTAAAAAATGCTAATGGTTTTAAGCTGTTCTCACCTTCCAAACCAAGCTGTTTCCCTGTGTTTCCAGAAACAGTCACTGGTGTGGTGGCTCTCTGATCCGAGAGGACTGGGTACTTACAGACCGGCAGTGCTTCTCTTCCTGGTAATTATTTTATGGCGTTTACTCTTGGAAGGGCGTGCTAAAGCATAGCTTCCTGTTTGCGAAAAGCTATGACAGGTACTTAAGCCGGCCTGACTGATGTCCATTCAAGTGGAATATCAAGCTCATCCATCTCCTGTTCCTGGAGCTTCGGCGCCATGAAGTACGGCCGTAAATTTTCGGTGGCGGCGGTTTGACTGGGGGCCAGGCACTCGATCTGCGGCTGCACTCCGCGCATCTGCCTTTCAGATTATCGAGTTTGTCTAACGTCGCAAAGCTCAGCTGCTGAAGGGAGCTCAGCTGTTTTCCCGAAGGAGTGTGGGTTCTTGTAGTCGTCTTTTCCGTCCAGAGGCAACTGTAACTTTTAACGTTATTCACTTGACGTTTTCATTGATGTGGGCTAACTTAAACTTTTAGCGCAAAATGACGGACATCGTAGGATTTGACTCTGCTTAGAAATGGAGAGGTACCAGAATGTTTTTTGAGGATTTTTAGATAAAATAGGAAAAGCGATCTTTAATTACTGCAATTTCTGTGATTTATGACGAGCAATGGGGATGTAGCTTTGACAGAATGTGCTGCTCCCCAGTGTTCCGGACCTGACCGAGTACAGCGTACGGATGGGATTTGTCAACCTCAATGCCTGGGACAGGAACGTGTCCAGGAAGCAGGAGCTGAAGATCTCCCATGTCATCTGTGGCCCAGAGGGCTCCAATCTGGCCATGCTCAAATTATCTCAGTGAGTAGCCTCACGCTGGAACTCTGAAAGACATTTTGGGCAAGACGGCGCTGCGGCGCATCCAGAAATCCATTAGCCAGAATATGCAGAGAATGACTGCCTAGGGGCTGCTGAGGCTACAGACAACCTCAACTCGCTCTGCCATTTCCAGACCCGCCTTTCAGTCCGAGTACGTCCGGAGGATAGAGTTACCGGTGGCAGGATGCACCATGAAGGAGGGAAGTAACTGTACCGTTTTCGGATGGGGAGAAACTAAAGGTGAGCTTCCTCAGCCTTGAATGCAACTTGTCACTTCAAGTGCTTGATAGGGTAGCCAATAACACTTTCATTAAGTAGTTACTTAGTTACTACTCATGTACAAATCATGAACAAATATAGTAACTACATGAAATACATGAACTGTGATGACTGATTAATCATGAACACGGGATCAGAATGTTCACGTGTCCGCCATGGCTCCTTGTGCGTGAAGTTTGTATGTTGTCCCCATGTTGTCCTGGGGTTTCCTTTGGATTCTCCAGTTTCTCCCCACAGTCCTCAACCAAGGTGATTTGGAGTCACCAAATTGCCCATAGGTGTGAATGGCATGTCTGCAGTGGGTTGGTGCCGCATCCTGGGTTGTCCCCTGCCTTGTGCCTGTAGCCTCCACAATAGGCTGCAGACCCTCCACAACCCCAAATATGACAAGCAGTTACAGAAAATGAATGAATGGATGCTTTTTTTTTCTCGTGTGCTTTACCTTCTGTAAAGCATTTTGAATTACTCATGCGTATGAGTGGTGGTGAATAAACAAATTAGCCTTTGAATTCTCTTCAGGTACCGGACACGAGGGAGTCCTGAAAGCGGTGCAGCTACCGATAGTCAGTAATGAAAAATGCCACTGGTACCACCGAGGGAACCTGCCGATAACTGAGACAAAAATCTGTGCCGGTGGAATTAAGGACAAAGGAGTGTGTGAGGTGAGTCTGCCTTCCACATCCCAAGCTAAAGACGTTAATTCAGCAGCACCTACATGTATGACTCAACCGTCTGGAACACCAGTGCAGTTGGTTACTTTGGAAATCTGGATGTCATTCATTTGTTCCATTTTCCCACAATCCCTCATCTGATGCAGGTTATCCTGAAACCTGTCCCAGGATGCACCCTGGGTGGGATTCAAGTCCAGCACAAGACAATTTAGGGATTCTAACCCAACTAAAACATGCGCTTTTAGACCAGGGCTTCTCAAAGTTTTTGATCAAAGGTCCGCGGCTTTTTGTTCAAAGCCAGAGGTCTGGAAATATTTTAAATAACAAAACAGCATTTCATGCACTTTAATGAATGAACAATAACTTTTGATAAAGACATCATTGTATAACAGCAATGGGAACTATTTAATGCTTGCTTATTGTTTTTTGTGCTTCAAACCATGTTAGGCCCCTTTACGTTAACCATACTGTTTCATAAGGTCCATTACTGCTTGAGCATGGATTAACTTAAAGTTCGGTCTGTGTCCGGACCACGGTACAGACTTTGAGAACCTCTGCTGTAGACCACGAAAGGGAAAGGCACATGAAAACAAGGAAAACAGAACAACCCTGGACACAGAAACTATCAGGGCAGGAACTGCACCCAAAACTGTAGATGTGAGGCCACATTGCTGCTGACCGGGCCTTTCTCCCGGTCCGTAATGGGTGTTCTTGTCTTGCAGAGGGACTACGGCGGACCCCTGGTGTGTCAAGAAGGCGGGAGTAAGGTCATCCTGGGTGTCAGCATTCACGGCAGAGGCTGCGCCAGGGCTAACCGGCCCGCCATCTTCGTCAACGTGCCCTACTATACCCAGTGGATCCACAAGGTCTTCAGATATTATTCAAACCTCGAGAACAATTACTAAGGGACCACCCTGAAGTCCCTCTTTGTTTCTGACCATTAATTATATGGTCATTTATTTTTTTAATGATAATGACATCTGTGATGTTAACGACTCACTTCAAAAATCCCTAATTTGGGGGTTTTCTGTTGTCCCTTTCAGCTTCTGCAGTGATATTATTTATTTCCTTAGCAAACCTCTTCTTCCAAAATGGGTGCATTCCCCTTAAACTTTATTTACCCCAAAACCTGACTTCAGATGACAGTGCCTCATGTTAGACGTCTCAGTGCGTCATGGAAGCTGCGGTATTAAGTGATGCGTGGTTATGTGTACAGTATCGTCTTCTGTCTGTAAATATTTGATAACATCTCAAGTCAGCCAGCTCTATTTCTGCCTGGTTTGGTGAGACTCTGCGGTAGAGTGATGTTGCAGAGCAGAGCACACATTGCAGAGCACACATTTTATCAGGCTGTATGGCTGCCGTGTGATTTCACCTTCCGACTAAGCAGCTTTGTACATACTTCAGAGTTATGTGTGTTGCCATCACATCATACTGTTGTAGGTCTTATAGACCTCTATTATGCCAACGGTGCATTTAAATTGATCTCTTCTTTCGTGTCTGTATTATCACTAGTAGAATAGTCATTAAACACGTAAATCCTGTGATTTTTATTTTCTTTAAAATTTGTGCTATTTCTAGTCTTCTGTCTTTCCAAGGTATCCATGTACGCATAAATGAATTTTTTGTCGATATATTGTTGAAGTGGGTGAGCCCCAACTTTTTTTTTTTTTTTTTTAAATGTCATAACATGACAACATATTAGACGATCGCAAACCTGCGTATTATTAAGTTTTCGCCAGCTGCACTATCCTGGACGACTGACGGTGTGCACTTCATCAGTGTTCCTCCTCTCCATGTCCCTCTTCCCCGCGACCATAATAAAGTTTTGAACGATGTATGAATTTTTAAATGTACATATTTTTCTCCAGTGAAAAGATGACACTGAAGATATACAAACACCTGAAACAATGTCAGCTGAATGGACAATACACAGCAAAGGCCGTAGATCAGTTTGAGGAAAATTGCAGTATGTAACACTACAGGGCACAAACAACTGCCTTAGTATTTCTATATAATTACTTAGGTTTGAACATTATTGTTTTTTTGCTTAAAACTACTGAGAAGCGTAATATTATGCAACTCTTGCATGTTGTGCCTATTTGTGAATGTATTTTTGTCTGCTAATTAACTTCATGTGGGGTGCATGCATATTTAGAAAATAACAATTCAGCTTTTTCTCAGAAAAAAAAAAACACTCCATGCTTCCATTCTGCGGGTCAGAATGTATAGTGCTGATCTATTTATGTACGTATGTTCATCTTTCTGAGCCGACAAAACTATCGAGGGCGTCACCGTGCATTTTTTGCAGAGATTTGAGCTTTCACCCAAAATTTTGAATGAATTGTGAGAGAAATCGGCCCTGCTAGTTCAAGGCAAACACACTTCCGTTTAATTTTAGCCATATAAGCAGAGAGTTATTTTCTCTTTAGTCCCTTTAATGTTTGCTACATCTATATCACAAGGCAGTGGTCTTACAAGGCTTAGGGCCCCAGTCCCTTTTTTTACTTTTAAAGTCTCCATCCCTGTGTTATGATATGTGACAGGACCAGGTCCTGGACTAAGCACTGGGTTACTTCTAACCATAGAACCGCCCTAGAACCCATATTGTGTATATATGTGTGTGTGTGTGTATGTGTATATATACACACACATGTATATACACACACATATGCCTGTTATGTTCGTCAAAAGAATAACAGCTATATATATATATGGTTGTAATGTCTTTGATGAAAATAACATGCATATGTGCTTATGTGTGCGTGTATCTGCACTGGGGACAGAGTTGCATAGTCACAGTGTTTGGTTTAACTATAACCACGTCCATGATTGTATCATTGTCTATAAATGTCTTGTTCAAATCTAGTATATAATATTTTTTGTTCCACCAGCAATGGCTTCATTCTACAACGTAATAAGAAGACTTTGTATGTGCAAAAGCTGCTATCAGGAAAAACACACTTTGAACAGTTTATAATAAAAGGTCAGCTTTGAATGTGTGGCCTCATATATTTTGTAACACTTTAAATTCATGTTTAATTACAGCATTTATGTGTCACTGTGATAATATGGAGGTAAATGAAGTTAAATGCCTTCTGGATTTGTTTGTGTTTTTCAAAATCGATTGCTTTGAAACTTCATAAAAGTGTTTTTTTGAAAAGGTGAAATGTGGTTTTATTTTAGATAACCGAAGCCATATGTGAATCTGATCTTTTTTTTTCTACTTTTTCCCATTTATCTTCAGGTTCGTTTCCCAAAGTAGCTCTATTTTCTTTGGGTCCTGCCTGGCCCGGTTCTTCCAATTGCTGTACAGCACTGATTTCCCATTTTTACATGGTTTATGTTACCCCGAGTGATTGTTTGCGTCGCTCAACTTATAGGGGGAAACAGCACCTGGAATAGCATTTTTTTTTCAACGTGTTCAGTTCCTTTCTTCTTGTGGTGTAATATGTTAAAAGAAAGAAGAGAGAGCAATGGTTAGTATACGAAGTCATGCAAATATTTCAGGTGCTTGGGGTATGTCTGTCATTAGTTTTGCCTCATTTGTCATTCCGGGAGGGAGTGCAAATGAAACTGAACACGTTTGAGACTGCAGCCCTCTTTTAAATGACCTGAAAAATTAGCCATTGTCATGAATAACTCCGCTGACATTTCACTGCGTGTGTATATCACTGTTGCGCTCACATCTGCTTTTTATCTGGATGCCCGGGAAATATCCCCTATGAGACGCATATTGAGTTAGATTCGTGTGCTTTTGGCTGTTTGATGTTATGCAAGCAGGTCGGGTACTTCTCAAAGCTCCCGCGAGCAGATAGCGAGGGAGCCGACTGCCTTTCTTTTTCCATCAGGGATTGGCAAGACTTAAATAAGGAACAGTCGACTTGTTACCTCTTAGGAAATAATCATCCCATCTGTAAAAATAGCCAAAAGCAACAGAACAAATGGTGATCGGCTGACATGCTAATTGCCTCCACTGGACTTTAAAACAGCAGAGAAAGAGGGGAAAACATGCACAGATGATTTTGTAAAAAAAAATGCGATTGGGTTGATTTTGCCAAATGTAAATGTGATGATATAAAGAAAACATTTTCATTCGCCTTTCCTCTAGTCGTTGTCATTAAACCGTGAGTGAATCGCTACCATTTTCCATCTGCAGTCATAATGTGTATACAATTAGTCTTAATTTGACAGAGCATGAATACAGGTGTGAATTTGCAGTGGCGGTGTAGTCTTCTGCTGTGGGACAGCAAAGCCCAAGGCTTGTAGAAACCTGATCAGGCAAACAGGATTGCTGGACGCCAGAGCAGATTTATATATAAAAAAAGAGCTGCTTGTGACCAGATGGTATTCTCATTGATTGGCCAGTATTAAACGATGATGAGAAAATCGGGTTTTACATGTTCATTTGAGATGTGACCTTGGTTTTTACTTCGCCGTAGTCCGCCAAACGTGCTGCTGCCTTGTCCTTCATGTTCTGCTTCGCTTGAAGGCTTAGATCGAGGACACAACCCCCCCCCCCCTTTAAAATTGCCTTAGGTGAAACCTAAAAAGCTTGCAGTGAAATGTTACGAAAACAATATAAGTGTTCTAAATAATTATAAACTTTAAGGATGATGTAATCTAGCATCCATACGTCATAATCTAGCGTCCATCCTTGAACGATTTGATACTTGTCTCCATAATGTCGGGGCCTCACGGTATATATTTGCTTGTTTATCTTGCCGTGCAGATGTGGCAGTCGCTAAAAGCACGAGGGGAATGCTGGTTGGGGTTCAAGTATTTCGACTCCAGTAAATGGGCTCTACTTATAAATGGACTGCATCTTAAATGGGAAACGACCCCTGTGGTTGTTATTACGAATGCCTTTGTCCTGAAGGCGATCGGCGATCCTTCATGCCGATACTTTAAGATTCATCCATCCAGCTGACCTGCCATTCTTCACCCACTAAAATAGGACATTAGGTTTCATCCCAAACTAAGTGTGTTTCAGTTAATACAGTGTTCAGATGGTTACAAACTGACAACTGTTTTGTACTTCAGCGAGTTGCGTTCTTTATAGGAACAATCTGAATAACATAAATGGTCATTAATGTTGCACATATATAACAATGCATACGTGACAAATAAAGGAATCTTGAATCACGTATTGCCATCTTGGAAAGACTTGTAAGTAAAAAAACTATTAGCTGTCACTTTTTGAATTTTTCAAGGTTAGTCAAAGGGGAACAACTGCCATCGGAATTTTGATGGTGACGGTGAGACGACATGAAAGCGTCAATTCTTTAATTGATTTCACGACAAAGCACATAATATACATTCACACAGAAATATTTTATTATATTTGTATAAACTATTTTGGAGGGGAATATAGTATATACTACGAAGTATGGTATTCAAAGTAGATGCTGGTGTCATACCACAACCTCCCAGGAACCATAAAAAGGTATATGTTTTTAAATCAGTTCGTGTTATCTTCATATACTTCAATATGTCAGAACAATACCACAGCTGTGCAAGGATGGGACATTTGATGTAAAAATAAGTTTTCTGACCTACATTTATTTGCTTTGTCCATGCTTAAGTGTGCCGGGACAAGGGAGGGATTTGTCAGGCTGTGATTCAGCTCTACCAGTTCCGCGCTCCCCTGAGACAGGTTTAATCCAAATGCGCGGACCCCTGGTCTCATGAGCGCGCAAGTAGGCTAGACCGGGATCGCGCAGGCAAGGCGGAAACGCGTGCTGCCGACGAAATACTCACTCATATGCGTTTTGGTTTATTACTCAGCTTAAGTGCTTAATTTATTCCTAAAGTTGTTCATTTACAAAAGTGCATAAGCTGATATGTTGTATTTTTCTCTAAAACTCATCCTACTGTCTATGGGCAAAAAAAGACAACAACGAGAAAGAAAACGATTTTCATTGCTTTACACATATTTTCTTATTTATCTATCTATGTAACGATGCATTATCTTTATCAGTTAGCCTAGTAGTTAGTCCAGGTCACACAGTGACCCCCGCAAGCTTCTTGGTGATTGTCTCTCTCTGCGGCGTGTAAAAAGCCGGTCTTTAGGAGTCAGTAAGCGGGATCAGGTCGTGGTTTTCGCGGCAGTCCCGCCTGTAG
>JAODJW010000001.1:5633139-5647254 GCA_026777045.1 Hyperopisus bebe | reverse complement strand
TAAAAACCTTTAGAATTATTGCATAATTTTTAACTCTATATTGAGCTCACTGTGTAATTAAATTGGTATTGTATCTATATTGAGCTCACTGTGTAATTAAATTGGTATTGTATCTATATTGAGCTCACTGTGTAATTAAATTGGTATTGTATCTCTATTGAGCTCACTGTGTAATTACATTGGTATTGTATAACAGCTTTAACCCACCTGGGGAATATGGGGGCCTGCGCCACCTTCTGGAGAGCCCAGCTTGTAGGTACTTGACTTCTCTCTACCCAGGGCATCTGTGGCAGAAGGGAGGCGCTGTTGAGTGCCCTGCTGACCCTGACTGCTTCCAAGTGACCTACATGCATGCATTCTGCATGTGTTCAGTGCAGCCTGATAGGCTCTGCACATGTGCTGTGATGGTCACATGGTGTTCTTCCCTAAAAGGTCTATTGTGAATGGCATACATTTATTTTCAAAGGCAGAATGTAAAATTTCTGCATAATAGTCTTAACTTCTCAGGTTCATAGACAGCTGGGGTGTTATAGTATGACTTAAAATGTGAAGGCTGTCATGAACTGCATACCTCCCAAACAGTAGGGGGCGCGATTTCGTTTTTCCTCCCTGCGCCACTTTGCTCTTCTGTTTGAAAACCAGACCTTCAGGTGAGAGATACACATTTGCATTTTTGGAAACAAAATATATAATGTGCTTTAGTTGTTACAGTTATTTGAAGGATAAGTTCACCGTACGCAATACAATGCCTGATTTTTTAAATATTCCCAGAGGTCAGTAAAATCATTCCAGTTTCATTACCATCCATCCATTTTCTGTAACTGCTCATCCTGTTCAGGATCCTGAGGGGTCCGGAGACTATGTGTGCAATGCAGGCAGTAGCCCCTCACACGCACACACACACACACCTTTGGTAATTCTAATGAACCTTGGGGTGTTTTGGCCATTTGGGGAACCCCTTTGCCAACACAGGGAGAACATGCAAACTCCACAAACGGAGACTCGAACCCTGGTTACAGAGGCACAAGGAAACAGTGCTAACCATTGTGCCGCCCCCAAATTCATTACCTTTACATTTAACACTTTATCAAATTTTTTTAATTACATTCACTGTCTGAAGGATGGATGCAATATATTTCATCTTCTCCACACTGCTCTTCCTGATGAGGGTACTGTTGGAGAACACAGTGTTGCCAAGCGTGTCAGGCCACACCTCCGTTACCGAGGTCACGGATCTCTAGACTCCTCACCCTGTCTCCAGAAGTGAGCATGGCAACCTTGTGGAGCAACATTTCAGTCAGCATTATCCCACTCCTTCTTAACAGCCTGAAAGAGGTCGGAGTTGAGTTACCCTGGAAATTCATCTTTAAATGTTATTTATTCTATCCTACTGGCTATTTTACTACTATTACTCCGTGTGTATGACTGCACTAAGAAAGCTTTCTCATTTTGTCGTGCATGTGCACAATGACAATAAAGCTGACTTTGAATTCAACTTGCATGGAAGCTTCAGCCAAACATTCTCAGCAAATCCCAATTGCGTGTCTTGGTCAGCCTGGACCACCTGGCCTCCTCTCCTTACACAAAATCCACCTCATAACTGAGTGGTGACTGGTTGCTATCAGTCTCCAGTCATCACCCGAATGTCCAAAACAAATGCATTGAACTCAAATGACACAACCACAAAGTTGACCGTTGACCTTTGTCCTTGGATGTTCTGGTAGCATTGATCTAGTCATAGCCCTCCAGGTATCCCCATGTGTGCTGAAGTCTTGCAGTAGCATGACAGAGTTCGTAGTGGATAGTGGGTACCCTTTCCTGCTCCTAATCCACCTTCTCTAAGATGGCTGGGTCTTCCAAACTGATGGGTTTTCTTCTCCCAATACTTGCAATCCCAAGAAGACAACCCTCTTATCCGTTGGGAAATACTCCGGCTGCACAGCCCTCGGTCTGGGACCAGTGCACGTCCTCACACCTACCTGAGATCCTGGAGATGGGGATCTCCAAAGTAGGAGTAATTTCACCCTAATACAGATGTTTGTTTCCAGAGCGTGAAGGTAAGGCTCACTATTCCTGTCACACACATCTATCTCCCACATTAGCTCAGGTTCCTGATCCATAGGAAAGGTAACATTCCACAAGCCCAGACAGGGATGCAGTATAAATGTTTTAAAAATCTTAAAATAAACATGCTTCCCAGATGACTAAAAAGGTCACAGACTCCTATGCAAAATGAGGTCTTCGTATAGTATAAGGGGCTTTCACACTGAAGTTCCAGAACCTGGCCCTGGTTTCAAGTCCCTGGGCTGTTTCGACTGGGCACTTTTCTAGCTCTTGGCCACTTTCTTGTGTCACTTTCACACTGAACAACAAGGACTAGGACCTTTATGCTAAATAAGCATGGGAGACGACGAAATACAATCGGACTGAGTTCCTGCATGCGGTGTGAACACGACAAAAGTTATTGGTTCTGGAAAAACGTTCTGGTTCCTGTAACTGGAGTCTCTGCAAGGCCTGCCTACCACTCATCCCCAGCCTCATTACCTTTATTGTTCCTTCTGAAAGGTTCATCTCTGCTGCTATTTTCTCCCTAGTGAGCGAGTCTGGATAATGTCCCTGTCGAAACTCTGCAACATTAAAAAAAAAGCACAAGGTGGATTATAGGGATGGGCCAACATACCCAATTACACTTCAAGGGGATCATTTCAACCCATAGTTTAAAAATACTGCTGGATTTACCCACTGCATCAGTACACAGCACAAAGCAATACAAACTCAAAAAGGCATACATTATATATGTTAGATTTCTCAGACATAAATAATTTTACTCCAATTATAACGACTTCTTACGATTTTTTATGCTTTTTAATCCTGCCCATATTTTACTGAAAATTACCTGCTATGCAAAGCAGTCCTTAATCAGACATTGAGCTCCGGGTACCTTGTTCTAATACTGCACATTGTTCTTCGGTGAATACAGTACGGATCCTGTGCTGTTTCTTCCCTGTCCTGCTATCTTCTGCTCCAGGACCATCATCTGCGAAAGTCCTGGGCTCTGTCATCGTGCCCACATCTCTACCAGACACGTTTTCTATAATGATTGGATATGAGGAAAAAGATGGCAGGGACGAAAATTGAGTTTACTGCATTTCAGGAGAATATTTGAGATCTAAAGAACAACCATTTACCCTGAGGCCCAGGGCTGTCCGTCTCAAAGGGTATCAGATCCAGGTGGATGTTTCTCAAAACTCGGTTTACAGACGACACCTACAAACAGCGCGCGAACAATGCGTGACCTTTTTATTATACTGTTTACTAGATTTTCAATCCTTCCTACGATTGCAATGCATATGATTATAAAATTGTATTTCCTTCTTTTCTATAGTTTTGGCAACACATAAAAATAGCTTCTGTTCCGCATTAAAACAAACTGAAATTTTAAGCTGAATTAGCGCGATTTTCGGTTAATTCACTTACACTGGGGACCCTGTTAGGTTCGCACACCCGTTCCGACAGGAGTTTGTCCCGGATTTCCCAGGCAAAAACCGATGGGTTCTCACACTTGTAGCGACCGATGTTGGAAATCACTTCTGGCGTGAGCAGGCGAGGTTTGCTACCCCCGATCGATTTGGGACACAAAAGTCCGGTTTGATAATATCTGCCGAGGATTTTACTGACACAGCCGTTGGACACCTGGATAAAAAAAAATACGAAGCATAAGTATGTTTTAATGTGTTTAGCATTGTCATTTTCCGCGAAAATGTGCCGCATGTTTGTACCTTTAAAATTCGCGATATTTGACAAGGTCTTACACCCTCCGATGCCAGTTCCACTATTTTCCTCCTTTTATATGCAGGGAGCGGCCTGCCGTTCAGGAATACCCCTCCGAGTTGGTTTATGCAACTTTCTCCTATAAAAAGCAGCAGGAAGGCTCAACACAAATTTGAAATTATTAAATTATTGTAAGAGAAACCAACTATTACATTTCCGTGACTTTATTTCATAAAAAAATAAAGACAAATCAGGAAATGACTACTTTGTTGGATGGCTACATTTCAATTAGTTACTTTGCATTTTGAAATGTTTAACTGTCTCATTAAATACCTCATTAGTAATTATAATAGTCAATTTTTAAACGCAAATATATAAAACGACATCCGAAAGGATCAAACAGTTACGCATATTTCATACAGTGTTTTAAAAAGATAATGTCGTAATAATAAACCTTGTTCTATCACGTCCTTATTATGCTGTTCCATCATCCGCTACTGGTAACTTTTCTGTGGTAAACAAAAACGGGAGATATGCGTACAGGTTGTGTTAAACGTAGCAGGTGCGACATTTCATCGGTACATTTTGGCGCAGTGCACACAAGTTCCAAGTAATGCTGAACCGTCACCTTACCTGGAAAACGTAAATAATTCTGCTGAATATCGCCAAGTCCGGAACAGTGTTTTTCAAATCCAAAGGTGTACCGACTCACTGCCCCGATACAGGGGGGATCCTGCAGGCAGAAGACTCGCGTATAGGCCAGCAGTCCTGCATGAGTGACGTGAGTCTGACCCCAGTAATTTATAGCCTTATATTGCATGCAAATCAGCATGCATGCGTGAGTGCATGATCTCACGACCGCTTCAGTGTGAAGACAACCAAGTATTGTGTTATTTTTTTCCCCCAACTGAGCTGTTGACTAGTGCAGTGTATGCCCAAATCTACGTATGCAATTTACACAATAGATCAACCAAATAGTCATATATACACGTAGGTGTGAGTTATGATGACCATGAATGTTTTTATTCTTTTTATATGTGCTGTATCAGCATTGCACGTTTAATGGTTCACCGCGAGAATCGAATGTGGTCTCACTAAGGAGGTAACCTCTGTCAAAGTAGTTTGTATTAAGTGTAAGAATGGGTGTATTTGCAAGAACATTTCAAAGTCTAAAAACAGCAAAGTGAAACCTTTCGTTTTTAAGCTTCGCGGTTTAACATCAGTTTCGTGGTCTTGTTCTTGTTAAAGTATTTCAGTAGGTGTGCAGCAAATGTAGGCGATACCACGAGGAGGATAACGTAGCCTATTATCCAGCGCATGGAAGGTGTATTTTCAGCACCGAATTGTGATGGACAGCATTTCTCAGTTAGCGGGTAGGAAGAATTTGCGGCTGTGAAAGTTGCCTCTTAAGTTATTGCATAGATGTGCGGCTGGGAACGCGCTTCAGAAATGGACAATTTGCTGAAAAATGTGACGTGCACGCGGCGCCTTGAGCTTTACTCTTTAAAGGGCACGCCGCCGTCACGTGACTCGGGCATCTTCTACATTCACGTTAAAATCCAGCTCGATTGTATTTTAAAACAAACATTAAAACGTCTGCCATATGGTAAAGTACATTTGATAAATCATAAATCCGTCAAATACACTCGTTTATTACATTTTCTTTCAACCGTGAACAAATAGAGGCAGAGAATGAAATGTATGCGACCAATTGGCAGCATATTTATGAAATGGAGATTCGAAAAACACTCACAGATGTCTCCTGTCTGACATGCAGATAAAATATGTTGTAAACGTTTCAAAGAAAATATTTGACGAGCAAATATTAGCGAATGAAAATCTATACAAGCCTCGTGGTCGAATCTGTTTAATGACTAATTGGGCATCATTAGTAAAATTCGCATAGGTCATGCCACTACAAAAATAAAGGGTTTATTTTAAAAAGCCATATGTTCCAAATTATATATTAACCACGGGTTAGTTTATGATAATATTTTCAGTACTGGAACCGCGGCATATTGAGCACAGTAAGGCGGAACACCAATATCTCCCTACCAACAGATAAAAATAGATAAATTATTTATTTTCAGTTATCAAATCCCATAGTCCGCTTCAGTCAAAGTACTTACATCACTTGAATTCTCATGTACTTGAGCAAATGTTAATAAAATAATCCTTCGGTTGGCATAGTACCGATCAAACATTGGGTGCGTAATTTTCAAATTTTGTGCTAATTACTATAATTAGTTCCTTTTTTCCTCGGCGAAAAGGGGCTTATGACCCATATATTAACAAAACCACACACCGACATATTCATGGTATACATTATTATGTACACGTTTACTATAGTTCTTAGATGTGGAGAAAGGAGCGTAAATGGCAGTCAGATCTCCTGCGCAAACACGAGGTTACCAAAAGTTACCCATAGCGCACACTGTCACGTATTTAATGCAAAGTTATCTGCAAGTAACAACGATAAACTGACACAGTAAGGTAAAAGCACCATTATCGGGCTCCTTCTTAAACAAGTTTTAACTTTCACAGTACGGTATTACTCTGTATAGGTGCACTAATATAAAAGTTGATGTGGTTGTTATTTTAATTTAGTACCCTTGGCCCGCATTGTATATGTCTTAGATTAAAGCGTACGTTGTTGGCCATAAAACATTGTGTCATACATTTGAAATAACGGTAACTTATTACATGAAGTGTTCTACAATATGATAATCTGTACTGTAATATATACATTTACTAATTGTAGTGAATATTGCTAGGTTTTTACAAAAAAAAAAACCGATGCAGTTCGCATAGTAAAATACACATGCGCACAAGTGTTTTTTTAAACAATGTAAACTGAAATGATAAATCTCGCATATACATAAGGACAAACGTAGCATCACAATGTTCGATCATTTCAAAGACTGTCTCAATTAAAGACCCTGCTGTGACATACTGCTATTAAAAAAAGTTTCTTAACTGTAGATAACGGAAATTGCCTGGATATCTCCGCTTAGAATCTGGGAACGTCGCGCAAGGTTAGTGGACTGTAAGGTACCAAAACGTTTCCCAGCGTTCTTGTAGACGAATAAATCTCAGCCGACGAAAATACCACCATACTCTAGTATAAACTATGTAGTAAGATGTTATATAATTTAATGTTATACGGTCATTTTAAATAACATTTGTAAATGGTCCACCATTTTAAACAAAGAATTGTGACTTTATAACTGCGTTAAAGCACTTCGTAATGTTGAAATCCGAGTTTTCATTCAAAATGTGTATTATAGCAACGATCTGTATACCTTACACTGAGCAGACTCACTGGGATTTTAAGAACAAGTGGCAGCATTTTAATGTAAGTAAACTTTAACTGACGATATATGTCATTACATATCATTCTATGAAGTTGTTTGAATATTTTTTTGTGTTTGAGTTTTTCGAACTGTGTTCTAAACCCTTTGCTGCAGCTCTCCACTGATTCGGACACTCTGACTCCTATATAGCTATATATTTATTTTAATAATACAACATATAACATATGTAATTGTCATTTTATTAGTACGACCACACATCTAAAGCCCAACTCACTTTTTTAACTGTGGTGTTACTCTCTAGCCTTGTGGGTTTAATTGCTCTCCAGTTCTCACCCAGCCCAAAGGCACACAGTTAGATGGTATTGCTAAATGACCCATGCGTGTGTGTTTGTGTGTTTCTCTGCATAAATGATTGTGGAGAATGGATAGACAGAGGCAGGGGCACCGCTGGAGATTTGGGGCCCCATGAAAGCATATCATAATGGGCACACAACCCAGGCCAATCCAATTGTGTTCCAATTTTTTTGGGCCCCTGTCACCCAGGGGCCCCTGCAGTATGTCCTAACACCCCCCCTTTACAGTGTCCCAAGATTGATTGCATGTATAAGGAAGTCATTAATAAATAGATACATTTTTCTGCTTATCCACTACGGGGTCACTACATGGGCCCGGATCCCATCCCAGAAAGTACAAGACCGCGGTGGGCAACATGGATGGGATGTTCGTCCATTACAGTGTATGCACAGACCAAAGGAACCAATTCAATAAAGTCACGTTTTTAACATGCAAGGAAAACTCAGCGCGGGGAGGACACACTCAGGATTTCGTCAGGATTTGAAGCAACACCTCTGTGTTGCCGTATAAGGCTGTACCTACAATTGAGGCGTTCACATTTCTAGCCACATCGATTTATATCGGCGGGTGAGCACCATCTGGCGGACACTAAATGTCATATCAAATTCGGTAACGCTCGAACAAAATAAAAATATATTTATAATGACAAGGGTTCACTGTAATGTAATTGTGTTTATATATATATATATATATATATATATATATATATATGGACACAGTAGTAGTAATATGGACACAAAACTTTAAAAAGGCATATGGTCTTGAATTATAGAAAAACTTGGAATATTACGAAATATGAAAACACATAGGACAATCGAAATACTAAGCAGAGAGATAAATTCATTACTAAATTCAATTATCAAATTAGTGATCAAGTTCAAGACATTTAGAGCTTTGGTTGCCGAGATCGACGATGTTTTCAAAACTGAATCATGGTGAATCGATAGAGAAATCGCAGAAGTCCCCATTATTAAAACACGCGTTTTCGCTTCACTCATTTACCAAAATCCCCGACATGCAACAGTATCAACAACCTCCGACTCGCATGTCCGCTTTAAGGATTAAAATCGTGCTGACGTGTCGCGCCCCTTGTTACCCCGGAAGATATATATATTTTTTTACATATCTTACGTTTTCAAAGAATTGCATACAGTTGCACTGCAGACCCTCCCGGCCTTGGCCCGGAATAAGTCGCAATTTGACGTGTATGTCCTGTGCATGCTGGGGCTGCATGGCATCGTGCGCTTCCGGTCTAGTGAGTGTGTTAAGCGACGCTCAGTCCCTTTTTCCCTTTCTTGGACTCTCCAGTAGCACAGTCGCTCTGACTGCCGACTCTTTTCTTCCTGATCTCTCCGGATCCCTTACGTTTTAAATCACTGAGACCATGGCCTCTTCGGCGTCTGCACAAGCACAAGCAAATCCTGGCTCTTCTGCGCCATTGCAAAGAGGAATAGTGAAAATGGTAAGCCTAAACCACAACTGTGGGGGTCTGAGGAGCTTAAAAGCAAGGATCTGGATAAGTAAGTTCTAAGCATCTGATGGAGGGCAGTTTCTCGGCTCATTCACACCTCTCGTGTCTCTTAAAGATGTTTAAATGTGGGTGATTTATTTGACGTCGATGTGGAACTAATACGTTTGTTTGATTTCACTTTGGTATTTCTGTGCAGGGACATGCGCGCGCGTGTGTTTGTCCAAGTTACCTTGCCGCGTAGCTTTTTGAATTCAGGTAGTGTGTTTAGATGGTGCAGTATTAGTAATTGCTTCGAAACAAACACTTTAAATTATCATATGACCACATCCGATGATGATGATGATGGTGGTGGTGGTGGTGATGATGATGATATCGAATTTCATAAATCTGTGAGGACTCTGATCAGAGTATCGTAATTTACGTGATGAAAGTGTTCTTACGTTTAATTAAGCAACATGAAGAGGAAAGCGATGAAGGTTTTTATTTTTAAGACAAATAAGCACACGTATCGTTTGCAAAAAAAATGCAACCCCTACCCAAAACATGTATTTGTAGTCTATATACATATATTTTTTTACGTATAATATACTCCAGTCATTCACAGTGAGTCGTTAAAATAAGTAATCACGGTTGCGGGATAAAGTCTGTTACAGGCGGCCGGCGCCGCGATGCGGGTCCTTCGGTTGTGTGGTAAAATGGGGGGCTGACACCGTTCACTTTATTCGGGATGAGAAACTGACACGTAGGTCTAAAGTCTGGGAGTCCGAGTGGAAAGCCCCTCCATCGCCATTTATACAAAGTATATCTCATGAACTTTCGCGGACGGGTGTTACTTTTCAAAGTTACTTTTCAATTCGCATTTATTGGGTGGTTTGCTTTTAAAAACACTGCTGAATTTTGTAACATAGTAACTCGTTCTAAATGAACAGATGTGACTGTTTCATATCAGCGTTACCAACGTTTGCTTTACAGTTTTGATACTCCAAGCCGTTGATGTTTATTCATTATAAGTTTCTTCCAGTCCGACTTCATTATTTTCAATTTACTTATTTGCGTTTTTGTAGTAGTCTTTTCGTGTTAATTTCTTGCTCAAGGGTGTTCTTTTGTGTTGCGCTTAAAAGTTGTAAATAACTTGTAAAAAGCGGGTTTAATTATCTCTTAGGTGTGAATTTTAGTAGGTTTGGATTTTTTTTCTGTCAAGGAGGGCAACGTAAAAATTATCACTTCAGTTTATTTACATAGGTCTTTTCATATTAGATTTTGAAACACATTTAGGCCTGTACCATTTTGTCTTATCGGTCAATGTTAAGGTCATAGTATGCAAATTGTAAACCCGTGAATAAAGCAAATAGTGCTGTCGTTAATCATTAGCCTAATATTTACGTTTATCAATTCTGTCTGTCATCAGCACGTGGATGTGTGGAGAGCCTGTATGGTTTCCAAGTGCAGTTTGGCTTCTGCTGCATCTGATTTGTGGGATTTGTTTATATATTTGACTGTATGGTATGTTATGCATTAGTTGAAATACCGTCTTTATTGTCGGCAGTGTTACTTAACAGCAGGATTAAAGCATGCATTAATTTCCACGAACTCCTTGTTCAGTGTGTGTTGTGGTGACTTTCTCCTGGGAGACACAGATGGTATATGGGATACCAGTTCATCCGAACCTAAGGTCCTCTGTAGATGACGAGGAAACTCGAACAGATGTGGAGGGAACCTCCAAGCCCCATATTGGCAGGCTGAGCTCTAGCCTGGCAGAGCTGCCTCTGGAATCACCAGCTCCCTCTGTTTTGGCTCCCCCCCCCCCAGTGGTTCAGCTTGGTGTGTGCATTGTCTCTCAGGTACTTTCGGGATGTGCCATCATCGTTCGAGGTCAACCTCGGGGGGGGCCTCCACCAGAAAGACAGATCAACCTCAGCAACATCCGGGCCGGTGCCTTGGCTCGACGCGCTGTCCAGGGCCAGCCCGACACCAAGGACGTTCCCGACGAGGTGAGGAGGCCTTTCGCCTTATTGTGGATGGATGGTTCCTCTACTCAGACTCTCTCCCCTGGTCACTTCTGGTGATTGAACAACCCAACTTAATGAAGTAAATTAATTCAGCATGGACTTCCTACTAAAGAATTCAAATTTTATCTTGTCTGTTAACTTCCTCTTGGAATAGTTACCTTTTAAAGCTTGAGGAACACACTGGATTGGATGCCAGTCCATTGCAGGGCCATCTTGTTCCTCTAACTGCTTTGTTTTTTCTTGTGCCACAAACACCACATGCTTGCGAGGAGGCAGGAATCTGCCCTGAATGTGTCTTGATCAAACATTCTGCCACTGAGTTTGGACACAGCTGACCTGAACGGTGCCTGTGTTTTAGCCCTGGGCTTTCCAGGCTCGTGAGTTCCTCCGCAAGAAGATGATTGGTAAGGAAGTGTGCTTCAACGTGGAGATCAAGACCAACCAGGGAAGAGAGTATGGGATGGTGTACCTGGGGAAAGGTATGTACAACCATGAAGGATGGTCTTGATTTTTTTTGTCCCAATATCTTTCTAGGAAATGTGAGACCGGGTTGGGTTTGTGGTGGCTGTTGTGTTATGGATGGTCTCGTTCCTGAAGAATCTGATGCTGCAGATGGACCTTTTTAAGTGGTTTTTGGGTTCTTCTGTGGAACTGGGAATTATGGGTAGGAGTGGTCATGCTGGAAATCCACCGTGAAAAGTTATGAGTCAGCGTGATGACTGCTTTTCTTGCCGAATCAGTTTATGGGAATATCATCTCACGTTTCCACTCTTTTCAGATACGTCTGGGGAGAACATTGCAGAGTCTTTGGTTGCTGAAGGATTCGCCACCGTCCGCAGGGAGGGGATCCGTGGCACCAAGTAAGTCTGCTTTTTTTGGCTTGCTTAGCTTACCTCAGGAATGTCTTGGTTTTCCTCAGAACAGCTGGTGGTTCAGCTGAAGTTCAGTAGAAGCACCATGTTTATGGTCCCCCTTCAGGGGTCTTCTGGTATTTTTTAATTAATTTTTTTCTACATTAGTGACCCTCGGGTCCCTAGGTGTGACTGAGGTGTATCTGTGGGGGTGCTGGCTTTGGTGTGAGTCATCCAGTCACTGCTGCATGCTCTTCCAGCTCCAGCTTGGAATCCTGGCATGGCTGCTAGGTTTAAGGTTGAGCGGTGGTTCATGTAGCTGATTCAACCGTGTCCTTCCAGTGAGTGGCTCCCCTTTGTCTCTTGACAGGAAATTATATAGTTGCTTATCTCTGCAGCCTAACTGTGCTGAAGTAAAGGAATATCTTGACTGAAAGGAACTGATGCATCATCTGCACATGCTTTGTTCACGTGGGTTATTACCTGTGGCAGTCTGAAGCGGATGCCACTGCCTAGAGCAGAACAGGATCAGAACTCAAACTTGATGCAGTTCTGAAATGTGACAGAAGGTGGCAACAGAGTGCAACTGTGAAACGGCCCTTTGACAAGTGCCGCCTTTCTGTGGTAGCGTTTTACGAAGTGCGCGGATACCTGGACACTATGTACTCCTTGGGCAGTCCTTCGCTTAGCCAGACCTCCGTGTCAGTGTCTAGCACGCCCCCTAGGGGTCACTTTGTGTGGTTTATCCTGTAACGACTTTGACAGGTGTGTTCATTAAGAGTTTTTTTTTGTTGCGAGCTGCCTACAAAAAAATCGTCGACGCGGATTTTGTATTGACGTGTCACGTGTCTGGACTGTCTGACACCCCCATTCGCCATTTTGAGTGTATCGCGGATGTAAACGTATTTGGTTAAACTTGATATTTCATATTCAGTGTTTTTTTTTTCTCCACAAAAATGTAATGTTTTATGTAATCAGTAATAAGCAATTTTCATACCAAAACACACTAGTAATTTAGGTGTTTAAGAAAGGAAAAGAGTCAAGAACACCACAAAAATGTCATTGAATGGACGACTTTATTGTCATTTATTTAAAATATAAGTGGCAAGCAGAATACAGGCTCGGTATACAATGAGTTTGTACAGATCCTTCCAGACATCATGAAAAGTTAGAAACCATACTTGCAAACGTTTCTAAACTTAAACTATAGTTGGGCTTTGGTTTGTCAGGTCACAGCACGCAGTGACAGCCTTATCCAGCATTGGTGTTTATAATCCATGCACGTGAATTAGTGCTGTGTCGATAAAACCGATTCTCTGATTCTTAATCGATTCTCATAATGATTCCTAAAGATCGTTTCGTATGTCCAAAGATCGATTTTACCCTTTAACATTTTCTGCCCTTTTTACAGCTAAAATAGGGAAAAAAAAGTCCAGACGGGGATTTTGAAGCTTAGGTGTTAGTTAATATCTTTAATCACGCACATCGTGACTTCAATGACGCAACAGTAGGTGATGTTAAAGTTCACCGGGGAAAACTATTAACGACATGGCGTCGGACACTAGCGACGCTTTGAAAACGCTGTAACTGTAAAAGCTGCGGTCTGGCAGCATTTCTGGTTCAGAACGGACAAACGGACAGATGAGCTTGACGAAAGCAAAGCGATTTGCAAAGTATGCCAAATGGAGGGGAAGTATTCTGGAAATGCGTCCTGGATCTGTTTGGTAATTCTGCCCAACAGCATGTTTGTGAAAGCAAATGTATCAACATTCTGGGAGGGGGATTGGTCCTTACAGCCATCTTTAATTATCAATACTTCATTAATTTGTCATTGAATGTCAATATAATACTAGTATTAATATGTTGCACAACTACACAGTCATGTAATTAAGCTAAAAAAAACTTTTAAAAACACTGACCCAAATCGATATCGGACCGGATCGGAACAGATTGATTCGAATCGTGATAATTGATTCTAAATCTTGAGAATTGGAATCGAATCGATTCTTGAAAGTTGAATCAATACCCAGCACTCACGTGAATATACATATACATGCACTGAAACGTGTCATTAGAGTTTTGCTTTTGCTTTTGTCTTTAAAAAGCATCCACTCTGTAACCCTAGATTAACACGGACAGATTACCCCATTACTGCTACTGTCTAGTGAGGCTAGCTTGCTAGCGTAGGTTAACCAATGTGGAAAAAACAACTTTAGAAGACAAAAAAAAGCATATTCAGTAATATTACTTAAACAAAAACATCTTACTTGCCTTTATGAAAATGCCAAGGGCCGCTGCGACCCAGGTCACCTGACGCCTCCTCCTCTATACCTGCTGTCCATATC
>JAODJW010000001.1:5609555-5627042 GCA_026777045.1 Hyperopisus bebe | reverse complement strand
GGGGGGGGGGGGGGGGTGGGGCTGTTTCTCTTCATTATGTCCGGTGACAGCTTTGGGACAAAGAAAATCAGCCTCTGATTGGTGGGCATCTATTGACGTGTCTTTATTGGACATCGACTCATCAGTCGCACCCATGTGATCTGTGGGACCTTTCTCTGTGTACGTACTACCTGCATTTTAAATGTTTAATATCTCTTGTTCTTGGTTCTTCTCCAAATAACCACAACCGCTCTGTTTCTGGGGTGTGTGGGTTTTTCTTTTTTTTTTTTTTTTTTTTTTTAACACAACACTGTTGTCTAGGTGACGCTTAAACGCGGAGCCAGTGGGCTCCTTGGATCTCTGCAACAAGCCCATTTCCTTGACTGTAGACCTGCAGCTCTGGAAAACTGCCAAAGACACTGATTGGCTTGCATGCGATTTTACGCAGCATCCTCACCGTGGGTTTTTGGGGAGGGGGGATGACATAAATCTCCATTAAATGTCGTCCAGAATGACGTGTACCAAACTTGCAATGTGAGCACACCCCACCCCCCGCCCCTCGTCTGAGGTGTCCGGTGTCTGTCTCTCTCTCTCTCTCTTGCTCTCTCTCTCTCCCTCTCTGAAATGGCTTCTTATGATGGTCTAACCCAACGTTCTCTTTCATGTCCAAACCATCCCAGCTCTCTTGTCGTCAACCTTGTCTCAACTTTTCCGGAACATCGCCCACATACCTGGGCCAACGGGTTGATGTCGTGACTTTCAGACTCTGAAACCGCCCCCGCCCCCCCCCCCCACCAATCGCCTTCCTGCCTTGATGGGGGTCACTGTTGGGGTGGACATGACTAGGTTCTGGTTTCTAAATCTCAGGTGAGTGGCTTCCAGCGACAGCCGGGCTGGGAGTGTGGGGCCAGATGGAGGCCGCCCCTCCGCCCTGGGAATTTTTAACGCCTCTGATTACGAGGCTGCCGGAGCCGGTGGAGCAGAGCCTGCTCTCCTGCCGTCTGTCTTTGGCCTTGCTTCTCCGGGACCTGGGGGAGGTGGCTGGTCCCCTTTGTCATGGCTTTCTTGACATGCTGTGACCGTGTGTGGTGTCAGTTTTATTTTATTTCCCTGACACGCTATGGTGTGGCACGGGGAGCAGCGAGCCCAGGCCGGCTGTCTCGCTAAAAATGTGGCGTGTTTGTGTGTTATGGTCAGGTGGGGGCGCCGGTGTTGGCTAGCTAATTCCCTTCCGGCTGCTCTCCTGTCAGGCGGCTGTTTCTCTCTCTCTCTCACGGGCGGTGGCTGCGGTAACCGGCCTCGCTACTCCGAGGCAGAGAGCCTCCAGATTTTCAAGTTTCTCGCCAATTAAAGCCCACGTGACGTCCATCTCCCCAGTTACTTCGGTCCGACGTTCCTTAAAAATCGCCCGTTACCGTTGGTGCCACAGCTGTCGATAACGCAGCCAGTCCTGGTGGACCACGGTACGCGAGTGTTCCAGCTGTCGCTCAGACCTCTAACGGCCGCATCTTGTAGCTTAGCGGTACGGATGAGGACCCGTTCACCCAAATCTTTGTCGATCACAAGATCAGCTCCAGCATCCGATTGGTTTCATGCATCGTTAAAGTGGTGTCTTGTGATTTGAGCTTCCGTAAAGCGAGTAAATAGGCACCTTTCAGTCAGATTTTCGTAGCTGTTATGGTACTTTGGAACCCTTCTTGTTTGGCTTGCCCGTGAAACGGCCCCGTATTCGCCCATGCTGCAAATTCAACACTCCATTTTAACGCCCCGCACGTCGATTCGGTGTCTTCAGGGTTTGAGGTGAAATTTAATCTTCAGCCCCAGCTTAACAATTTTCTATGGTTATTAAATCGATCATTATTTTTCGCCATGTACCGTCTGACTTCTCTGGGCCGCTCATGTGCACCCCGGCCGGCTGGAAACCGTGGGGACTGGATCGATTTTTGTCTTGCAGCCTGTTAAATGTAGGGTATGGTATAATTGCTTCTGAGGAAAGCAAAGACGCAAGAAGGTGGAGCAGAAGTTCGCAGAGGACTCAGCTGAGTGCCTGAAATGACTGCATCAGTCACTCCCCCGAACGCATTTATTGACCTGCCGTATTCTTTTTGTTTGGGCTGAGCTTGTTCCACTGTGTGTGTATTGGCTTACTGTTCTCCACCCCCGCGTTTGTTTTGCAGTGTGCCGCCCCAAACGAGCAACGCAGGACGCTCCCGCCGGCGTGCAACTGTTAGATCAGGAGCTGCAGTGGTGCAGCCCCCACTGTTCCCCGCTGCCCCTCCTCTCCCAATCAGGGGTGTGCTGCTCTCCCCCCCAGATCAGTGTAGGTGTGTTCAAGAGCCCGTAATCCCATAGCGACAGGGGTTTCTGGGAAGGCGGGAGGAGGATCAGAGCAGCGAGGAACACAAGGTTCTGGATAATTACGACAGACTGCGGCTCTGCAAATGGGCCGAGTTAGCGTTCTCTCAGATGTGACGGCTAATCTGCGCGTCTACTGGACTAGCCTGGGAAGGCCTACACCGTGACCTCCAGTAAGACTGGTCTGCCGGGGAGGGGGGGGTGGGATATCCGTGCTAATTTTTCCTTGACGCTTCTGCTTTGAGCCTCAGTTTAGCCCTGTTCGCCATGGATAGCCTAATGCAGGGGTGGCCAGTCTTATCCACAAAGGGCTGGCGTGTTTGCAGGTTTTTGGGATAACCTGTAAGTCCGCTGTTCGAACCCAGGTGTGAGGACCCTTCAGCCAGTCAGTCCTCTAAATAGTAATGTAATTAGGGAGGTGCAACGAAAACCCGCACACACACCCGCCCTTTGCGGATAAGATTGGCCACGTCTGGCCTAATGAATTCAGCACCTGCTTGAGTGTCGCTCTGTGACACACGCCACCTTCTGGCTTCCGCCAGTACTGCCCCGATCTATGCAGAGACCAAAGCCCATTTGAACCGGACCCAGACCTCCACGCTGCAGCTCTTTGCCAGCTGTCTCACGAACCCCAAGGGCATTTCTCCTGCCCTCTACACACACTCAATCATCTTTTCAAACCCCCCCGTGATATGTAATACATGTAAGACTCTAGTCCCCAAATTCCCCCATGAGTTCCTCATTCCGTGTGCAGTTGGATTACCCAGGATGTCCGTGTGGACGTGTGACCTGGGTTGGCAATCCCTCCCTCCCTTGTTTTATTCCATTGGATCCCCCCCCCCCCCGTTCTTCACCTTCCTTGTATCTTGTGCTTCAGGCCCCCAAAGGCATGAGAGCTGCCTGGCCCTTCATCACCTCTGGAAGCTGTATGTTTTATGAGTATTGCTTAATGAGACATGCCCTTCTGGCTGCTTCATTGTGACCCCCCCCCTCCCCCCCACCAATCACACACGTGAGGGATATAGACACATTGTCCTCACCTCGGTTTTGGGCCTGTGTTTTTATTTTAATTATTTTTTTTAAGGGGGGGGGGAACAATGGGTTGGACTCACTGGCTCTCTGACAGGCCACTGTCAGCCAGCAAGCTCCGGAAAGTTCCGTTTTAAAAGGAGCTTTTGTGAGGATTCGGCCCGCACGACAGCACTGATGAGAGGGTGCGCCGTGTGCGGTCGCTCCGATTAATTTAATTAAAATGGTGAGCGGGGGGTGGGGGGAGTGGTGCGTCCTGATGAGTCGCCCGAAAACAGAGCGGAGCTGGCTGAGGAAGTTTGCGACGCATGAGCCTGTTACCTCGGCGACGCGCAGCCTAAAATGGAGCGTGCTAAGGCCAACCAGAGCATGCTTCGCTCACGGAGCTGTTGGTGATGTCAGAGCTTCCCATCCCGTCTTTTCCATGGTAACTTATTGCCTCAGTCGATTGAAAGTTTCAGTTTATTGATTTTGTTTTATTTATTTATTTTTTTTGTCTGGGTTAAGTAAAGCCCCCCCTTTGTATAAAGTCAGAGATAACCCCCCCCACACACACACACTAATTTAAGTGGCTGTACAAACTAATGAATTTCTTCACAACTAATTAAAGGGCCCTCCCTCTTGAGGATTAGTATCCCTTTGCCCCCACCTCAGCAGAAACTCTGTACCGCTTTTCGCCTGCGTTGGAGGTTCTGTTCCTCTCGGCTGAGAGATGGGGCTGTTTTTTCAGGCAGGGTCTGCACAAACTTGGAGTAATCTGTCTACTGGTGTGCCTCTTGGTGCTGAAGGAGGAACACGGTGCCCGTTTCTCTGCCGGCGGAGTGTTTGGAATATCCCCTGTACCCCATTCTGCCGCCCTGGTGGTTACTGACCTTGCTTGCATAGTAGATTTCACCTGCCTCGCATCATTGCTTTCCTATCGCACCCCCCCGAGGGATGTGTACACACAGTAATATCAGATGTGATTGACTCCTCCTAATTTAAGGCCTCGTTTTATAAGCAGGTCTTGCGGTGTGGTGCAGGCTCGGGGGGGGGCAGGAGGGCAGTGCCTCTCTCGACAGGCTGGAGGTTTAGTTACTGGCTCCTTCCAGCTGCCGTTTCTCGAGGTCCCGGGCGGCCGCTGGTGGGAGTGCTGTCGAGACGATAAAGGCGATTTAGTGGGGAGGTCGGGGGGGGGGCTCCGCTTTTCATGGCGAGTGACCCTTCCCTCAGTCTGCGCGAAGGTCTTATTGAGCCAGATTAGTGAGTGGCTGGCGGCGGTGTGCGTAAACGCTCACGGGGTGGAAGTGTTGGCTCTGTTCCTCTGGTGGATCAGCAAGGTTACCCCCCCACACCCATGTTCAAAAAAAATTATTAAATAAAATTTTAAAAATGCTGTGCTCCATTTCTATGCTTCACCAAGCCCATTCTGTCTACCCCACCTACTCCAAGTTTTTTTTTTTTTTTTTTTTTTTTTGGTGCTCGGGATTTTATTTTTAAGGGTTTCACGAGGGCAGGGAATTTGGCAGAGGAGAGACCAGACCCTGTCGAGTTTGGACGCCTCTGGATTTTACAGCATTGGCAGGTGCTTCCGTGCTCTCCCAAGACGGCCGCACGGATTTATTACGAGGATTTTCATCCTGGCAAAAAATGAAGCAGGGTGAGGGTAGACGGTGAAGGGCTACGGTGGGTGAAAAGCGAGTACTTTAAATTGTGGGGAGACACCACCCCCTCCCTCCACCCAGTTCAGTGGAAGCTGCACACAGACGACTTCAAACAGCTGGCGTCTGTGGAAACGCACCGTAGCCCATTTGATGTTCATGTCTCTGGGATCCTGTGGATGTCCTGTGTCATGAAATCAGTGGCGCTCTTGGCCCTTTGAGGCCTGCGCCGCGCCAACTTGCCGGAAATCTAGCGAATAAGCCGCTGTCTTTGCCTGTGCCGTAAGATCTTCTGCCTGCAAGTTGGTTGGTACCCAACTCGAAGCAATCTGCTCAATTTATTGGGCAGTAAAGTACCGGCAAAATAAGTTTTGTGGTTAAAGATGTGTGTTAATGCATCTTTGCAGCTGTTTCATTTGGGGAATGCATTATTAGTAACACTTTGACTTTGTAATAGAGGGCATGTTTCAAAATGTAAACATTTGAGAGATTAGTAGCTTAAATGTTAGCAGTGCTAATCCTTGCCTAGCCCTGTCTACCCGGCCCCCTAATGGTCCCGTTCAGCTTCTCTGCTCCTACCTCCGTCTCCAGAGATGCTGATTTTGTGAGGTGAGCTGAGCTGATCTGAGTGTAGCGGGTGCCCGAGGCAAACTGGAGCTCAGGTCAGCTAGCGTGCTGTGGGAGTTGAGCACTTTGGGATTGGCCTCATCTGCTACTGCCGCCGGGGCCTTGCCCTTCAGTGCGGCTTCGTTTGTTTGTGCCATGTTCTGTTCTAGGCCCCCCACTTGCCGCACGGACCCCTCTGTGATGGGATGCTCAGTTGCCATTTCCAGTTTTCGTCGTTAATTAGCTGTTAGCCTCTAGGCTACTTTTAGTGCAGGCTAGTCGAAGCTGTTACTTACCCATTCAACAAATGTTTTGGCCTTTCCTGACTGTGGTTATCACATGTGATGCTGACAGTGGAGCCCATCAAATGGCTGTCTACTTTTTGAGGGTGGGGTATTTCTCCCCCATTTTTGCTTTTCTTGCGCAGCTACTGCAGAAGCCAGCTGCGTTGATGCTGCATGTGTTGCGAATAGTTATGCAAATGGTCCCAAATCTGTCTAGAAGAACAAACTGCTTTCACCGGTCTGTTACACACTTGCCCTCTTGACCTCCTCACACCCAGACACAGGTGTATCCATGTTCGGGTTTGACGCTGCCAAACATATTTGCATAAAATGCCATCTAATTTTGTCTTGTCTCCAAACAGAAAGCTGGAATCTGACTTTTTATTGTCACTCTTTTTTGTGCAGTTTACCCTGAAATTCCGCATCTGCCTGACCGTACTAATGCAGCGTAAAATGAAGGGGTGGATTGTTTTTTCAATATGTGCATCCAGATCCTGACCCTTAATCCCCAGTAGCCCGTCAAACAGCTTGTCAGCCATTTTTGTTATTCCGTCAGTTTCCTTCATACTGATTCTGAAACATTCTTTTTTTTCCCCCTTCAATATTCTGGTCGAATCAGCCTCCACTCCCATACCCAGATAAACTCCCCGCTCCTTCCTCAGCTTGCCAACCTGCCCGGGGCGAATCTCACGCATGCGTTTTTAAGTTTATTTGCTTAACAGCTGTTCCTTCTGTAGCAATGAAAGAACGGGGTTAGGAGTCCTGGCAGAGCCTTTGGTTTTGAGCTCCATGATGAGTCAGCGCGCTGTTTTGTGTGCTGAGACTCTGAGTTCAGTAGGTCGCAGTTTTTACCTGCCAGCAGTTGCGGCTCTGTCCCACCTATGAGGATACAGGATGTTCTCTTAATGCCCTGACGTCCATATAGAGGCAATGGTGTATATGCAAGGGTAAGACTCCTGCACCTGGTGTTTAGCACAAATACTTGTACTTTTGTACTTGTACTTCAGTCTGGAGTCTGGTGTGTTGGTATAATTGTACTATAGTGGGAAACTGGGCTACAGGTAGGTTTTAGGACGGTTCTGAAGGGGTTCTGCTTTGGTTTCTCTTGGCAGCTGCTACAGATAATGGTGCTACTGCTTGATTTGATGCTGTGGTCTTCGTGAAGCCTTTCTCTCGTGTCGTTCCGTCTCCTTCGGGGTAGGCTTGCCACGATAGACGTGTTGACGGTGTTACCGGTTTTAAGACGCAACACCGGTGACATCGCTTTTCCACCGTGATACCGTCCCCACATTTTTTAATTTTTTTATTTTTTAAGCGTTTTTTTATTAAATATTTATTTGAATTAAATGGAAAATATAATTCTAAATAATTTACTTAAGACGAGAGCATGCACTATAATTAAAAACTAAACATAGCTACAATGCGTCATATTTCATTTATCACGTGAGGAGAAAGAGTCGAATTTACAGAAAGAAAATGGCGGACAGTTTAGTGTCAAAACGGAATGCAAAAGCGCCTGGCAAAGAACATTTAGACTGCACTGTTAATAAATCCCAATTTATAGTGTTTTTGTTTATTTTTTTAAGACTGCTGACTGTCATTTTTGTAGCCTAATGTCATTTTGGAAGTTTTTCTTTTATATTCGTTTCTTGTTCATTCGTTTAATCTTATCTAAACTTTATTTATTTATCTTTCTATTTTATATTCTTCGTTTTAAAAACGTTCTAACATAGGCTACGTAATAAACGTTCTATGGTTATTTGTTTGGTTCCAACTTATTGTTATGTTAATAAAAGTTCTGTTTAATATCAGTGATTTTTTTTTTTTTTTTTTTACTTACGTTGTCGTCCATTCAAACAATTGATGCCGAATTGCCAATTCCCGCAAAACTAAAAGTGAAAGTATAATACGCACGCATTTATAAGCTATTTAAAAGCAGGAAACCCCCACCCCCACGGTGATACCGGTATTACCGGTGTTGTCACATGGGGAAATTTCCTCATCGTCACAACCCTACTTCGGGGGAGGGGCGGTGAGCAATTGACTGACTGCACTATCGGCACTCTTGGCACACACCAAACAAAGCTGTTGGTTTCCATTATGTTGGTGCGGTGCTCAGCATGGGCTTGGGTGGGGGCGGGGGGGCTTGAAAACGCTGCATAGGCGGAATCAAGGAATTCAAGAACAAGCGTGATTTTCTTCGAGTCCATTTTTCGTTCAGCTCATTTCCCCAAGTGCCCCATGTTTTTATAAGTTCACACTTCTAATAATCCTGTAGGATACCAGCCGTGACACCTTCTACAAAGCAAAACAAACTGGCTCTCACTGCGGTTTTGATGTGCCTTCGTCAGGCCCGTGTCTGGCTTAAGGAATTATTCTCCGCCTCCCTATTCCCACAGGTAATGCATCAACTGCTTTACAGAAATTAATTTGACAGCATCTGTCTAAAATTTGATACTTCTGTTCCTTGGCCCTTTTTGCAGCACAGAGGCCTTATTAGATATGAACTTCAAACTAACTTGGCATGTGATGCCCTTTTGACAGGGAGTTGACCGATGAGGCAAATTTGTCGTTATTGTGGGGGGGAAAGAATTGTTGGTTAAAGACAAACTTGGTCTGTGTTTTTGGCACTCTTGGACTGATCTATCCTCTTTGGTTTGAGAGTCTTTAAGTGTAGCATTTTTACTCTTTTAGACCTGTTTGGTTCCCAGAACATTCTGTGGAGACTGAGGCACTGTAATCCCTTGTTAACTTGGCGACCTGTCCCCTACTGGGCCCCCTCCCCCTGCCCAGCTTGTCTCCCTACAGGCGTGCATCGGCCTGTCACGTCTGGTTTAGCCCCCGCTGAAATGTGGGATTCCCCCAGCTGGTTAAGGGACTCTCGGTCCTTGTGGCCGCCGGACCCGATGTGCAGCCCCCTCCCGTCTGTCATACTCCGGCGTTCGCCTACTTATCTCCTGGCAGGGATGCATACTGTTGTCTTCCCTGGCATGTTTGCCAGACTCCCACTGTGCTCGGAGTTCCTGGCTTGTTGGAAGGGCGGCCAGGTGAGGCTGCGGGATCGTGCAGCCACGAGGCTACTAGATGTGCCAGGTGGTCTTCAGTCTGATGTATGTTACGGATTCATACTGGATCCTGTTCTCTTTGGACCTTGGGTTGGTTTATCTGTTGACGTCCACTTTGCTTGTTGGCCAACACCCTAAGAGGAGAAGATTCTCCTCCCCTTACTACCTTAAAATTTTTTATGTCTTCAACTTGTTTACTAACAAGTCTGCAGAGCTCAGGGTAAGCATTTTGCCAAGGGGTGCTAGAGCAGGGTCAGTTTTGTGATGGGAACCAGTGACCTTTGGGTTACCAGTGCACATCAGTAACTGCTACCCTACAGACTGATTTTTACCGCAATTGAAGGTTGAATGGATCCCAACCTGTGTTACCAGTGGCTTTACTGTTATTGGGAGTTGGATGGTGCCATAGCCATAGGGATTTTGCTCAGGGGTACCGTTGAAAGGGATATGACACCAGTCTCTCTGGTCCTCTGCAACTCTGCGATAGCCATCAGGACGTGCATCGTTAAACTCCTCATAACCCAATTAAAACTTGACTGACGAGGATGCCTTGTCTCTCTGAACCTCCCTTGATCTGCACACGATCGCTGGTAACGCCAATGTGATTTATCGCCACGGAATTAACAAGAAGGCAGACTGGGCTCACTCTTGGCGTGATGAATATTGCTTCCCTCCAGAGCAGCGATTCCGTAAATCATCCCTCCTCCTCCATACATGGGAGTTTTGTGATCTTGCCGCTCCGGTAATTTACTAATTGGAATTGTTGCCTTCATCATAGTGTTTGTCTCCTTCAGCCACCTGTTTCTAAGGGTTCACCTTCCTGCTGTTGATTGTGTGCTGGTATCACACTTGGCTGTTTATGGAGGTTCTGCTTGAGTATAGAGGCTTTTAGAGGAAGCAGATTTGTCTGTTTACATTCTCTTCACAAGTAATGTGGAGTCAGGGAGTTGAACCTTAGGCTCCCATCGGTTTGATTGGCATGTCTCGGGCTTCCTGGTCTTTGATTGTATCCATGTGTCAGAGGCTGCTGTTTGCTTCGCTCGCCTTGTCCCCGTCGTCTGCTGGAAAGCTTATTTGGCATCCTCATACAGTATTGATTAGGGGAAATAAATAGCGTCCCTTATGGTCGTTTTCCCAGACGGTCTCTATGAAGAGATGTTCAGTCCCTGTAAAAGTCTGCTGGGAGAACAGCAGCAGATGTTTAATCTAACTTACTATCCCCGTTGGCAGTAGTCAGGCCGCTGTTGCAAATGTACATGGGGGGTTGTTGGTGCACTGAGGAGTTGGGCAGTGTGTGTGTGGTCTTGGAACCCATTCGTTCATGGTGGGGTAGAGAAACAAGTGTTTCCCTGGGACTCTGGACGGGAGGTTCCGGCAGGGTGTTTATGAGCATATGTTTGATTAAATATTAGCATTATGTTCTTATGAAGCGGTTTACTGCAGAGAACCAGGTCAAGCATTCTCCTGAGACTGTGCCCCCTGGGAAATGATCCTGGAGTCTCCCTCCTTAAACGCTGCACTGCTTACATGCCCTGCTCGCAGGTTCTTAAATCAGGCTGATGGTTTCTTGGGACAGAGGGCATGGTTCTTGAAACGTCCCGTGGTTGCGGTATGGTCTGAGATCCCCTGCCTGCGCGTTGTTTGCCCAGTGACTGCTCTCCCAGTGACTGCTCTCCCAGTGACTGCTCTCCCAGTGACTGCTCTCCCAGTGACTGCTCTCCCAGTGTCCTACAGTAGTCTATCCCTTTCATCTCCCGAGACTTGTGGCATTTAGCGTGTCTTCTGACAGGGAGTGGACCAGCATAACGCTACCAAAGAAATGACTAAACAAAACTCGGCCATGATGTCCTGTTATGTAGGCTGTCATCGGGAGTGAAGAGCCTGTCCAGTCCTCCACCATGCAGGATCTCTGGGCCACTGGGGGAATGAGTCAGAGATGGGCTTCCCCCCCAATGTACATTGTGCCCCCCCCCACTGCCCTCCTTCATGGTCCTCCCACATTTCCCTACAGTAATTAATCGAAACTGCTTACATGTATCTGTGCCGTTGCAGAGGCTGCCTTATAGTTTCTCTGCGTCAGGCTTCTGCTCTGATTATGTGTGTGTGTGTGTGTGTGTGTGCGCACGCATGCGTATAGGGTGCGGAGTGCATGTGTGCCTGCACACCTGTGTGTCTCCCTTAGAAGCACACACACCCCTATGAATAGCAGATTAAAAGCTGCTGAAGATAAAATCTGCAGTCTCAAATGTTCTGATCTGCTGCCTGCCTCCAGAATGATGACCAATCCCTTTTTAAAAAAAAAAAACAGAAAAAAACCTTACAGGTAAATGTAGGACTGATATCTGAGTGGTTAACTAGCTGTTTAAGCATGTGCATGTGCCATTAGATGTGGGGCCGCTGCAGGCACGCTGTGACGGTCTTTTGCCAGTGTCTCGCTTCGTGCGACAGGCCCGGGGAGACATTGGGTGGTGGGGGGTGTTTCCTATTTAGGGTGGACCTTCCATAAAGATGCGAACTGCAGGGATCAGAAAATGTATTTCAGTTTCATTGTTAATAAAGGGTTTATCGTGAGGTACTGTTCAGAAGGATGGCGCCCCCTATCTTCATGAAGGCCTTTATACCCCCCATGTCTGGTCTGTGTCCCACACACAGTTCCCTGTGTTAATAACGCCTGCTGACTGGCTTATTCGTCAGCACGCAGTTGGCGGGTGTGGGACCATATGACCTTCACCCTGTGGGAGCGCAATGTTAAGTCAGGCAGTTTTAACCGCATCGAGGGGAACGACCTCCGTCAACACGGTTCAGTGGGGGGGTGGGCCCCTTGTCCTTCGACCAATCAGATGGACGCAGCCTGACAGGGTGACTGATGAGCTCTTAAAGTGTTGCTTGTTTCTTATCACTGGTGATGGTAATAAAAGGGAGAATGAGAGATCCCCCCCCCCCACACCTGATGAAATGCAGCACCCCCCTCACCCTGCTCGCCTCTGATATTTGCTGCAGTGGCCGCAAATGTGAATTCAATTTGTAAGCAGTGCAAGAATTGAGTCCGCTTCAGAACTTCCTCTCGTTAGTTCGCTCGTAGTTTGACCTTAAATTGACCGTGTAGCCCAGTCAGGTGTGGAGATTAACAGCGCATTGTCATGCTGAAAATTTAATGCCTCCCCCTGCCAGGCCGTCCCCATTGTCTTTTGAAATAGATCAGCTCCTGGTCTCGCTTCATTTGATTAGTTATATCGAACAAAAGTGGTAAAGAGACAGAGAGCAGCTTCAGGGTTTGTGTCCTGAAACTAAGTGCAGTGAATGGCGGAAGTTTTGTGCGTGTGTGTGTGTGTGTGTAAACTATATTATATACATATGTATGCATGAACTAGAATGGAGATTGTGAGCCAGGCCTTAATGTCCAACATCAGTGTCTGACCTCACAAATGCTCTTATGAATGGGTAAAAATTCCCACAAACACACTCCAAAATCTTGTGGAAAGCCTCCCCAGGAGAATGCCATGTTACTGCTGCAAGGGGGGATGCGACTTCATATTGATGCCTATGGATTTAGAATGCGATGTCATAAAAGTTCCCGTACGTGTAATGGCCAGGGGTCCCAATACTTTTGTCCGTATGGTGTGTGTGTGTGTGTGTGTGTGTGTGTGTGTGTGTGTGTGTGTGTGTGTGTGTGTGTATGTATGTATGTATACACACACACACACACACACACACACACACACACACACACTTTGAATTATGTACAAGCCTTACAATGGTGCTTCCAAATCTGAAGCTCTAGAATATTCTAGTGTGTAAGTCATATTGAGTCGTGTTACAGGTTTACCCTTAAGAATTTTTTAAAACCTGAGAGGTGTTTATTTTAGGTAAGAACAATCTGCTAATGTGATATGAGGGATCTCCAGTGTTTGATTACTATTTTTTTTTTCCCCTCCCAACAGGAAAAGAACAAGGATAAAGACAAAAGGTTTCGCCCCCTCTACGACATCCCCTACATGTTTGAAGCCCGCGAGTTCATGCGCAAGAAGCTGATTGGCAAGAAGGTACAGAGCGCCCATCCACCGCGGGTTTCCGGACGCCAGCCACCAGGGGGCGACGGGAAGCGGCCTGTGTCGTCTTCCGCCGCGAGGAATTAACTGCGAAGTTTAGGGGGGATAAAATAAATCTGCAAATCTGCTTTTAATGGATTTGTTCTGCTAACAGGGATACCCTCAGCAGAAGCTCATTAATGGAAGTAATTGGGTTTCCGTCGTTAATGTTCGTGTGTCCTAGCAGTAAATTAAAATGCGATTGTTTCTCCTTGAGTGGGACACCCCCCCTCATATGTAGCCCAGACGTCTGGGTCCTGTTTTTGTGGGTCTCCTGTGCCGCTGTATCGGTTTATCCCTGGGTGTGATGTCACTCCTCCTTACTTATAACGCCTCTCACTTATGCAAGGCTTAATAATAAACGTTACGGCCGTGTGGCATTTCCCCTGCCGTATTTCCTCGATTTAGTGAGCCGTGCTCCACTTGTCCGTAGGTCGGGAATGATCTGGGAAAGGTCTTGCGGCTCATTGCCCCCCTTTCCCAAGGAGAGAGCTGGGATTTCTTTCAGAGGATAAAGCAGGAATTTCCTTTGCTCGCTGGGTATCGAGGAGAGCCCTTCCAGGCGATTTTTGTGGAGGGGTGGGGGGCAGTACTGAGCTTTCTCAAGTGGGAAGAAAACTGGGATGGAGTGGTGGAGCATATCAAGGTCAGTCCCCCAAGGTCGCACCGAGTTCACTTTGGGTGTCTGAGTCGGGATGCCCCCCCGTCATAGGTATCTGACATACCTGTCATATTGTGTAAGACCAATCTTTGCTCGTCACTCTCTGGACCGTCACACTCCAAAAGGACACTGTCTGCTATATTTAAGACCCTTTGCAGGCTGAAAGCATCTAATTGAGTCATATGTCGTAAAATAGAGTTCAGTAGCTTTTAAGGTTGTCATAGATTTTGGACTTCAGATTTGGATATTTTAAGAAATTGTGCCCTTCATGGGTCGGTTTGAGTGCCTGGTCCCTATTTATGAAGGCAGGTTCATCTCTGGATCGCTGCTTCGCCGAAATACAATGAAATTTCAAAGCACGATCTTCTCGGAAATTGAGGTCAGACGGACACGTCGTGCTGGCAGCGTCACGCCTTAATGACCTCTGAAAGCACGTCCTCACCCAAGACGCCGTGACCATATCTGCCATGACAGCCTGTGGAAATAGATGTGAATTTAGTCGTCGGGGCATGTTTTTTCCATTTTTTTTGAAAATGTTTCGCCGGGTTCAAGCCAAAAAGGCCAGTTTCTTAAACTTCGTCTCGTGCAACAACCGACGTACAACGTTGTCCTTATTATACACGCACCTCCTCCCTTTCCACTCGTGTTTTTGATGAACGGAGGGCTGATATTAAACGCCGAGGGTGCTGTATCCCAAATTGGCTGGACCTGTTGCTTCTCTGCTCTCGTGTGGGGATTGCCGGTGAATCTGGGAATGAGAGGTTGGCGTTGCGGCTCTGGGTAATTAGGCGACGCCTCGCGAAGCAGCCTTTCCCTTTGAGCGATCAGAATTTCGTTTGCCGGCGCACGAGCTGCCCCAAGATTTGACTAACTTTGTAAGTCGGCCTTCTGTTACATGCTCCCCGGCTTGGAGAGTCGAATGAAAATATCATATTAATCCACTTATCAGGCAAGAGCACATTCTCCTAATCCACAGCTCTGTGCGCGACTGTCGCTGACGCCGGTGGTAGGTCTTGCTCAGGCGGGGCCCTAGGCAATGCCTCTTTCTTTTTTATTTCATTTTCCTGTCGTGATCACACCCCCCTCCTGAGTTTTGACGTCGAGTACGTGACCAGAGACCAAGCCGGGGAAATTCAAAAACCTTCCGATTGTCATGCGCTCAGATAAAGCCGCTTTTTGTCGGTCAGTTTGAGTTTCCTGTCTGGAATTAACCAAAAAAGAAGAATGTTGTGTTCCCGTTATTTATATATAAATGTCTTTACTTTTTTTATTTTGCTATCTCATGAAGAGAACTCTTGTGAAGCTGTAGCTCATGTCATGAGAGGCTCCCTATCAGCTTGGCTGGTTGGGTTTGGCGGGTGTTTGATATGTGGGAATGTTTCCTGGTATCTTGCACCCTCGCCTGTTTGAGGCATCTCACGATTTGCTCGTTTGCCGTAACTTTTCCTCTTGGCACCTTGTCAACATGGCAACTGGACGTGAGATTTCCGGAGTGCTATCGGGCACCGATTCTGCCATGCATGGCGTTCGGCACGTCCAGACGTTCCCTAGACTCCAGTCAACTGCGAACACCGTCGTTTATCTCGTCTTCGGTCTGGCAAGGGCTCTGGTGACAGGACGAAGCCGATTTTCTGTTTTTCGCGGCTTGCCTCCAGACAGATGTTCCCATCTCTTTTGTGGTGTCTGGTCAGGCGAGACGGAGACCTGTCGCTGAAAAATGATTGGCTCCGTTTGCCCCCCCGCCAGAGGCACGGACTATACGGGCATCGCGATTCTGTGACTTTGGCTGTACACCGTAACGGATGGCCATTGTTGGGCTGATAAGAGTGTACTCAGCCTGAGTCCTCATCAGTATTGGCAGTTTAATCATTGCCCGCTCTTATTGCTGTGTGTCTAATATTGGAATATTCCAGGTCCGGAGGTTTATTTTTCATTTTTATTTTCTGGTCTCTCAGCCTATTCCTCATTTGTAAATATGCAAATGCCGGTGGCATATAAAGGCTGAGGTAATTAATTGCCTGTGACATCAAACAGTCTTTCGATTCTCAGGAATTTTACTGCCTGACGTCAATACCTAACTTCTAGCCTTCGCCATTAGCTTAATTACGCCCTGACTCTTTGTAGTTATTTTTGTGTGTGGATTCGCCGAGCAGCTAATGCCGGGACCCGTCATTCTCATCTAATAGCTCGGGGCTAGACGATCAATGTGTAGCCGTCGGGCTGAAGTATTTAATTTTGTTTAAGTGTGTGTTTGTAGGTTGAATTTTACTATGCGGTTTGTGCGTGCCGCCCGCCCGACTAGCTAAGGGTGGGATTTTGACGGTTTGAAACTCTTGTGTTTCTGAGCACTGCCAATCCTGGCGTTCCCCATCGCCTTGACTCATGGTCTCATGCCTTTTAAGTGAAAGGAATCGATTGGCCGTGATCTTTTCTCTGCCTGCGGCTTGGTCATCCACAAACAGATGCGGCGGGAGAGGAGGAGTTGGGGTGGGTCGGATGGGTAGCATGGCAATGAGTAGCATCACCGAGTCATTAAACTGTCTTGGTTTTGCCGTATCTTGAGCAAGTCACCTCCTTGTGTCATTCTAAGCGGTTTGGTGCTGACAGTGCTGCATCTGTGGGGCCCTGTTTCGAATAGGACTGGGCACTTAAAATTTGAGCCAGTTTCTGGAAATTACTTAATGCCAGTTTTCACATGGCTAGAAAATGCTTTCAGATCCAGGCCCGGCTTTCTGTGCATTGCGCATATTTACTGGTTTTCTTGTGTGCGACGCAGTGGTTAAGGCGAAAGGTACAGTTTGAGTGTTTATGTAACAGGTGCTGTCGTACCGGCACTTGTCAAATTATCTGTGTGCTTAGCTTCCAGACATGGGAGTTTGTCTGAGTCGTAAGAGAGGTCTTTTATTTACCTACAAAATGAATTATTTGCACCGTATCCCATGATGCACTCCGGCTTAGTTCTCTGTTGTTCGAGCGGCGTGATGCTTGTTTTTACTCGCTAGTGGTGCCGTCATCTTGGTACCTCTCTTTCAGTTTTTGTGACAGGGAAATTTATTTGAATTATGCAGAATTGCTGAAGGGAAATGTTCAGTTATTTCTCTGCAGATATATTTTTATTTTGATTTTTAGATGAGTGCTTCTCTCTAAACTGCTATTTCCCTGAGATATTGAAACACCCCCCCCCCACAACCATGAAAGGGCTTATTGGATGTGAACTTTTTGTTTTGCTGAAATCCTGCTTTTTTTTGTACATTAGTTGTTGTCTGGACAGCTTAAATCTTCAAGTAAGATATTTCTTTTCCCTGCCTGAGTATTTCCATTTCAAAGGTTTATTTGCCCTGATTTATGTCCATTAGCTCCTGTTTCTTGCGATCCTGGCTTGTAGCAACCCCCAGATAACCCCCCCCCCCCCCCCCACTTCCTCTCTCAGGTCAACGTCACTGTGGACTACATCAGGGCGGCCACTGCGGCCACGGACTTGGGCACATCTTCCATTCCCGCCTTCCCAGAGCGCACCTGTGCCACGGTCACCATTGGGGGCGTGTGAGTATCCGCCAGGTTGCCGTACTGCCTCCTCGGGGCTCCTCGGGCCTCCTTATGGCTCTGGGAGTTTCTCACCCCATCTCCAGCAGAAGTCAAGGTGCCGTCATCATCCAATTTGATATTTTATTATAAGTACGACTATTAGTGTATTAACACTTACTATTCATTCCTCTTCAGGTAGAAATGCATTTTTCTGAAGTAGCCCCCCCCCCACACACAAACACACAAACACACACA
>JAODJW010000001.1:5514963-5566902 GCA_026777045.1 Hyperopisus bebe | reverse complement strand
TCACAGAATGGGAAATGAATCCCACTCCCACGGGGGCGGGGGGAGGCTAAAGTGGGGCCAAGGTGTAGGGACGAATTATTGCAGAGACAACTGGCCTGAAACCCAGTTTGGTCAGATCCTGACCATATCACAGCCTCACTGGGTTATCTCACTGCGGGAGGCCCCACCCTAACCCCCCAGCAAGAGACTGGACGTGAAAGTCTCCACCTTCTTTGATCTGTCTTCGCAAAATCGCCACACGATCGCTCCCCTTATGAAATGATCCCAGTCCGTCTTTACTGTCGTGAGAGAAACAACCCGTCAGTGTCGCCGTGGCATCGCCGTCTCCTAGGAGACCAGTTCCGGGCATTACGTGACCCACTGATTCTCTTGCTCCAAACGTACGACACTGATGCCCCCACAAAGTTCTGGCAGATGCCATAGGTCTGATTTATGAATGCGTTCGTATCGTGCCGCATAATTTTTCCTCATCTTAGTAAGGGTTTATAATCCTCCCTCTGGGTGTGTCAGAGGTATAAGGCTGAATGAAAGCTTTATCAAGAATGGTTAGGAGACGTCAACTTACTGCTTGGCGCCGCCTTGAGCATGCATTGAAGTTTAATAATGAAATGAAGCCTCTTTCAAGGTTCCTGCTTTATATTCCTGCTCTTAGATGTGTCTGGGACATAGTGTCGGTGAATTCCGCGGATGCTTTTTCACGTCAGACGTTGGACACGTCGGGGACCAGTGTATCCCGTTTGGCTTGTCACCAGCTTGTATCGACAGCTCGACACTGGAGGAGCGCAACACGTCCAGTTTTCACTGGTTCCCTTTCAGTTTCTGGGCCGGGTGAGGTCACACCAGGCTGCTACTCCAGTCTGACCATCGTGCTGTTTGGCACGGGTGCGTCACAGGGCTGTAGAAGAACTCGACTGAACATCACCAGCTAAGGCATCCCTTCATTCTTTCAGTCCTCAGCGGCTTCCATTAAATACAAATGAGTGTTTCTGTCATGGAGGTTTTTGAATAAACCATCTGTTTTCCCTCTATTTTGTTACCAGTGAGTTTCATGTGAGGCTGAAATGCTGAGATGCCTCACTGTCCAGGCATGATGCCTTCGAATTGAGACCCTGAGCAGATTACGATTATGAGGTTTGTGTATGAGGCAGTTGGGGGTTCTGGCACCGCCGAGGTGATAAGGAAGTGACTGAACTAGCATTTGGACGGGAATCTGGTCTATTACCCTCGCATCACCCTTTATATGCAAATTCACGCACAAGCCTTTTGCACAGACAGGAGTCTAAAGCCCTGTTCTTAATTTGCGTTTAAGCTCCCTTTCAGTTCCCGCTGTAGGTCTGCTCTGTCTCGCGTGAATTATTTTCGCTGTACGATAAATCACGGTTTTGCTGAGACCTCGTTGCTGAGAGGCCTTGGATTCCTTGCAGGAATGAATTTATTGAACCGAATGCAGCATTATTACCTGGAATAAGGACTCATTTCATGGGTATTGCTAATAAATAAACAGCCCATCCGAGTCTCTGTAAAACAAACCTGCCTGTTAAACAGCACGATGCGAAGAAAAGAAATCAAGTGATGAGGGCAGCCGTGCCAAGGGCTCTTAAATGTTTATTGCAACACAAAAGCGGTAAAATGTCATTTTTTAGATGGCGTTTAGTGCTTATCCCACACAGCAGGCCCTTGAGGACCCTGAACTGACCTCCTGTGATGTTCACATCTGCCTTTGAGCTGTTTGCATTGCATTATGGGAGTTCTGTTTGCTCACTGGTATTGCTGGTCACATGATTAAATTGGCTGGGAATTCTCACCGGGGAAGGTTTGTTTGAGACGATCCCTCGCTTCTCATCCTGTTTGATCCTCCATGTAGGGGTTGTCCCAACAAGCAGGATGTCTGTGTGTTAAGGGCTTTTGCTGAATATTGTGGGGTTTGCTTGTTTAGTTTGGGTTTCCATTCGTGATGTCATTCCGCATGTGGTATGGGACGTTACCTGGAGTGTGGTTTGGGGTGTCATCCAGCGGCCAACTGAAATGTTCCCAGAGTGGTCCCTCCACTTGGTGTCTAATTAGCTCATCTTTGGGGTGTTGTGGTGTTACGATGACGCTTTGACATCTGCGTTTGTAGCACCGATGGGCCCAGGTGGTCTTGGCGGATGAGTCGGCGCTTGGCGTTCATCAGAGCCTCGCATTCTGTTCCTACGCCTTTGATCCACTCTCTCTCTCTCTCTCTATCTATCGCTCCCACTGACGCCTGTTCAGACAGCCTCCCATGGGACAAAGCCACCCGCTCAGCTGTGGGGCTCCGACTTCGAACCCGTCCTCTGATACGACTCCTCCTTGGCTGCCACTGTCGCATGAGAAGCTCATAGCCGTCGGTCTTGATATACTAGATTCCAAACAGCGGTGAAGTCTTTTGTGTGTCTTTTGGGCCTTGATCGTGTTGTCATACAGACCTCTAGCTGGCAGCAGAAAAGGCTCCGCCCCCTTATCCCCCCCCCCCCGCAACACTAGTCCGGTTTCTCTGGGCCTCTTTTGGAATTGACACGCTGTCAAGTCTGATCAGCATCGAGGAGCAAGCTGGACATCATCCTTGCCCACAGGGGGCGCCGTGCGGCCCGTGACATTGGGGCCCTGGAGAGTCACTTGCAGTCATTCCAAGGAAGGTCACGACTCTGGCCACCATGCAGACGATGGAAATAGTCTGGCTTTGCTGAGCTGGGGTGTTGGGTGAGGATGTCAGTGGTGTCTTTAGCGCTGACTGGTGGTCACACCCTCTGACAAAACCCGCGAATTTCCGTGAAGCATCCTGTCAGAGAGCCAAGGTCAAAACATAACTGGCCTGCATATCAATTTCTACTGGTCCCAGGTGGTCCAGTCGGCAAAAAAGTTATTTTCTTTGGGCTTAAATGAAGGGTTGACCACTTGCTGTGTCCACGTGTTGCTCCCTTCCTTCCTGGATTAGCTCTTCTGTCCCGTATCGGTCACCCCCATTAAGTAACACACACTTTGAGAAACTGGGTAGATCAGAATTTAATGGGTGAAGGTGCAGACGTTTTTGCCCCAAAACAAGCTTCTTATCTGAGAACCTGGTCATCAGAACCCAGGTGGCACTGGGACCCAGGAGAAATCTGGAGATAGGCACCGTCAGCAAAGTGCCAACCTAAACACCCCCCCCCAACCCCAAAATAACCTGACTGTAAAAAATGCGTGTGGATCGTCTGCAGAATCTTTAAATAAAAGCATCAGCGTATGTAAATGAGATGCTAAACTTATATGTACAAATTCCGTGTCCCTTTTTCAATTAGTTACTGCTCATCCACAGTAGTGGTTTGGTCTCGTCGCCAGGTGCATTGTGGGTACTTTTTTCATTGTACTTATCCGTAGATGCCTGGCAGGAGTCACGGGTGCTTGTGGTGACTGGCCAACATGGACTGGGGCTTCCATATTGACTTTCTATGCCTTCGTTAGTGTCATCATGATAATCGGGCATCTTCTGGGTGCATGGATCCACCCATGTTGATGCAGAACTGGCGTGGTTTGTCGTTAACCGCATCGCAACTTTTCCTTCCCGAACGTCTGTTTAAGGCCACGTCGTTCCCACTTAAATCCAAGATGGGGCTCACAGCCACCAGCACTGACTTTCATTACATTTTTCAGTTTATTTTTTTATCCATTTAAATGTACATGAATTCACCGCCCTTTATCAATTCTTTGGGACTGTGGTCAGATTCCATTCATCTTCTGTAATCACTTACCTGCCTGTGGGCTGTGGTGAGCCTGGAGCCTATCCCCCAAAGCAAAGGACACCCCAGGTAGGGGGCTCCCCAGGTGGGATGTCAGTCCATCACAAACCCACACTGAGACTCGCTGGCTTTGCAGTGTTTAGACGCCATTTCACCTCACTGCATGTTCTTTTACCGCAGTGGGACACCGCAGAATCCAGAGGAACACTGCCCAGCCAGCCAATCAGAATGGGTTTTGTAGATAATTCTTCGCCAACCCACCTTTTCAATGTGTCCTATGTTTGGAAAATTGAATTTCAATTATAAAATGTGTTTTACATTTTTACAGTTTTCTTTGTGGACATAATTGCCTGGTGCTTGAGCAGAATAAATGAAATTGCTGAAAGTGAACGTTGTACGGACTCTAGGGAGAGTCCAGTGAAAGACCTGCTTCAAACGCAATGGGCCCCAGGCTGTCAACATGGGTAGGAAACAGCAGTGTGTGTTAGCTGGGGGCGGTGAAGCTGCATCGTTTTCATTTTGATACCCGGCCATGGACCCGGACACTTGTCAGTGTCAGAATGCCTATGAGCCTCATGGAACATCATGGTTTCGCGAAATGCGAGCTGAAGTCCATTGAGCCTTCTAGATGTTTCAGAAATGCTCTGTGATCTGGTAGCATCTTGCTAATGCTAGTTTGTGCTAGCCAGCGACCTGGAACCAAGCGCTGATGTAAACGTTTTAATGTTTTTGTGTGGGTCAGAAAGGTCTTTATCCCCCTGTTCTCTGCATGCACATGTCAGTCATTAGCACCTGCCTGATAAATCACCCAGCCTTCCCATGTAGACTGATTACTTTTAATTCTCACGGAGGGTGACTCATCCTGAGCTCCCCTGATGATGCCCCTCTGCTGTGGTCATGTGACAGGTCTGGGCCAATTACGAGGAGAAGACCGCAGAGGAGAGCGTGCCGCAGATCGAGGAGAAGGAGCGTGTGCCCAGTTACAAGCCAGTGTATGTCACAGAGATAACAGACAGCCTTCACTTCTACACCCAGGACGTGGAGACCGGTAAGGATGTATCCCGTGCCACGATAAATGCTGAGGGAGAGCGCTAGTAAATACAGTATCATCTACAAGCAGCACAAGTTCAATTCTGTGGTGATGTAATGGCTTTTCAAAATTTTAGGCAAACATGAGCCTTTGCATTTCCAACAGGCTGAATTCAGAACTCCTGGAAGGTGCAGCTGCTGCCAAACTTGTAGTAACATTTTGTTTTTGCAGTGCGAGTTGAATGGAAATTGGAGAAACTTTATTGATCTCAGGGGGATACATCAGAATAGAGCCAAAAAGTAATTTCTGGTGGCCTAGCCCAGTGTTTCTCAGCCCAGTCCTGGGGGAGACGCCAGACAGTCCACGTTTTTGCCCCGTCCCAGCTCCCACCCAATAGGGAACACCGAATACCTGGTACTGGTGCGTTGGGAGCCGAGAGGAAGCAAAAACGTGGACTGTCCGGGGTTCCCCAAGGACTGGGTTGGGAAACGCTGGCCGACAGACCTTTTCACAGGAAATGAAACGGGGGTTCACTTGAGAAGGGCCCCACCCCCCTATGCGTAAAATGGCTCATTGGGGATTTGGAGGGTTCTTCTCAGTTTCCTCTCTATGGGGTGATGTGACACTTTCCGGATTCCATTGGGCACCTGATCAAACATGGAGGACCTGTCATTCAGCCGATCATTAATATTTTTGGGAAGCGAATGTGACCGATTCGTGGAGTCCCCTCAGGTATCCCGTGGGTTAATGCGGGTCCCTTTGTGGCTCCAGAGTGCTGTCCCCGTTGGGGAGGCTCCATGTGGCCCTCGGTCACGCCATCAGCATGGGGGTCCGGTTAATGCCCCATCTCCTGGGAGGTCCTGCCACAGGGCTGCCTGTGTAAGCACCAGTAACAAGACGTGTTGTGAGCAGAATCGAGTGCGGGGGGAGTGTGTACGTGTTCCCCCCTAATTCTGTTAATGGGACAGAAATCACCAGGAATTGCATCTCAAAAGGAAGAAGCAGGTTAGCCAGTTTGGTTTTTATTTATGTACACCCCCCCCAGTCTACTGTACAGGCACGTGTGATGACATCATCTAGCTAAGTGCGTTGTCTGCGAATTCCCACTGCTTCTCTTAACCACGATAATAAACACAATCCCCTTATCGCCTTAACTTACGTTTTGTATTATTACACATATTGTTATTCAGGAGCAGCACTGTCCACGTCGCTGTTTTTTTTTTTTTTTTTGGGGGGGGGGCTTTTGCACATTCGTACAGTAACTTCCCTCCAGGCCTGTATGAGAAAATCAGCACGAAAATGACGAGCGAGACGGCGGCATTAAGTACGCTGGTGATCTGAGCGACTGTGCAATAAAACTACCATTCTGACTCTGTTTATTAGCGTCTGTATAAACATTTAATGTGAATTTGATGCAAATGTCAAGAATAATGAGGTTTATCGGAAGAACGATTGTGGCGACTCCCATTAAAGCGGAAATAGTTCCTCTCCCATTATGGTGATACTTGCCTGTATTTTGCCTGATATTTTCTGAAAGTCAGATTAAGGAGCTTAAATCTTTGTTTATTTCTATTTCTTGCAAGGGGGGTCCCATAGCATTCAGTACCTGGATTTATGTCACTTGTACTCAACTCGCAATGTTATTTTGGGGCTTATTTTCATGGCCCAGTAAAACGTCACCCCCCCCACGTGAACACAGTCCCCCAGCTGTGCTCACCATGGTTGCTGAGTTGGTTCGTTCCAGAGCTGTGATCTGAATTTATTTATGGAGATCAAATGCAGTCGTGTCCTCTAACTATGCTGTTTTACGCTGTGAAACGGGTCAACCCCCCCAACCCCCCCAACCACCACCACACCACACACAGACGTATTATTTTTTGCTGCAGTTATGTTTGCCTGTAGGAGGCGTGGTCGAGCATGCATGTTTTAAGGCTGTGTAAGGTCTGTGGGGGTGGATTAATTACAGGTCATTCTGTACATGCGGGGGGGGGGGGGGCGTATTTACGGCAAAGAGATCCATTTGACTCTAGATTCGATTAACTGGGACTTAATCTGCTGGCATCTGCATGTGCCTCTGAAATGAAGGGTGAACTCCCAGCTCTTTAGAGATTTGAAGGACTCCAATATTGCCAAAATCGATTCTCTCTCTCTTTTTTTTTTTAATGATGGCACCTCTGCCTGTTAATGTGAATGTAACAGTCTTAACTATAGAACACACTACCTATGCCTCGCACCAGAACCACAAAAGCCCGGACAGTACCCATTAGTGGCACCAATGGATCTTGATAAATCAAAAGTTAAATTGGGCTGGCTCCCCCTCCCCAGACCAGAAGTATTCAGCTCATTAGAATAACTTAATCCTGGATGGGAGGAACCCAGACAAGCATCGCTCTGCTCCCCTGATTTTACAACCCTGTTTCCAAAAAAGTTGGATTGCTGTGTAAAATGTAAATAAAAACATAATGCAATGATTTGCAAGTCATTTAAACCCATATTTAATTCAAAATAGAACAAAGGCAACATATCAAATGTTGAATCTGAGTAGTTATATTTTATAAGAAACTTATGTGCAATTTGAATTTGATGGCATGTTTCAAAAAAGTTGGGACAGAGGCAAAGTTGTGTAATGCTAAAACAAAACACCTGGTTGAATATCTCACAACTAATTAGGTTAATTGGCAGAGACTCTGTGCGGTGAAGGAGAGAGGTTCACCACTCTGACAAAGACTGCATGGCAAACAGTGCAACAATTTAAGAATAATGTCCACTAACGTAATATTGCAAAGAATTTGGGAGTCTATCATCTATGGTACACAATATTATTACTAAAAGAAATCTCTAAATACAAGGGTCAAGGCCGAAAACCAGTATCTTGGTTCATCAGGTGGTACTGCATTAAAAACGGACACGATTCTATAGTGGAAATCACTGCATGGGCTCAGGAACACTTCCAGAACCCATTGTCTGTGAACAGTTTGTTGCTGCTTCCACAAATGCAGGATGAAACTCTACCATGCAAAGAAGAAACCAGATCTAAACATGATCGAGAGACGCCGCCGACTCCTCTGGGCCTGAGCTCATTTATGATGGACTGAGGCAAAATGGAAAACTGTCCTGTTGTCTGATGAATCAAAAAGTCTTTTTGGGAGTCATGGATGCCGCATCCTCCGGGCTAAAGAGGAGAGGGACCATCCAGCGTGTTATCAGCGGACAGTTAAAAAGCCAGCGTTCGTGATGGTGTGGGGGTGCATTAGTGCCCATGGCTCGAGTAGCCTGCAGATCTGGGAAGGCACCATTAATGCTGATCGATATATACAAGTTTTGGAGCTACAGATGCTGCCATCCAGACAACGTCTTTATGAGAAAAGGCCTTAAATATTTCAGCAAGGCAATGCCAAACCGTATTCTGCGGGTATTACAGCAGCATGGCTCTGTAGTTAGAAGAGTCTGAGTCTAGATTGGCCTGCCTGCAGTCCAGACCTGTCACCCATTGAAAACATGTGGTGTATCATGAAACGAAAAATACGACAAAGGATATCCTGAACTGAGCAGCTGAAATTCTATATCAGGTAAGAATTGGACAACGTTTCACTTTCAAAACTCCAGCAACTGGTCTCCTCGGTTCCCAAACGTTTACGGAATGTCGTTAAAAGAGGTGATGCAACTCTGTGGTAAACATGCCCCAGTCTCAACTTTTTTTAAACGTGTTGCTGGCGTCAAATTCAGATTGAGCATATATTTGTCATAAAGCAATAAAATGTCTGTTTCAGCAGTGATGTATTGTCTTTGTTCCGTTTTCAATTAAATACGGGTTTATATGATTTGTATGTCATTGCATTCTGCTTTTGTTTGCATTTTACTTAGCATCCCAACTTTTTTCGCAAACGTGGTTGTAAAAGCTTCAGAGTGATGCAGGTATGAACGGGGAGATCAGTAGCAGTGACCTCACATCGCAGGCCCGCCTCCCATCTCTCGGATAAGTGAGAGTCACGAAACTTCACAGCCACGAGCCTTTTCCTGCCTAAATTGGCTTTTAATAATAAAATTGCCCTTTTCACGTCTCCTCAAAATCAGACTTAATATATCCCCTAATCATCTTCAATCTTCTGCTCAAGTGCTTTGTTCTTTCCGAAAGGTAGGGGAATAAGGAGTTGGCCCTAACCTTTGAGAAGTCCTCATTAAAAGCAGTCATCCCTTGGTCTTTCCTGTCGCTGTTCCTATATATAGGGTGGTACGTTTGCGACAAAAACACCTCAAGGTACATGAATAGGGTAGCTAGTCACTTCTTGTCACGTTGTGGTCGATCATCTCTAAACGTCATGTGGCCTATACTTAATCTCAGAGGGCTTCAGAGGTCAGTTCCGGAAGCTTCTGCAGCGAAGCCTCCTTAGATTGTCCTGAGTGCTCTGAATGGGGGTGCAATAGGGGCATGGATACCCAGGCAGATTTGGGGGTCTGAAATTGTCTTGTTGGGTGGGGGTTCCCACGGTGTCATTTTTTTCAGGGAGCCCAAAAGTTCTAGCTATACTCTTGGGCATAGCTACTTTGAGTAAGAAGGGTCTTGTTAAATCCGCTTTAGAGATGCGAGGGTGTCACCCCCTCCTTCTGGTCAGGCCTACATCTGTACCAACACCAAAGTGACCCAGTGAGCCTGGCAGAGCTCCTATCCAGACATTTTCAACCACAGTTTTACTTTATTTACTTAAACTTCCTTCCTTTTACATGTCGCCCCTTCGGTTCGTGAACACTCCTATAAGGGTGTTTATTTTATTGTTACTCTATATCACATCCGCCCTGCACTTTGTCAGAATCTATCTTCATATAACGTTTTATGTATAATACTTCTGAGTTATTGGTAGGAATAAACTGTATGTCCCAGTTCACGGGAGAAAGACTGGACTGTTATTCATGCTCCCCAAGATTTTAATCAGATTATATTACTGTGAATGAAATATCCGGTTTGGGTCAGTTGGTTTAGCTTAGAAAGGAGTGCTTGGGGCTGTATTCGTGTTTAGCTGGCTCTGCTAGATGGAAAGCCCATGTGTCATATATAGGCAGGGGTAAAACTTTGGAAGGGAATGGGCTGGGGCTGGGTTGGGGTGATTTATCAACCTCTTTTGGTCGTTCAGCGGCCTGCCCATCGTGATTTACCGCCCGCATTCAATTTACTGGCGGTCGCTTTTGGCTGCCTCTTGTGGACTCCTCTGAGCCCTGGCGTTTATGCAAAAAAATAGTCAATGGCTCGGGTCATCCGTGTTTTAGCGTTTTTAAAACCAGGCTATTTTTAAAATAGATTTTCCATTGCGTTTTGCTGCCAACAGCCGGGCTTCTCGAGCTTAGGCCGCCCCTGGTGTCGGCGGTCAGCCCGCGGCTCTGATGGAGCATTCTGGGTAATAAAGGCTTAGAATCTCCCGCGGTTTTAATGGCAGGTGTGGCGGAGGTGTTACATGCTAATACTGGGAGGGCTTTTCTGCCAGAGCAGCGAGGCGGCCATCCGGGAAAATACTAACCTGAGCGCTAATGTTGTGTGAGCTCACAACACCCTTCGGTTTAACGGTGACGCTAATGCATTAAACGATTAATCGTTTGTCCGGGCGAGTTTTGCGCTTGACTGGTTCGCAATAACTGCACAAGAACGGGCTCAGGGCTCCTCCGTCGCATCCGCAATTGGCTGGTCGCCATTGACGTTTCGGAGCCCGTTAGCAATATGGGGGCTTACGCTGATACAGCGCCCCCTTGTGTTCCCTCGTTACAGCCGATCTGCTCCAGGTCGGTGTTCCACATCCTCGGATGGCTGTTCAGTAACCAGGAGTGTCTCGCGACTGAGCTGCTGACATCCGCTAATTAGTTGTTAACGACCCTCTTTTTGGTACTGCTACAAGCTAGCCGCCCCAATGACTGGATGACTCAATGCTGTAGCTTAACGCTGCGACGTACGGAAGGGCGTGAAGAGCGGGGGGAGGGGTGTGTATGTTCTTCCCTGCAGGGTTAGTCTGTGATCTGGCACATCGCTGATTCCATTGACCTCTTGCTTTTTACCTGTTAACGGAAAAGCCGGTGGGTTGAAGCGAGGGCGCTCCCCAATAACAGTTGACTTTTCTCATGACCTGCTGCAGATTTGCTGGGGCAGCTGTTTCTTGGACCTGGGGAACCATTGCTGTTGCTGAGTGTTTTTTTTTTTTTTTTCTTTCCAATCTGGAAGCCCAGTGTAAGCCAATTAAAAATCTGAGATTTGCTGATGCTTGTCGTTTATTGCCGTGGAGACCGCCACATGGAGATGAGACACCCTTGGTTGAGTTGAGCAGCAGTGGTCCTTTAGCAGGCGTGTACTGACCTATAAAATCGTAAGCTGAGGCCACTTAGCCTTCCGATGACACACAACCAGCTTAAAAATTATCACTAATTAATATTGTTCTAATTAATCTTTAATGCCTTCATATGTATGCTTTGTCTGCTCTGCCTCCGAAGGTTCGCAGATGTTTCTGGCATCGAGGTTGCTAACAGAGTCCGCACTCCTAAGGCGAGCAAAACGGCCAGCTGCCCTCAAGGTTAAGTGCCTAGCTGGTCGTTTTTGGGTGGTGATTCCATGATTTGGGATATCTGAGCTGCTGCTGACAGGTCAAGGCGTGGAAATGGTCATGCGGTCGGCCTTAAAGGGCATCATAAATGGCCAGATAATACTCGACCCGGTTGACTGGCGTGCTGGGAAAGGAGCTTTACCACACGGAGGCAACCTTTCAGAGTTGAATAAACCGGGTCTAATGCTACGGGCCACTCTCTCTCAGCGTCACAAAGAGGCCCATTTAGAAATTTCTGCTCTGCTGGCTCTCAGGAGACATATATATATGCAAGCCAGGTTTTGTTTAATGAGTAGGTGCTGTAAAGGTTAGCCTTGATGTGGTGAATCGAGCTATGAGGTTGTATCGTTAGACTTCAGTTTAGTGGAATCTGCAGTTAGATGTCTTGTTTGTAGTGAGTTTATTTACGACGGGAAGGCTGCCTTGGTTCTGGTGACTAGTTTGCTCATTGAATGATGTATGATACAACATCAAGAATATCCCATTTCTGCCAAGTCCAAGGACTTGGTGGTACTGGTCACCTTCTGCTTTTCGGCATTTTTTAGTGAAACGTTAGCCTGGCACACATTGTGATAAGAGCAGACAGAACGTTTTTTTTTTTTTTTCTTCTTCTTTGCAGTCCTAGGCCCTTGGGTCTAATTGTTGGGGGACGGCGTAGCAAGACATACGGCGGGACAATAATTTCAAGCCATAATTTCGGCCGCAATGTGCTGGTTCAGCTACTTTCCCGGAGGTTATCCTCGCGGGTTTAGTGGGCGACAGCTTGTCAGCCGCGTGGAGCCTCTGGGCTGGTTCCTGATTGGCTGATGTCTGGAAATCGCTGCCTTTGCTCCACCTTCAGATCTGTAATCATATTTCAGAGGTTCATCTGTTAATCAGGATTAAAACATGCTGCAGAGCTCAGTGAAATGTCCCTATCCAACACCTAGGTTTACATTGTGAAAGCAAATTTTCTGGCAACAAGGGCTATCGGGGTGTGTGTGTGTGTGTGTGTATATATATATATATATATAAAACCCTTTACAGGTAAATGTCACTTCTCAGTCATTGCAGTGATATTTGACATTTTACCTTCATTTAACAATAGTGTTATAGGTAAGAGAGAGAATTTTATTACAGCAGACATTTTACCATCTTTCAGCGTTACTGTCATGGGTTCATTTATAGTCTGTATACATTGACCCCCCCCCATGAATGGATTATGTTAGGGTCTGTACTAAACCATTACAGTATCTGAGTTACCCAGGGAAGCCCATTTTCGCCGAGACTTGCCTGAAGTGGTGCTGAACGGTCTGTGAATGCATGATTGTTCTGAATGTATTTATTCCTTAAGGGAGTCAGTTTCCAGCCCAGACTTCCCTGCATATTGAAATGCAAACCTGACGAAAACATTCACAGGTTCTGCCAATCAGCATCCTTTTGGAAAGGTCACGTGCTTCACTCTTTCGGAAATGCTGCGAGTGATATTTCACCTTGTCCCGTGCACCGGTTTTCAGCCCCGCGCCTTCGTTCTCCGTTTGATCTCTTTCTCTGAGCCACATGTGCTCACGTGCAATTAATAATGCCTCGCGTGCGATTAGTGATGTCTTAGCACTGTCCTTAATGGAGATAATCAAAGGCTCTGGTCTTCACGTTGCCCTGCAGGATAGCAGTTTGAGGATGAGATGATTAGCGCTGTCAGCGGGTTGATTAGAATGCAAGGCCAAAATCCTCTTTGGTTCCCTGTCTGCTTGTCGGGGACAAATAACAGTACATGTGACTCATGTAATTAGGGCCATCAAAGGCTGAAAACAATTTTTACGAGTTGAGAGCGAGGCACATGCAGGAATCTTTTTCTTCGACGGACAAATTGGTAATGTGAATGCAAGGCTTATTACTATGAGACAGAACTCTTGTGAAGGTCACAATGGGTGGAATTACAGAGCCAATCGCTGTCTGGTTTAACCTGAAGGGGACCAATAAAATAGCTAGCAGGAAGTGGGTTCAACCAATCACTGGTAGGTTGTTATTCCACCTAAGTTATGGAGCCTTATCAGTATGTGCCTGCATATTGCGTGCAAACGCATTAATGGCGTTTTCCCAGTTTATCCTGTGTGCTCGCATGCATCCAGAGCAACGATATGCTTGACCTTTGACCTTTCATAGGCTGTTAAATTTTCATATGAACACATTTACAAAATATCTATCTAAAGGCTTATTTGTTAACAGGCATTTTTGTATTCTTGTGGTGTATTCTTGTGGACTGTTGCTTTCTGTGTTATGTTTTAATGTATTATGTCTATTCGTTTTACCCCTTGTCCTCAAAAGATTCATTTTTGCCTTTTTTCCAGGCCATCAATGGAAATACATTTTTCTTAGCGACTTTCTTGGAAAAATAAAGGTTAAATGAAAAATAAATTTTATCATATCGTCTTTTTGCATCATTTTATCAGATTTTTACTGTATTGTATTGCTTGCTTGGTCAGTTTATTATTGATACTAAGAATTTTGTCTTGCGTCTAAACTACTAGCTATCGGTGCTGGCATTTTTACAAATTCAGCAGCCACTCAAGAGCGGAAACTGTGTAGTACTTAAACATGAGCTCATAACTTCATGTTTTGCCATTTTAAAAGGGAAAAAAAATGAAAATGACTTCGGTGTGCAAAGGACAGAATGCTGTAAGAAGAGCGGCAGTTAGAGGATATCCAGTCCTGTGGCTTGTTTTGGCCATAATAACAGGAGCAGGTTTAACAGCACGAATCAGTGTGATGTTTGCGATGCTGTTGGCTAATTCTAAGGCTGCTCTGTCATCAAGAGCCAACATGGCTTCTGTTAAACTGCTAGAATTCAGTTCTATGCGGTCACAGATTTAATGACTTTAATATCCGAGTGATCGCATCCAAGACGCCTTATTGCCTCTGATCGGATAGTTTCACTGGTTTTCCCTGATGTGCTGCTTTTGGGAGACCTAGTGCAGGAAGCAGCTTGGGGGGGCCCATAGCCCCCAACCCCGGGTGCTGGGGGGCCTGTTAAAAAGAAGGGGGGGGGGGGCAGGCTTCACCTTCAGCTCCCCCCCGCAGCCATCTGGGTAACGCGTTTAATCTCTGCCGCTCGGCGCTCAGCCACCGTCCTACTTTTTTCCCCCCAGAATTCCCTGGGGGCTCTTCCTCGCAGTATTTTGTTTGGCCCCAGCTCGATGCTAATTAGGGTTATGGGTTTTTTATTTTTTTATAAGCCGAGCTGGTATGCTGGTTTTACAGATTTGGAAGGGAATAGTGTCACATGCACCGACTTCCTGAGCGACCATACAGACCCGCCTGCGTGCCGTTTCCGGGCTGCTCACACCTTCCTGCCGTCGGTCGCTAACATTAGCGTGTTACAGACTAAGGTCATGGTGATTTTGTAGCAAAGCTTGATTTCGTTGTAATATGAAAGATGCCAAAAGCCACTTTTTTGTCTTTCATTATTATATCAGCTGTAATTGTTTTTGTGCATCTCTGTCAGGAATAAATGCGTCTTTCCCCTACAAATGGGAATACTGTCTTGACAGTAGTATGTTAGCGAACATGGTTTAGTCCTTGACTTTTTCATATTTTATCCCCTCTTCTGTACAAAAAAAAACACTGAGTTTTAATGCGGTGGTTCAGGGTAGGGTGCGGTTAGCCTTGTTTGCTCAGACACTGAACGGCGCCCCCTGTGTCGACAATTAGCGGACTGCCCTCTTTATCCCAACAGAGTTAAATGTTTTAATGTGACATCTTTGTGGGCCTTAATGACACTTCATTAGAGGGCAGGTCCAAATCCAGCCTGGTAGCAAACTGCAGGATGTGTGGGACTGGGTCATAAGCGGCTGTTCCGGAAGAATCCGCAAAATTCAGCGGGCGTTGTCCCGGCTGAATCTCCATCTCCCTGAAAAGCGATCAATTTCGTCACCTTGCAAGCATCCAATGGACAACCCCCGCCCCCCCTTACTGTGAGAGTCACAGCAAAAAGTGTTACGATCAGGGGGGTAGGGCCGGGGGGGGGTGTTGGGTTGTTATGCTTTGCCTTCAGAAATTACAGCATGATTACATGCCAAACTGACTCTGCCGTCTTAAGATTCATTCATCAGTTTGAAAAATGACAAAACGGCAAGTGTTGTGTTTTTTCTTTTCTTCCTGCCCTTCACGCCGCTGCCAGTCAAACCATCATGTCGGGGAGGGTGGGGGGGTTGATCTCTTTAGTCGGGTTGTTGCCTGGTAGCGTGTCCAGACTTGAGTAGTGTTCTATTTCGCTCTCTGTCTCTCTCTCTCTCTCTCTCTCTCTCTCTCTCTCTCTCTCTCTCTCCTCTCCCCCCCCCCGTGGCTTGCTTGCTTGTGGGTCCCGTAAATGTATTACACATGGTGTCCCAATTACATGCTGCACATTGAATTCTCTCCTGTGTTGGCATCTTCGTGTAATCCCAGCCCCCCCCCCACCCCTGGCCCACAGTCTCCAGGCGCAAATGTCGACCAAAATGGGAAGGTCCCCTCTCCACACTGGGCTGAGGTCAAGAGGCCCACGGCTTGTAGGGGGCGCTATGTGGTCATTTCCCCCTTTGGAATGCTAATCTGCTCATCCATGTCGTTTCTTGCAGGTGCCCAGCTGGAGACCCTGATGGAGACCATGCGTGCTGAGATCGCCGCCCAGCCGCCAGTCGAGGGTGCCTTCACCCCACACAATGGAGTGTACTGCATCTCCAAATTTGCTGACGGCGAGTGGTGAGTGCCGGGCTCTTGGGGTTCGACAGGAGCCACGTGGAACAACTCCCGAGAGTGGAGTCGGGAATTTCTGAGCTTGCAGAAGTCGGTTTAATGCTTATGCAGGGAGATTTCCTGGGCGTTCTGAGAGTCTCTTTCATTTCTGGCAATGGAGGGTAACCCCTTTAGGAGTCGGAGACTGGGACGAGAGCAGTTGGGCGCATGGAACTGTGTAGCATCATACGGGATCAGCTCCTGAAATGCTTTCCCCATCATGCGTCTTTGCCAGTCCCGCTAATGGTTGGGGCTGACTTTCGCCATACGTTGCTTGCGATGTTCGCCCGGACTGCCAAATCCCCGTATCTGAGCCCGAACTCATGTCCGTGGCTGTTTGGGGTTACAGATGGCTTTACGGCAGATGGGAACCGCCGCTACCCGCCAGCACCGCGCTGGAAGGGATTCGGGCGCGGTCTGGTCGCGTTGAGCGCAACAGACCTTTGCTTCTGCGGTAATGCGGGCTGTCGTGGTTCATTTAGATGCTTGGCGTACATATTGCATAATTAATTGTAGGCTTTGGTCTGTCGTACAGAGAGGCTGAGTGCACAGGCCTGTATGTCTATTGGGGTGTGTTAACACAGCCTCGATCTGTTGAGGTGGTTATGTTTGCTTCCCTGTGTCTACTTGCATGCTATCTGTGTGTCTGTTCTCTCGCTGTGTGTGTGTGCATGTCCATCTGTGTGTGTGTATGTATGTGTATCTGTGTGTGTGTGTATCTGTGTGTGCGCGTGCGTGTGCACAGACCAAATACGTAACTGTACCTGTGGTGCGAGGTTCGTTTCATGTGGAGGTCACCGCATGCCATTTACCCCCACTTGAACCACACATTTACGTGGGGCCCCCTATTGGCCACAAACAGTCACTACACTAAATATTAAACAAACTAGTTCCTTATTTAGGAGATGCTGAGGCAGCATGATCTGCTATTCTGCTAGCTAGCTACAAACTCTCGACTCGCCAGCTATTTATTTCATTTTTTGAAACATCCATGAATGGGGCCCCAAAGTGAATTCTGAGTGGGTCCCAGGAACAACAAGCCTGACCAGGCTGTGTCTGCTATTCCCGAGGGACCATCTTAGTGCAAGTTTTTCCTTAAAGGTAGCAGAACCCGCTTTGTGGATCTCCGTCTTGTCTGACAGCCGGCAGCCGCGGTCGGTTCTGCGGCAGAGGTATAGCCCAGTGTATGCAGACCTGTCCCTCTGTTCCTGTCTCTGGTGCCTTTCTCTCCCCCCGTCCTTGTACAGGAATATACAGTGGTTTCGCAGCGGTGCATAAATGTACCTGGGGGCCTCCATCGGTCAAGACCGGGGGAACCGTAAATCAGAAGTTAGGTTTTACTCTGTAAAGCATTAATGGGCATTGCTGGTTCTGGCTAAAAGAAGCAGAGAACCTTGTATCTCTGTGAACTTCAGTCGGCGTGGGGGCAACACAGAATAAGCTGAGATCTATGCCCCCTCCCCCCACCTCAATGCAGCTCAGACACAGAGGGGCCATGAGTAAATGAAGCCTTATATCTGGAATGAGCAAAGAATCCAGCCTTCGATGAAAAGGGGAAAATTGGTGCTTGGAATATCATCACCGCATTGATTGTGTGGTTGTGGGTGGGCAGGCAAATTATTTGACCACCTTTTTCTGGAAGGTTATATGTCAGCCAAATGTAAATGGACACAGCTGTCATCTTCGATTCTGCAAATATAAACAACTGTCTTCTGAGACAGCGATTGCCCCCCCACCCCCGATCCTTCTCATTGTGTACTTAACACCTTCTCTGACAGTGGGTCACAGCGTGCAGCGCTGCTGTGATGCATTGTGTCCTGTTGAGTCTGTAAACGGGCGAGTCGTCCCATTAATTACCCTTGTCCTCCATCTTAAAGGTACCGAGCCAGGGTGGAGCGGGTCGAGTCGCCTGCCAGAGTGCACGTCTTCTACATCGACTACGGCAACGTGAGTATGGCGTCCCGCTGGGGTGTCGCTGGAGGTGGAGTTCTGGCTGCAGACATTCACCTACACCATATTCTTAGAAACGTTTCCTGAGTTCTTGAGTGATTCAAGTGGAATGTGCTAGAATGGTCTCTGACTCTGCGTTACATTATGCTGTTTGGTTTTATACAAGAAATGTAAAATGGATCAGTATAAATGATGGTTTGAAGAATTCCCGGTTAGCCTGCTTCTCCCTCCCTGCAGAGAGAGACGGTGTCCTCCACGCGACTCGCGCCTCTTTCCCCGGCCTTCAACATCCGCGCGCTGCCCGCTCAGGCCACGGAGAACGCCTTCGCATACATCCAGGTCCCGCAAGATGTGAGTAATCCACCGGACGCAGTGAACACTAGGTACCAGGTGGGGGCAGCATGGTGACCCATCCCCGGGTGTCCCTGCCCATGGTTATGACACCAGCTCTGATCCCTGTCACACAGAGCTTTTGGAACTCCCCCCCCCCGGGCTAGAGTGGTTTGGCCCAATGCCTGCCAGTCACATGACCCACACTTGTTGCAGACCACACGCTGTTTTGGTATGGTCCGGCACACCGAGGGCCGACTCTGTTCCTCGGCCTGGCTAATCCACAAATCCTCGGCATGCCCATAGCCGCTTCCTCCGGATTAGCTTTCAGGGGCACGTTGGCCGGCGGGTCTCGCACCCTGTGCGGGAAGTTATCGTCCCCACGCACAAGATGCTCCCCAGTATGCTTCGGAGGATAATACGAGCCGTTCGAAGCATCGGGGAAATGTGTCCGGAATTATCCTTGAAATGCTTCTGTGTCCCCAAGGGTGACTTCCTTCCTTGGTTGCTGTGGAGACGGCCCCGCATGCGTGCGCCTCGGTAGAGTGACGGTCAGAGGTGGCCTGGGGGGGTGGGGGCGGTCCCATTATCCCACCTCCATGTGGTAACCCCTCCCGATGGTGTGTCTGACACCCCCCACAGGAGGACGCCCGAGCCGATGTGGTGGACTGTGTGGTGAGGGACATCCAGAACACGCAGTGCCTGCTGAACGTGGAGTACGCCGAGGGCAGCTGCCAGCACGTGACGCTGCAGTTCTCTGACACCAAGGACGACGTGGGCTTGGGCCTGGTCAAGGAGGGCATGGTCATGGTGGACGTGCGGAAGGACAAGCACCTGCAGAAGATGGTAGGGTAGCGTTATGGCTGTCTGCCTCCGTGCCTGCCTGTCTGCCTGTCTGCCTCCGTGCCTGTCTGCCTCCGTGCCTGTCTGTCTGCCTGTCTGCCTCCGTGCCTGCCTGTCTGCCTCCGTGTCTGCCTGTCTGCCTCCGTGCCTGTCTGTCTGCCTGTCTGCCTCCGTGCTTGTCTGTCTGGTTGCCTGCCTCTCTTTCTGTCCATCCTCCTTTGTCCATCACATCCATCTCTCTGCCTCCCTGCCTACCTCTGCCTCTGTCTACCTTTGCCTGCTTGTCCATCCATCCATCCATTCCTGACTGTTTCTGTTTGTATGTATCTATATTGCCTGTAGCTCAGTATGCACAGCACAGTACTAAAGGTCATCTTGTCTGTAATCACTAATTATTCCATAAGAGCTTCCCTGAACCTGCTCTTTCTGGCTCGGACCCTTGACGTAATCTCATACCGGTTCTGCCCCTCGCCTGGCGCTTTTCCGCTCGTCCCTCCATCCGCAGCAGAGCGCTAAGGCCGTGTTTTTAGCGAGCCGCGGCATCCGGGCCGTCTGGCAGCTGGAATGATCGGCAGGATTCTCTGCAGAGGAGGTGGCTTGTCGTAGAGCCACTGGCCCAGCAGCCGGCGGACTGAGCCTGAGGCGAAGGCCGCCGCTCGCCTTGGATCTGCTCAGCGTAGCTGTGTCTGCCAGGCGTGTCCCCTTCCTGGGTCGGCCAGAAGCCATTTTTCTGACCTGCGAACGGGCGCCAAGTTCAGAGATCGCCATTTTCTCCAGGGAATGGTTTGTCCTCGACTTGCAGCAGTCTGAGGGAGGCATTTGTCCTAATGGTGGAATAACGCACCTTTAACACCCCCCCCACCCCATCTACCTGGATCGATTTTGGCTGTCCTTTGCCCTGCTGCCAGACCTCTGATTAATAGGAACCTCATAAATCCTACTGCGTGGCCCTCAGGCCTGATTTACGGCCCAAAGCTGCCTCCTCAGTCCGGAGTGCCCTCGGCGTGCCGCCCCACGCAGGCTGAAGGACCCTTATCTCTGCCCCCCCCTTCATCCGTCTCCTTCCCCCCCACCAGGGCGCGCCGTCGGCGGTCCGCCTGACGAGGACGCCGACGCCTGGGGTGCTGCGGCGACATCTGTCTCACGCAGAGAGATTTTCAATTTTCACGACACAACCCCCCCCCCCCTTCCCATTTTTAATTTAACTGGCAAAACATCGAAATAATACTGCAATCTGGTGCTCGATTGGTAACCAGTGACGCTGCCCTTGAATCACGTGTCACTTGGATGGATGATAAATACACACACCCGGGGGGGGGTCTCCAGTTGTTGTCCTTTGTTTAAAATATTCAAAATATCTCAAAATGATGCAGGATCCAGGCAGGCAATGCATAGCCTTTTAGGGTGACAAGATTCATTATTCTGAGATGTCAGTCAAGCGCCCCCCCCCACCCCCCAGCCCAGCCCAGCCAGGATCATCTCTGCTACTCTAGCAGGTCCAGCGGGGCCAGACAACCATTGCTCCGCATCACTTCCTGAAATGTCAACCAATCAGCAGGAAGCGCACGCCATTATGCGAGCTCACCCCCTCAGCTGCATTCTGTCCACACCGTTGCAGACACGGTTTACACATCGAGCTGCACCATTGTTTGTTGGAGCTCCCCCCATATCCTGACCGTGTGAGGGATGGATGGATGTTCTGAAAAGCACCCCCTCCCTGCTCTGAACGATCCCCTGTGTACAGTATTTGTGTATCCAGCTGGGTGGATCAGTAAGCTTCACATTTACAATGGATGGGAGAAGACAGGAAATTGATATTTTAAATAGAATGCGGGTAGAATGTTTAATATAGGAGCCCACATGGTGTACGGGTTCAGAACGTGGGCTCAAGCTGAACATTATGGGTTTGAGGCCTTGTGTGGCAGCCTTCACTGATGCCTGTAAACTGAACTATAGAGCTGCATGCATTACAAAAAAGGGGGTAAAATCCGCCGGCTGCTTAGGGTCAGCGTCAGTGTTTGTCGGTCGACTAACGTGACGGTCGATTGGTCAACGAGTATGAAGTGATGACTCATAATTGGTTAATTGGTCAGATAAATTTGCAGGATACGAGCGGCCGGTGTTCACGAGAAACTCCTTTGTGTCCGTGTTTACCTGAGGGAGGCCCCCGGGGGCAAGTGTGGGTCAAAGGCCACCCCTTTCGAGGTTCGAGGCGAGGTCAATAAAGTCTGTTAATTCTGTAATCGTCAGCTGAAATATCTGGGTTTGTGCCTGAGATTATGGTGTTTAGATGATGACCCTTCCAGATAGCGTCACCGTGGGAGCAGCGCCGCGTTGTAGCATTGAGCGCCACCCTCTGGTGCCTGCATTACATGGCAGGTTTCAGCGAGGCGCCGAAAGCCCCCCCCATAAGTAACCGAGGGTGTAAAACTGTCCAATTACGCGACGCCGGTGAGTCGCCTGGGCAATTAAACACTGGATTGGAGGGGGGCACAGATGTGCATGTCGTTAGCGGCTGGAGGAAGCGAGGTTTACGGGTGCCGTGACTGCGGGGGGGTTTAAATCATGCCAGGCAGGTAACAGCCGTGTCTCCGGCGTGTGAGTGAGAGGACAGCCCCCCCCACCCCCCCGACATGCAGGCCCTCTTTTGATAAAGCACCTCCTGGCTCTCACATCCAGGCTAGCTGTGCCTCTCCAGGCCTCAAAACCCAGCCCCCTACATGGAAAATTTAATTTTTAGCCACACGGAAAGCAAGAGTTTAACATTTTAACCTCAGAATTCGTGCTTATGCTTCCAGATTATGCTAATTTCGCAGGACGTTGAGAAATCGTGTTGTAGATTGTGCAGAGTAAAGTAAACAAGGCTATTTGTATAATAATTATTGCCATTACACTGTGACATTCTCCAACCATTATTTACTCAGAGCGGCATCGGGTGGCACCGAAATGAGATTCATATTTGGGGTTGATTCTCCTGCTCTGGAAATGCGTTTTCACTGAACCTCTTTAATGCAGCCAGAGTATGTTTGCAAACACCTGTTTCCTTCTGCCCCCCCCCCCCCCCCCCCCCCCCCCCCCCCCCCCCCCCCCCCCCATGTCTTGCCGATAAACCGCACCAGAGAAGTTAATGAAGGCAGGACAGAACCAGGTTTTGATGTCCTACGACACACCACAACCCTTAAAAATCCAATTTGGCTTGCCCCCCCTGGGAGCTCCCATTTATTTATTTATATTTTGGAACGGGCCTTTCTTTGTGTTGGCCTGTATAATGACCTCACTCTCCAGCCCCCCACCCCGTTTTCCTGGAGTCCAATGGAATCGACTGCAGGATGCCGTGCTGTGGGCTCATGTGTCAAATTGTGTTCGGGCCTCGTTCCTTTGTGGCTGAAGTCTCTTCTTTTTTTTTTCTTTTTTAAAAAACTCCGTGGGTTCAGTCCGTCTTCAGTCTCTCAGTGTGTGGCTCGATAGGTTTAGGATGCTGTGGCTGTGATCAGACAGAAGATCACTGGTTGGAATCCCTGGGTCCGCAGAGTGATATCACTGTGGGCCCCCGATCAGGCCCTTAACCCTCAATTGCTCCAGGAATTTTCTGACCCAGTTTTCACAGGTGTGAAAGTGTCACTTTGAATAAAAGTCTGCTCAATAATTAAAATGTGATTTTAAATATCTACTTGAAAGAACATCTAAATGTCTTGGATTGTAGAAGATGAATGGTAGTTGACTGCAGAGGTCCCCTACGTTTGAACATAAATTTGAGAGAATGTGTTTTTCTGCCTTCTGGGTAAATTTGCTTTCCTGCCTTGTAAGTACACCCTCAAAGGCCAGAATTACAGAAAGCGTGAATCCAATAGTCACTTTAACACCACAATGGGAGTTGTTTTGGCAGGAGGGTAAAACTTGCACCGAATGTGGTCCCAGTTTTACAGTGTTCGCAAAAAGAAAAAGGTGGGAGGTGAAAGGAAAACTGATTTCGCATTTGGAAATAAGGCTTAACCGTGCAAAAGTGGCATTATCTCCAAATTGTGGTCATTTTTCTGCGCAGATTGTTTCGCTTTAAAGAGAGCGCTCCTCGTGGCAAGCTTTATTGTCAGAGACACTTGGCGAATTTGAGAATCCGTCAATTTTAAACAGGGTTAGGCCAGGGAAGCGTGCCTGTCCACTCAGAAACCTGACAGATTAATACTTTTTTGTTGTTTTGCTCTGTTTTGGTCAGGGCTTTTCTTACAGGTGGAAGCGATATTTCATCAAAGGGCCAATAAAAAGAGCGGGATGAAAACATGTATCCGGCAAACAGATAAATCAACATCAATACTTGTAAGCAGATCGCAGTTGTCCAGCTCTAAATCAAGGCCGACTGGAGAGGTCATAGACAATGTGGAAAGCTGGATGAGTTATTGGAATACAGAATGCTCAAAAGTAACTGCTTGTGTGGTGCCAGTGCATTGTGGGAATTTTCTGCAGATTTTGATCCCACCCTGGCATATGTGAGCTGACACCTAGAAAGGAACTGCTTGTGTAGTGGCAGTGCATTATGGGATTTTTCTGCACTTTTTGGTCCCACCCTGACGTAATTTGAGAGCCAGCCCCCTTGTCTTGCCCTTGTGTACAGCTGTTGGCTGGATGCTGAATTCTGAGTGAAGATGGAGGCATATTCTCCAACACTGATAAGAATTATTTTCCTCCTGCACATGTCCTAATGACGCAGAAGCGTCGTATTCAGGGAAAGCACCTCAGGGAGTATAACCTGAGGCGGTAACAGATTCCCGCGAACGGAGTTTTGCGTCTCCGTGGCGCAGTTATTTACGATCGGGCTCGTCGTCACCTGGGCCCCGTGCAGATTAGCAGGTTGTTTTTCATCTCACGTTGGCCTCCGCATGCCGCCGGATTGCCAGTGCGGCTCGCTGCCACGCTTCACGCCTTTCCAGGTAAACACAGCGTGTGCTTTTCCAGGCTTTCTTAAAGGGTAAGGTCACACTGTAAAGCAAAATGAACTGTTCTCCACTCTGAACCTACAGTTTATCAGTACCAGAAAGCAATACTCAATCTTTATCATAAGAATTTAATATAGCAAACCAACCTACTGTCTCCTTCATGGTTGCAGGCTCAAATTCAAATATCTGCGGAGCTTGCATGTTCTCCCCATGGTCCTGTGGGTTAGTCCAGAAACTCAGGTGTCCTCCTGCTGTCCAGACGCATGGTGTTAGGTGACTTGGCTGGTTGGCCTGGCATCGTATCCAGGGTGTTCCCCTACTTTGTGCCCTGTGCTTCCTGTGATTTGCTCCAGGATCACCATTTCCCTGCACTAGATTATGAAAGATTATGAGAGATTATGAAAGACAGGGGGATGGATAACATGAGAAACACACAAATGCTTGAGACCATCTTAATAGACATTTCACAATTTATTTTAAATAATGAGATTCTCATATTCGCTATGGTCCTTGTTGAAATCCAGTCTGCCTACATGTAGTACTTAGTGATATAGCCAAGACTTGAGCACCCAATAGCATCATGGTGCATGCTTTGAGGCGCATTGCAAGTCTTATTTTTCCCAGTGGTTGTTAAATTCACTCCAAATGGTGCAGCACTTTAAGTGCATTCCAACTAGTGCTACAGCCCCTCATGCGCTGTTAAGGAATCGTTTAGCGCAGAGCTGCCGTTCCAGGTGACGAGACGATAAATACCCTGCAGATGCGCCGGAGTGAGATTGCGAAGACTGACCACCATTGTCGACATTGCTATCGGGGTCCCCAGAAGACATCTGTGAAGTATGGTGGTAATCAGTGCCATGGCTAACCGTCTTAGCGACGCTAATCGCAGCGCTCTCCATGCACAGAATGGATCGTATGTACGGAGGGCCTCCCTTCACGTACCAGACGAAGACTTGCGTGCAGGTGTTTTGATGCAAGCCTAATTGCCGCCAGATCAGTAGAGAGTGTAATTCTTCTCCAGGAGTAAATGTCGTGTAACATCATGGAGGAGAATCACAGAGTGGTAGTGATCAGCCAAATTCTCATGGTGCACGAAAGATTGACTATGTGGCATCTAAGTGCATAATGTAGTGAGCTGGCAAAAAACACATATACACGTACCCAGCTACAAAGCAAACCAAGCAGCAGAGGATGAGAGAAAGACAGAACGAGGAAAGTATTTCAGACATGACTTTATCCTAGAGGATTAGAGAAGATCACTCTGTTATTGTCAGGAAGGAACAAATAAAATCTTCCAAGCTCTACGTTTGGCTGTTATCTGGGAAATCCAGAAGGGCGAGGCATTTTAGAGCACAACATGTATGTTCGGGCGAGCTGTCTGGAACAAGGGGGTTCTCCTAATATGGAACTTAAGCTTAAAAATGAAGTAAACCCCAAACATGCAAGCAGGTCTTGAGCCTTTTCTTCAGCTACAGTTGAACCCAAACCTGCCTGGATAGGGATCATGGAAATGGTGGATGTAGATACATTAGACTGAGGGTCTGCGACTGGCTTTAATCGACTCGATCATCCAAAATGTGACCCGTCACACTTCCATCATCCATGAAAAGAGAGTGAGTGCCTTAATTGGATTGTAGGGGTTAAACAATGGAAGCATCCCTCAGTGATTCCCATCTGTCACAGGGATCACATCAGCTTTACCTTCTAGATGAACAGGTCCGTGGAAATCCTTTTGTTGTGGTGCCGGATGTCAGCTCAGACGGCAGAAAGGTGGAGTGTGGCAGGGGCTGGGGTAGATGGACAAGAAAACATTAACATTCCCATAAACAGTTGTAGAGATGACTTTAGTCCGGATGTGTATCTCGCTGGCGAGTTTTGGTGTTCGTTCCCACGAGTAATCTCTGTGATGGTCCTGTCATTCGCATAATAAGATTAGGACAGCCACCAGGAAACATGTGGGCTGGTTGGCGGTAAGGGGCAAGCGGTTCTCCATCATTAACGTGTCTTCGCCTTCTGTCGTACTTCGGCAATGTCGTGGACCTGGCTTTCGGCATCACCGGGATGTGATATAAAGCTCTGGTGGTCCTCCTTATGTAATTAAAAGTCCACTGAAGGCTTAACATGTTGGTTGATTTCAGTAATAACTCTTTATTTCAGACATTTTGTCTTGGGGGATACATGTACCAACCATAGCACTCTATGACCAAATTGCCTCGGACACCTCGTTTGCAAAAATTACCCACAGTCTTCAACACAGTAACTGCACTACGGGCGTTAATTGCTGTGAAACGGAGGCTGTTTAACGAAATTTGACATTGTTCCTATTTGACAGCTTTCCTCGTAGTCTGTGTGCTAGTGCTGATAATTGGAGGCATTGATGAAAGAGGATGGAAATTAATAGACATGATACTGGGCTGTTTGGACCAACGCAGCTGTTAAAAACACAGCTGAGTGAGTCTGGCCAGCAGGGGGCGAAATCTGTCAGGGATTATGACGGAAGAGGATGGGGGAGCAACTGAGAAGAGGAGCTCAGCTGGAGTTTACGAGTAATTTCTGCTGAGCTTTCTCAATCAGCGGCCAGTCACATGATTCGCCAAATGACTGCTGGCATTCTGCATTTAGCTAGCCGTTCAAATAGAGAGGTCTGACTGAGGCCATTCGTACCAGAATATGCATGGCCTTTAAAGTCAGGTGGCTAGTTCATTGCAGTGAAATGTGTAAGATGCCCCATATTAACCAGCATAGCGGTTCAGCCCCCTAGGGGGAGGAGTTTGGGGGAGGGAGGATGCGACATGGTTTGCGGTTTCCAACACCTGCCATTTTGTAAGACAGCTAATTTCTTATGGCTGCTGTTCTTATATTTCTTAGTAGGCGACATGAGACAGTCATTGGATGTCCTCTACAAGGCCATCAAGCCCCCTCACCCCCAGTATTCCCAGAAAATGTTAAATCCTTGTGGGAGAGTATCTCTGTAGGGTGTCAAACTCTAGTCTAGAAGGGCCTGAGTCCTGTGTATCTTAGTTCTTTCCCTGTTCCACCACAAATGATTCAGCTCAAGATCTGTGTGGTAATTGGCACAAGAAGTTGCAAGGAGTTGAATCACGTGTTGAGGGGCAACCCAAAAATGTGCAGAGCATCCCTGGGCTGATAAATGCAGTTGGGGGTCAAGATTTTGGGCTAAATAGCTAAACCTGTAGAGTTCGAAAAGACTGGATCTTGAGACTGGTCACTGGAACTAGACCCGAACATGCCTATTTATTCACATTGTCCAATGAGGTCTGGGTGATCGTCTGTCACTCCCTAAACCAAGTACTGGCTCCATGATTCCCCCACCCCTGCAGCCATTTCCCATTTATAGTCAAGCTCTAATGGAAAACAGTTTTTCCTAACTGCTGATCAATTCATAGAAAATGTAGTCTGCTGTAATTTGTATGAGAACCCCAGTTTTGTACGTCAATATAATTATTCTAGAGGTATTAGAATCATCAATGTCTTGGAAAGTTTTGTCTGATTGCTTAATGAAGATGCAAGATTCTGCAGCTGCAGCAATTTTCAGGACTGCGTGGTGTTTGTCTGTGATGGTTCTAGAATGAGCTGGTGTTGGTTAGATGGGCGAACACTATCCATGGATTCCTGCCGGTTGCAACTGATTTGTATCTAATTGCTGTTAGATGGTCAAACTCAAAATTGTTTTGATTGCTTAACGAATAAGGAAAAAAACAGATGTAACTGTACTTGTATGATAACATGAGGATTACAGCCCTTCCCTGGCCATATCCCACGGTACATTACACCCTAAGAAGCCCTTACAGTGGTGATAGCACGGCTTTGGAGCAGAATGATAGCACCCGTTTTATGTACCCGTTTTTACCGTAGAGATGACACCACACGTTAAATGCTATTACATGCCCAGAGTTATGGGCCTCTGGGCCAGACATCAACAGGCCAACACTACCCGTTTACCGTAGTCAAGTTAACTCCCTTCGACATGATCATTGATCGCTTTTCCAGGCTAAGTAAGCATTACCTGCATGGTTTGTATTCCCGTGTTTAGAATAAGTAGGTTACCCAGCTGGGCTTTGAGTGTCACTCCTGAGAAGGACTTGGTCTTGAGCCAAGCACTCTTTGAGTAGCATAGGCTTGACGGACTTTCTCTACATACCCAGTGTTCCCAATCATAGGTGGTCTGGCCTAACCCCTCCCTCCCATCTTTCCACAGGTTGCCGAATACCTGAAGGCGCAGGAAGCTGCAAAGAGCTCCAGGGTAAGTGTTTATCGTTCATCGTTGGCACCCTGTGATTGTCTGGGCCAATGATCCCCATGACTTAACCTCAGATGTTTACTGTACCTTGTATGGTACATCTGTATTATTTTTGTACATCTTTATTGTACGACTGTAAGCTTTTGGGGTTACTGGCCCAGGATCCGTAGTAGATTAGATTAATAGCTACCTCTGGCATGCTTAAATGCTGAGTACAGCCCCATTAAGTAAAGGAATAGCTGAAACAGAAAGTGTTTGTTTTAGGAGCACTTCACACGAGCTCGGCAAGTGATTAGATGGGAGCTGAAACAACCGAGCGACCCAGACGGTGAACTCTCATGTCATTCATAAAGGGTATTGATTGTATGTGCGGCTAATTAGCTTTGGTTGCTAGTTAGGCAGGAAAAACAATGACGCATCATAGGTTCCGCATCACAGCTAGCTTTTTAATTGTGTATCGTTTTTATTTCCCTCTCCATCATGAGCAATGCTCTCCGCTTTCTTCCATCCTATAAATGTCTCATTTGCTGGGGAGGAGGCAGAACCTCCGGTAGAAAAGCTTGACTGGAGTGTCCCATAAATGGAATAAACAGCCATAAATTTGGGAAATTGTGATGGGTCGTGGGGAGGGCGTGGTAAAAGTCAATGAGGTGTCTGGTGCAGTTTCATTCTTCATCCGTTCATTGTTAACCCTCCCCCCTTTTTTCAGCTCAATCTCTGGCGATATGGAGACTTCCGGGCTGACGATGCTGATGAGTTTGGATACAGTCGTTAAAACGCATTACCAAAGACCAAGTGGAAGATCCTCCCACTAAAATGGAAAAAAGAAACAACGGCAACATTCTCCTCCATTGTCATCCATTCCCTTCCTCTGTGTCCCCTCTGCACTCTCTCTCCCTCTTTCTCTTCTCTCCTCCCGCATGTCTCCCTGCACCTCCATGACGTCCGTTTTCCCCTCCAGGAACACACTGTTCTGCATGAGGCCCCGGGACGGACATATTCCAGCTTTTCATTTGAGATGGGGGGGGGGGGGGGGGGGCAGGGAGCAGAGGTCACAGATTTAAGGCTCTTGCTGAGAAAATTCTTCCTAAATAAAGAAATGATATATAACTAAAAATGTGTATGATAAAAAGACAACAAATGAGAGCTTAATTTTCTTTTCTTTTTTAATTGTGTATCTGAATGTTTAATTAAATGTCTGTGATTATGTAGGGAGTCTCTTTCTCGTGCGGATGCTGCAGACACCTTTCCGGAAAATTCTCAACATGTTGTTTACAGGTCGACGCTATTTGACTTCACTCCCCAATTACAGACCCAGTCATTGTATTTAAAACTTTCACAGCTTAATAAAATGAGCAGAGGCTAAAAACTGTGTCGCGCCCCCCCCCCCCCCCCCCCCCATGGCTGCATTTGTTGGTTTCCATGTCCTCTCACACATAGTTATGGTTGGATGGATGAAGCCATTTGCCACCTGTGTTAGAGGCAAGATTGCCGTGTAAGGACAGTGATGGATCAAAGATTCAAAGGCTTCATAATTTGTAAAGATAAAATGAAATGTTTGCATACCTCCCTGCAGACTCAAACAACGTAACAAAAAAAAAAACAACAAAATGTTCACATCTTCCAGAGTTTCAGGGAAAAGTCTTTTAATATTGACTAGAATTTTGATTTGACAGGAAGAGGAAGCTGGCAAGGTCACACCCCTACTGGTGATGTCATCTTAAAGCCCTAACCACGTCCCCTTTTAAGGAAGCACCAGACTTAGCTGAGCGGCTTGGACAATGATGAATTGCTGGATCTGAGGAGCATATAAATACATATAATATATACGTATACACTCACTCGCCACTTTATTAGGTATACCTTTCTAGTACTGGGCTGGACCTCCTTTTGCCTTCAGAACTAACTTAATTCTTCATGGCATAGATTCAACAAGGTGCTTAAAATATATTTCAGAGACTTTGGTCCATGTTGACATGATAGCATCATGCAGTTACTGCAGACTTGTCGGCTGCACATTCATGGTGCAAATCTCTTGTTCTCTACCACATAAGAGCTCTATTGGATTGAGATCTGGTGACTGTGGAGGCCATTTGTGTAAAATGAACCCTGTCATTCAATGTAATGTTCAAGAAGCCAGTCTGAGATTATATGAGTTGTGGGACTGGAAGTAGCTATTAGAACAGGGGCGACCCTGATCCTGGAGTGCCGGTGTCCAGCAGGTTTTCTGTCCTGTTGGTTCTCTGATGAACCTGATCTCAGTTGGATAGTAATTCATCACGTAGGATAGAAAACTTGCTGGATACACACACTCCAGGATCAGGGTTGCCTATCTCTGGATTAGAAGCTGGGTACAGTGCGGTCATAAAGGGACAGACATGATCAGCAACAGTACTCTGGTAGGCTGTGACATTTAAACAGCGGTTAGTTGATCGTAAGGGGCCCAAATTGTGTTCATTTGTTCTGAAATCTGTTCACACCATTACATCACCACCAGCAGCCTGAATTGTTGATACCAGGCAGGATGGATCCATGCTTTCATGTTGTTTACGCCAAATTCTACCCTACCATCTGAATGTCGCAGCAGAAATTGAGACATCTGACTAGCCAATGTGTTTCCAGTCCTCCATTGTCCATTTTTGATGAACCCGTACCCACTTTAGCCTCAGTTTCCTGTTCTTAGGTAACAGGAGTGGCACCCGGTGTGGTCTTCTGCTGCTGTAGCCAATCTGCTTCAAGGTTTGACATGTGCATTCAGAGATGCTCTTTGCATACCTTGTTTGTAATGAGCGGTTATTTGAGTTACTGTTGCCTTTCATCCATCATGAAGCAGTCCGGCCATTCTCTGCCCTCTGGCATCGACAAGGCATTTTTGCCCAGAAAACCACCATTCATTGGATGTTATTTCTTCTTTGGCCCATTCTCTGTAAACCCAAGAAACGTACATGTTGATTTCCCTTCACTCGCAGCCTGTGGCCTGCTATTGTTTGATGTGTTTGCTGACTTTCCTCTAGTCACCCGTTTGGGATTTCATGTCCTGTACGTTCTCTCACTCTGTCATGGGGCATCCGAGTGACAGCCCTGAGAGCCCTGTTCTTGCTGTGAATGAATCTCCAAATGCTGGGCTCTATTAAGTCCACACAAAGTGGCCGATTTGCAGCAGTTAACTTCAATTACTCAGTGCTGCGTGGAGCACATTTTGTATGGGGAAACTGTATAATGCAGCTGTTACTGTAGATCTTTGCAGCCGGCAAAAATGTACTTGATGAATATGTCCTTCAGGTTGCTTATTCGTTCGTGGTAGTGCTTCGTCATCAGAATTCTTCCACCTGGCTGTGCTTGTTGATCAAATTCAGTCTCCAGTCTTTTGGTAGTGACTGGGTTTGGTCTGTGGGTGGCGTGTTGTATCATCTGGTTATGAGGTAACATGGAGTATGTTTCAGGAGATTGTTTGTCACACTAAATCAGTCTTTCTCAACCCAGTTCTTGGTGACTCCAAATAATCCACATTTTTGGTCTCTCCTGGCTCCTAACACACCTGCACTGGGTATTTGGTGTTCTTGATTGGCTGGGTGTTTCCAGGGTGCAAAAATGTGGACTGTCTGGGGGACCCAGAGGACTAGTTTGATAAACACAGCACTAAGTAACAGACCAAATCAGTCACAGATGATTGCTCTCCTCAGTTAACATCATGGTGTTGTGTGGTAGAGCTTTACTTTAGCGTTTGAGCCAAATCATCTGTATGGTCTTTGTCTTAGGCTTCTGGTCATGTTCAAATCGTTCTCTTTCCCACCTGTCTCAAAAGTCAATCTTTTATAGCATCTGAACATGAGCATATCTCTGCTGAGTTGGAGTGGCTGGTGTATGAGATCACAAATCGCAGCAACAAATGGGGAACTCCGCAGTCAGATATAGGGGGCTGGTTATGAGCGATGTGCTAATCCCACTATTTAGGCTCTGTGATGCGTCATAAATTCTGGCCCTGTTCCTTTAAGATGCGCATTCACATAGGCATCTAATGAGCTGCCTGTAAAATACAATCCCCTTCAGCCTTTCCGAGAATAGCATTAAAAAGCTATAATGTATTTTTAAATAAAGTGTTTTTTTAAGTCAGCCATCCATCCATCTTCTGGAAGCGTTTATCCGGTACAGGGTTATGAAGAGCCTAGAGCCTATCCCATGCTGCACAGGGCATGAGTCAGGGGACACCGTGGATGGGATGCCAGTCCGTTGTCTGTATCTTAATGATGATGTTTTTGAATGTGCCGTCACAGATGACGGGACCGTGAAATGTGTTTTCCTGTCTTTTAATAAGCATCAGTTTCCCCCTACCTCTCCAGTGGGAGAATGCGTTTTTTTACAGGAAGCCCTCACAGGCAAACCAACGAGGTCAGCTGTGTTTCAGAGACAGGTCACAAGCTTGAGGGGACACTGAAATCAATGCTCTCGAGGTTGCATATAATCCCCCTGCGGTGAGGTTCGACGGGAAAGAATTACCCCACTTAATTTGAAGAGAGAAATAAGTTTCTGGCTCATTTTTTATTTTGGAAGAGATTTACTGAGACGTGGGCTAAGGAAGCCCTTGTCGTGGTGGGGTGTAGGGGCACCTTGCTGGCTGGAGATCTTCCCAGAAGCTACTGGTTTATGTAGTTCGATGTGTGTGGTCTCAACCTCAAGGTTGCCTACGATTAACCTGATTTCTCTCCGGTTAAATGGGTCAGCTGAGCAACCAAATGGAAGTAAAGAAGTTCCTTAACCCAGGGCTACTTGGCTGTTGGTTCCATGGGTTTTTGTGTGTGGGCATTCATGAAGGACGGCCCGTCCATCATAAAGGCAGCTAATTGTGCCGCACTCTACGTGAAAAATTCCAAATGGAACCACTTCAGGTCATTAGCTACGACGCAAGGACGTCATTCTGTTTCTGAAAAATCGCTACTTATTTGTCAAAGTGAAACGCATTTTGTGTTCGGAAATTGGCTAATTAACACCATAATGAGAATATCGAATTGAAGAAAGAGCCTGACCATGCCTCTAGTCATCAGAACTATAGCTGAATTGTCCTGCTATGAGGTGTGGGGGTAATTTAGAGGAGAGTGATGTTAGTGTGGCAGGCCATGCCTGACTGGCTGGTCCCCTCTATCACTGCGGATTGTTTTATGGTGTGAAAATCCATGCTGGTCCCAAACACGTACTATTTACTATCTGCTACAATATTGGTAAGATGGTGTACAAGTATAGCGCAAGTATAAGGATGTCATGGTAAACAATGTATTAGATTCCCAATTTACAAATATGGAACCATTCTTCTAGCAACTGAACTGGTCCTGATCCTTGATACCCGATTGCATAAGACTTATCATTCATATTAAACCTTAATCATCAGTGAAAGCCTTTCTTTACATCAAACATCTGTTTATTACAAACAGCTATCAATTTGGGGTGTGTTTCCTAACAGCTCCTAGTAGCAACGTACGCAGTTGGACCCATTCAGTTGCATGGTTCCATCTGTGTAAATTGCTAACCTACCATGGTTAGGAGCTATGCTTTTGGAGAACACACTCCTGACCATTTCCTGCTGGTGAGCTTACACTTACGTTTACACTAGGTATTTTTGTTTAATAGTTCATTTTGTTTTTTTGTAGCAGATACTTTTGTACTCCTTAACACACGAGTTCCCTCCTTTTTGGTACTAATTATTGTTACGTAAGGCCTTTTATAGTTAAAATCTTTTCTAATTTTGTTCCTCCTTCAAAAGCGTACAGTTTGTTTATGCCAGTTTCATTAACAGGCAAATGAACGCAAAATGTCCATTTAATATGGAGTCTAACCTTTTTCAAGGTAGTGGTAATAAGGGTAAATCTGTAGAGTGGCAACCTGAAGAGTTTCCTTTTGATTACTGCAGCTGTTTTGGATGTTCGGATTTCTTTTTTTTTTTATTCCCTGGTTCACTCTGAAAATGATGATGTCTGGTACGTGTTCACTCCAAAGGCAAAACATTTAAACGAAAGCTTTAAAGATTTCCAGCGCCTTTCCAGCAATCCAGGTACAATTTAATTACGTGACGAGGACTCCTGGGGTTGTATTCTGTGCGGTCCATATATTTGTACAATTAAGAGACCAGTTAATAATTAGTTAATTTTAAGGCTGGAAATATTAATTAGATTTGGAGAACTGAGCAGATAAATCCATCAGACCTGCGAGCTACACGGGTGTAGACAGAAGCTTTTGTGATCTTTCATCTGAAGGTCTTCATTTAGATAGTAATAATCCATTATCTCATAGCTAAGAAAAAATTCTCTCCTGTACAAATGTTACACCAGTCGTTTTCTGGCAGTCCAGCAAGTGGGGGGGGGGGGGTATTGGCACCACCTCTTTAGTGAAAAAGAGGGAGATCAACCACCTGTACACCATAAATGGCAGTTAGCAAAGGTAGATTTTTTCTTTCCAGGTAGGGTTGGCGCTAAAGTGCTTCTGAGTAGATATCTTGCTCCCTTGACTCAGAGCCTAAGAGCTGGACGTGTCTTAGTGGTTTAGCCAGCAGCTTTGGATGTGGATTCAGTTCCTGTTTGCACAGCTTTCCTGTCACCTTTAACTTACCCATATGTGGGGGAAAACAAGCTGTAAGATAAATGCTAACAAGTATGCAAGAATGATTTCTAAAAGAAAAGATAGTATGATATTCAGGTGAGTTAATTTATATAACTCTTCCAGATGATCTGCCCAAAAAGGTCAAGAAAGGTCATATGGTTCCTTAAAGGCCATGGTACAGATCAGCGAGCACAGAATGAGTTGTGTGCTGTGACCAAGATCTCTGCCACAGGATACCTGTCAGAAGGGGCTTTTTTTGGTGTCTGGGGGTGGGCATCCCACCTAAGTTACCCCTTTCTACATCACGTCCTGCCAGTCGCGTGGAAATCCAGCCCTGAAGCATCCAGGAGGGTTTGTCCCGCCCAAAGAGGGGGCCTCACTTTTCATCTTGCTCCACGACGGGTTACCGCCACATGCCCCACCGCAGACGTCGGTCTCCTGTGCGTTTCCCTGCATCGCTCTTTGATGCGCAGACACTGGCTGCTGGGGCGGCAGTCTCCCATGACGGCTGTGCCTTCCCAAGTGCCTGTGAAGATCTGCCATTGCGGGGAGAGCTGTCGCTCATCAGTCGGATTCCATACATGAAAAATATCTGTAAAGTTTAGAAATCTAGTTTGAATATGGATGTAGGTGTATATACACAAATATATAATTAAAACTTTTATAAGAAATGACCAGTTAACAGAATATGTTTAACTTTAGGCCCAGAGGGCCACAGTGTTCACATCAACACAATAAATAATTATTCATCTAATAAACATGTAAATAATAAATAAATCTAGGAAAAGTGAACAGGATGATACTCAATGCAAAAGCACAGTTTAGTTATAAGATCCAATCCCTTAGAATAATGCAAAGTTCGATAAGGCATGTTTAAAACTGCAGGACCGCAGATCTCCGGCTCGGGGGAGGATATCATCCGTCCTCATTAAGAGTGGTGGCGTCCCCCTCTTGCGTCCTGGTTATTAATGTGGCCCCGACACGGGGTAGGCAAGAAAAAATCTGTCTGGAGACCGTGTACCTGCCCGTCGCACACCGCAGCACAGCCAGGCTGGAGACGCGCCATGTTCGATGTCACCGGAACCAGCCAGAAGCCTCCCTATTCCAGGGATTGCTTATGTTCTCTCGTAGTGCCCCCAGTGCTCCCCTGACCCCCCCTCCCCGAACCACAGCATGAATCATGCCACCTTTTACCAGTCACCTGTGGATATTTTCTCTTACTTTTCACTTATTTGGCAGACCCTTTTATCCAAAGAGGCGTACTTTTGAGAAGGGAGGGACAGACAGTCCCTGGAGCAGATGGGGGTAACGGCCTCACTCAAAAATCACTGCTGCCCGGGGGATTTGAGCCACCGACCTTCCGATCACAGGCACATAGTGCACCCCACATGTAAAGTGTGACCCCCCCCCCAGGGTGCATTGATGCCCTGTTCAATTTCCTTTACAGGACATTCATGGGGATCACTTCGAAACCTCAGAGAAGCTGACATCTTTCAGATGACAGAATTACAGTGTGCAGCTAATGCAAGATCTGAATCTCCATCTACCTCCATGTCAGGGAAGTCCGTCCTCCCGGTCTGCAGCACAGCATTACTGCTAACTTCGCTTGACGCTAAATATCCCTGAGAGGTTGATGCAGAGCGAGGTGACTCCTTTAACAGTCCTTGCACTTCCCGAGGAGGCTCCCCCATCTGGCCTATCAAAGTCTTCTTCTCCTCGCCCCTTAATTTGAGTTGTGTAGTGAATGCTTTGCTGTCCTCATGAATAAGGGCCCCCATCAACCTATCGTTCGATGGCTGGCCTCATGCACGGGTAGAAAAACTCAGGCAGGAAGGAGTTTGCGTGGAAAGAGATCTCCACCGACGCATGTGCTGCACTGAACATCTCCCCTGCCGTCCTGGCTGGTGAAGGTGAGGCTGATCTTTTGAGAGAAGACCACAGTCATAGATCCCTTTCACCCCCAGGAGTGTCCATTTTCCCACACCTGTGTATAAATTCCCGAGCCTGCCTGTGCTAATAGATGTTGTTAGGACCCTGGTTGACTCCGTTGCCTGGTAACACCAGGTAGCCCTCACCCCCACCCCTTTGGGTTTGTTCTGTTCTGTTTGGAGCAGTATGTACTTTCAGATTTCCAGTATCATCTGTCTTTTCAAGCAGAGCGCGGGACTGGACTGCGGAATCAGCTCGGGTCCACATTTTCCTGGGCGGCTGGCTATGCTGCATTGATACAGACATTTTGCACTGTATCTGCTACCCCTGTAGGTAGATTCGCTTGCTGTCATTTGCTTATATAATTAATGAAGTGATAAAGCATAAAATGAGAATGCGCCATGTGTTTGATGGCCTTTTAAATCATTTCTATTTAAATGAGCTCAGAGGGCAAATTCTTAAATCGTTCAGGGTGTCCGTTGAGGACAGTAAATAACACAGTTCAGGGCTGTACAGTGACTCGATACAGTGAAAGACTCCCCTGCTCTCTGTAGTTGCTTATTCTCCCCGTATTCACTTGGATTTCCAGAAACTCTGCTTTCTCCTTCCCTCTAAGAACATGCAATTTGATGAACTGCCACCTTGAGTGAATGTGTGCTGCGATGGACTGGCATTCCGTCCGGGGTATCCCCCTGCCCCGTGCCCCGCGATGGACTGGCATTCCGTCCGGGGTATCCCCGTGCCCCGCGATGGACTGGCATTCCGTCCGGGGTATCCCCCTGCCCCGTGCCCCGCGATGGACTGGCATTCCGTCCGGGGCATCCCCCTGCCCCGTGCCCCGCGATGGACTGGCATTCCGTCCGGGGTATCCCCCTGCCCCGTGCCCTGCAATGGATTGGCATTCCGTCCGGGGTATCCCCCTGCCCCGTGCCCTGCGATGGATTGGCATTCCGTCCGGGGTATCCCCCTGCCTTGTCCCCTGTGCTCCTTCACACACACTCCAGGCCCAGCACAATCCTGTACTGAATAAGCAATTATGGAAAGTCATTGGATGGTTAAATAGCATCCCTTATTTTTATTTATTTTATTAATCTGGGATGGGTTGATTCCCAGTTAATACGTGGCACTTTCGGTGCATTTGAACTTCGCCCGCTTCCTCTTGCCCAGACACTCCAACACTCCAACTTAACCTTTCTTTGATTCCTTCTTCGTTTCATGTGAGTTAATCTCTCAAAACAGCCTCCAGGTCTGCTGATAATATATTCCTCCATGGAGCAAATGTATTGACCCAATTTGCTTATGCTAATGGCTCGTTATCTTGTGTACAGAATGTTGTTCATGGCAAACACACGTTACTGGTCTTAAGGAATTTAGCTGTTTTAATGCTGGTAATTGCACTTTTGACAGATGGGCTTAATTTGTGGTAACCATGATTGTGGGGGGGGGGGGCAGATGCCTTTACTTCTTGGCTGTAAACATTGCCATTTATGCATCTCCGTCATTGTTGGAATGGCATGATTTTCACTGCCTTCTGCCCTGTTCTTCCTAGGGTAAGTTCCAGGTCTGGTTAAGCAGTTATGGAGAATGGACAGATCGTGACATGTTGCTATGGAGACCAGAGGCATGAAATAACTGTGTCTACTATTAGCATCGTTATAACAACGTCCGGCTTGGTATTTGCCTCAGATTGATATTTGCAATCAGCACGCCAGAAGTGACTGACATTTGCCTGTAAGTTTGCAGCATGTTTATTTGGTAATGCGTGATCTGCCTGTCAGATGATGCAAGGTGAGAGGCACACTTGTGGGAGACGCCAGAGCATCATGTGATTTTGCAGGCTTAACGGCCATTGAGGATGAAACCTCGTGGCCCTGATGTCAGTGTTGGGCCTATGCACCGACTCCCTGCGAAGATGAGTAACGGTCTTTCGTTCTGGAAATTTCGGGATGGATGCGACCTGACTGGTAATGGCAGTTCTTCATTGATGAGCTGCTCCTCCTCCTCTGTGGAGCAAAGGTAGAATTCTTGGCTTAGATGGGAGTCGTGGCTTCCGGCCATTGGTGGTTCTTCTTTTTCGGGGCCCCTAGGCAAGCTTCACTTGGGAGGCCCCCGTACCAAGAAAAACAATGATCGTTTCACTTCCTCTGCATTTCAGGTAGTTCGAAGGCCCTAGGCAGCTGCCTTTTCTGTGTTGGTAGAGCCAGACCTGATTCTTGCCCTTTTTATTCGACAATCCAGGGGGGAAGGGGGTTGAGTCCCGTATAGGAGTTGTAGCAGAATCAGAACCTCGTTTCAATGTCAGCCGTAGACCTGGCTCACGGTCGATTCACCAGTGCCCTCCCTAAAACTCCCCCCTGGCTTGACACGTGTCACTCCTTGTCTCATCCAGAGATGGGGACACAGTGCCCCCCCAGGAAGGGTACGCCTTCCCTCACGAGCTACGTCTTCGTGCCGATTTTTTTCCCCAAGGTCGTCAAGGTCATTCTGTTGGTACCGGGGGACGAGTGTGCGGCAAAGGCCTGGTCCACAGTGCTGGGGAGACTGTCAGCCCCCCAGCCCTGGCCAGTATGCTCTCAAGGAGAAATCAGATTGAGATCAAATAGCTGTCATAGGCGAGTGGGCTTATAAAAAAAAAAAAACCAGTCTGACGGCTCTCCTTGATTTCTCCTGGACACAAAGGTAATGCTTTCGTGGGCATGGTCGAAACTAATTAAAAACAATCTTTCATCTTTCGCCTCTTTGACTTGCAAGTATAAGTAATACAAGTAATAAAAACCTGCAAGTTTTTTCCCTCCCCTTGTCTCAAACTACTTAAAAATAAATAAATAACAGAGGGAAAATAACATGGCTGACTTCAGCACAATGGCCGACTCCAGGGATGTCTATATTTACGCACTCTGCGCTTGTTCTCCCAATGGTGGGAGAACCATGCCAAGTTGGCGTGCGTGATGCTCAGCTCCTATCGGGCCTTCGGTAGGTGTGCTGTCGTGGAAACAAATTTGTTTGTGCGAAGGTCACGTGATTTGTCCCGACGTGACTATAGCTGCGTAGTGGGCTTACTGAAAAGCACGTGCAGTGGTTCTGTTTTTGCCTTTTTCTTTTTTACTGACCCCCATCCAGCCCTCATCCGAAGACAGCCACCTCAAATGTTACCCAGAGTAACGGCAGCCGGGGAAAAGGTCGCCACACGTTTCACACGACTGTCACACAATGGCAGGGCTCTCGGGACTGTGGCCTCTCATGGGTCCCAGGTGATTTGTGGAAAAAGAATAACCAGCATTTCATCTCTTTAAGATAAACGAGAGAGGCGGGACTGTGACCCTTGTTAAATGGCGGGGGAGCCCCCGTCTGGTTTAATATCCCCTCGGATCACACGCGAGACAGGATAACGATCAGAACAAAGCGCAAAAACTTCAGCTGAGAACGCTGGAGATGAAATATCCAGTGCTGCAACAGATCTTACCATGGAAGGCCTTAAGGCAGCCTGATTAATGAATAATTTATGAATACTATCCGAAGGCAGATAGAGGAACAGTGGTAAGCAGAGAGCATGTTTGTATTACCTGTTTAAAATGCTTCAGACAGAGGATTCTTATGTGGTGTTGTATATTTGTAAAGAATTACGCTCTGATGTAAATAAATGACTGGTGGTAAATAAATTCAATTATGCTAAACATCTTCGTACCTTTATGCGTCCTTATGCATTTAAAAATGTCTTTAATCCATTGCTAATGGGCCGAAACAACTACTGATTGATGTAAACAATAATAATTCATGTAGAAAGTACTGGCATATGTTTGGGGAATTAATATCTGTTACGTTAATTAAATAACGTTTTGTTGTTCGTCTAGATAAGGGATGGGCTGTCACTCTCGAGGGCACGGCCGCGGCTGTCACCTTAATGTGGGACGTGTCGCGGCCCGGCCGTGAGCTCCGCATGGAGGATGCAAGTCTGGTCGTTTTTGAGCTGCTTCACGGATTTTCTTCTCCCCGGCTGTACTCTTCGCAGCTTCTGGCGGTAATCAGCCTCGCAATACATCTCCCGTCACGGTCTGGGGGTTCGTCATGAGTACACCATTCTTCTAGAGAGATCCGCCGCTCTCCGTGCCTTTGTTTTTTTGAAGGGGGGAGGGAGAGTCCTTGGCTGACAACCGATACGGATGCTTGGAATGGGTGTAGCTGTGATACCTAAGGTCCGTTTATTTCTGTTCCAGGTCGTTCGGGGTGGCAGAAGGACGTTTGGAGAAAGAGGGAGTCGGTTTGGTTTGCAGGTGTGATGGGACCATCCAGTAGGCCCGAGGGGATGGTCACATGACCTGACCGCTCTCTGGTCATGCTAGCCTGCACCTGGTTGCCAAGGAGCAGAAACACGTTTGACTCGGTGCAGAAAGGTCATGATTTAATCTCAGGTAAGGCCTCTCTGCTGCATCCCCTGGTTATCATTATTGTTGCTATTGCTGTTAATGTAATAGTAATAATAAATGACAGTTTCCCTAATTTTAAATAAATAAATGCTTTTCAGTTCAAGGTGAAGAATAACTAGGCTGAAATGATACTGCCTCATATATTCCCACCCATCCTGTTTTACCACCCACTTCGCAAGGCAGTCATATATAAAATATATAATAATAATAGTGGCCGTTTAATTCTCAGATACTTACTTAGACAAATTTTATATGATGGATAGCTGAACTTACTCGCAAGAGTGAGGAGGTGCGCATGGATCAGAGACCGGAAAGAATGAAAAATGTGTCGTTATTTATAATTAAATGTAGCAATGTAGCGGTGAAATGAGGTTTAGGGTGGAAAGCCGGCCTGAAGAGAAGCCACGTTTACGTGCTAATCGAGCAGGCTTTACTGACAGGAAGAACATTGAGCGGGCAGCGTTATTGTCACCTGTCAATCAAAATGAGTAAAGTGGTGGGAGAACCAATCAGTGATTGACATCACGAGAATATCCCACCCACTTTCCATTTCTATGTCTCTGGATGTGCCAACAGAACCAATATCTATAATTGACCCATGGCTCAGGAAACAATCGCCACCAGAAAAGGATTAATGCCAGCTTTCGCAGTAAATGAAGGACTAATCTGTTCTTAGATTCTGTTATCACATAATAGAAACATTGGTTTAGCTAATTAATTGAATTTATGACATTAGATGACATGGTTCCTGTCTACGTGTCCACAAAAGACAACGAAGCGTTAAATTATTTGACCCTAGGACCATTATCAGAAGAGCCAGGTTAGGCTAGTTGTTTACATGGCGTTATGCTACCGGTAGTTTCCATAGATACAGTTTAACTACACAAAAGCACTTGGGTAAGCATTTTCAGGGATTTCTTGACGGAACTTTACTGGGCGTTTGGTGACACACAGGAAAGTTTGCTGCAGCGGGTCGCGCTGATGCTCTGACACCGGCGCTGTCAGGCGGAGGCCCCTGAGTAACGTCATCTTTTAAGAAAGCCTTTCCCCGGAGCCTTTAGGGGAAAGACGAAATGCATTATGGATGCATCTGTGGCAATAGATTCAGGAGTGTCACACTAAGTAACCTGTAAGGGGTCATTTGGGACCACATTCCGAAAAGGATGCACCTTTTCTCAAGGGCAAATGCGGCTCGTGGTTGAATCTCATGTTTTATACACTATGAGAAAGGTGGTCTCAGAATCGAATGGCCTGGAAGGATATACACCATGCCCCGTATGCTTGGATATTCATTAACTTGTTACATTCACAAGCCAGACCATAACAGCAATGCCATCTCACCCTTTTCCTGATGAGCTCTTCATGTACTGTATATTTTATCAGCTGTGAAATTTTCAAACCCTGAAGGAAATTTAAGACCCTGTTTTCTGACACGGCTGCCCTCCGAAACTGCCTGTCCAGAAATTCACCTGTCCACCATCCAGTTGTCCCACCGAAAAATCACCTTTCTGAGTTAGTTGTCCTTAAATGCCCTCTTGCATCCCCTGGACAGCTAAAAAAAAAAATCCAGAAACATCAAGCCCTCCCTTTCATTCCTGCTGTAACATTCCAGGCACTGTGAAAAGGTTGTATGCAGCTGAGTCAGCAAGGAAGGGCCACTTCACTTCACGATTGTGCTAATATTGCTAATCATATTTTTGCTTGGGAAGTGGTTTGCTCTGAGTTAATTGCTATGGGTAAAGTCCGTGGGCACAAATCCTGCTTTCATTAAAGCCTGAGTTTGGAGTTTAAACATAATTGGTAATTTAGCCCCTAGCATGATCAAGAAATCAAAGCTAATCTCCCAAATCTCATACACAAGGACTGTGTTCCTGCCCTTAGAAAGGTGGCTCTAAATGACATGAAGTCCTTACTTGACTTTTCTAAGTGAGAGTGACAGATTTATGCATCTTTGATGGGTTTTCACAAGGTCCAAAGGTAAATGGTAATTATTTTAGCCAGTGTATGTAGGTTTGCAGATGCCCGGCCCCTTGTCCCCTGCTTGTTTTGCTCAATCAATTTTCCCATCATGCCTAAAAAGTATAGCCTCATTACACCAAATGGCTTGGCAGCTCATGCAGGCATCTGGCCAGAGGTCAAGGTGTTCTCTGCCCGTCCTCCCCTGAAGGTGAAGGTGCTGACCTCAGGGCTTTCACGTCATGTAATTATTCTGATGAATAAGCTACTTCTGGAAGAGTTTCGGCATAATTTCGGAAGGAGACACTTACCCGGTCGACTGCTTTGGCATGCTGTTATTTACACGGTGAGTCAACAGCCCACGATGTTGCACATTCCGAAGGCTCACAGTTCAGGGGCGGCATCACACTCAGAAGGTTGTGCTTCAAATCCAGCTGTCTGTCTACAGAACAGTTTTTTCCCCATGAATGTTCCTCTGCAGTGCACTCACACTTTTGTCTGAGGTCCTGTGATGCAAGGCTTGTGCTGATTGCCTGTAGTACCAACTGAGAGACATTTACATTCAATGCTTTGTCCAAATAAACTTAGAGCTCAATGCAAACAATTAGTTGGAATTACATAAATAGTACAGTAAAAATTGTGCACCATAGAAAAATCTACATATAGATTCTATCATATTAGTCCTTGATATGGCAGTGTGAAGATAGCTGGCCAATTTAAGATTTAATGAGCACACATAATAACCACAACATGAAAAAAATGTTTGACAATAGCTAAAAATACACATTTAGTAACGAACTCCAGGCATTACAGTCATGGAAATTAGTGGATTAAAATGTATGTGTCATTGCAACCCAGCACTGGATAAGGTTAAGGAAAATGTATGCGTACAAACACACTCGAACGAGTGCTTAGGAGTTGGAAAGTTCAGCCTGCAGATGATGAGTGGCCTCTGGATTCCAATCAAGAGGCTGTCAGAAGTTTGGTGCTGAAGTGTGGTTGGATATGGTGAGTGTTGACTTTTGAACACCAAGAGGAATACGGCAGTTGCAAAGCTGAGGTGAAGCCGCTTCCTCCACCAGGTGCTGAGGTCAAAAACAAACACAATTTTGATTCCCGCACTCTGAGAGCCGCCAAACACAGAACTGTCATGCCACCTGACACCGTGGGCCTTAGTGCTTTTGAACAGGTGTATGGTCTAATGAAGTCTTCTAGGTGTGGTGGTGATCTTCCACTGGCAGCTTTGGAAGGCTTGAACTTTGATACCGGATAGCCAAAGCAAAGACGGAGTAAGCATCTGAGGAGGTCAGACACAGCATGCAATCGCTCTGTCTGAGGTGAGGGGACACGGCAAGCTGTAACTTCAGGAAAGAGAAAATCACAGTCTTCCTGGGGAGGTGGTGATCGTACCCTAGGTCAGTTACGATGCGCGATTAAATCCCTTAAGGTGACAGAAGCAGTATAGATAAGTTCCGTAGAGTTTTCTTATTTTTAGATTTTAAGATGACTAACAACTTGGGTTCCTGGCAAGGTTACACAAGTCAGTATTCATGGTTCACGATCCCACCCAAGAACCTGTCTCCTAAGCTGACGTGAGCTTTCTGATGGGATGCGAGAGCCTTTTATTCCCATCTAGTTTGGCAATCATCATATGTGATGGATGAGTCATTGACTGCTGAGACCTGGTGAGAAGCGAAGGGAGAGGCTGTTCTGTGTAGGATATCACTCAGCTCCATCCACCCATCCTCCTCTCTGCTCAAAATCAGGAGCACATTGCAATTCTCAGCTCTCACCAGGGTAATAGTGACTTAATGTTTACTTTCGACAGAATTCTAATAAAAGGGTTTTGGTTCCCATTTCCCAAACCAACATTCTCCACCTAAGCTTTTACTCGATTAACAGTCAAGACAGTGTTCTGTCTCCATCTTCTTCCTCATTTCTCCGACATTTTCCTTATTATGTCCTGCTTATTCCCCTTATCCGCAACGTGAGAATAGGTATAAGTTTGTACCATTTCGTTTTTCGGTCTTAACAGGCTAAAATTTTGAAGTTTGACAGGTGCCTTTGTTAAGCTAAGAGCACTGATCAGAAATGAACAATGGTAGTTAACTGACAAACAAAATCACTTTTGGTTTCAAGCAATGGTGCCACACACAGATACAGAATATGTAAATAGCCCCACAGATGTAATGGCCCCTACTCCTATTCTGTGATCTTATGTTCTTACATTAATGTCCCACAAAGGGGGTTAAAGAGGCTGTCTAGATATTCATAAACATGTCTACTTGATAAACGCAAAAGCATCACTTTCAAAACAGAATACACTTCTGTGCAATTCCCAAAAGCAGAAGTCTATGATTTTGACATTATTTATGGACATTTAAATGAAACAATGCATAAACAAAAAGACAGCTTTATGTGAGGAAACAGACTTGATGAAAGCACAAGAATGACCTTGAACGGGCTGAATGCTTACTTGTTGATAGGACTGAACTTCATGAAGCCGATTGCATGCCTGTATAGAGAATGGTTCAATATTGAGTGGAGGAGTTTCTCCCTGAATTTACTACTGTTTACCTGATAACTCATTTTACAACTAGGAAAATATTAAATGTTAAACTACTAGCTTCTATAAAAACCTTAGCATTCCATCGATCAGCCATTATCACATAATACCATAACTATATCATAACAAATACCATAATAAATAAATCCCAGCTTTCTTAACTGCTAGACACAGTTAGACTTGCTAGTTACAAGTGTTAGCCATCCTCCCCAAACCATTTCTATGATGTACGAGAGATGTATTGAGCAGGCAAACTTGGATAAAGCTACACTTTCGAGGACTATGGGAAAATAATCAGGCCATAATGGACAAGACAGTCGCAATACGAACCGGCATTTTCTCCCCTGCAAAACAGACAGCGGCGCGAGTGCTGGAGGGCTATCAACATGGGCGGTGTCGGCAGAACTCCATCTCAGATATAAATGAGAATACCCATGTACATCTCGTGAAAGGCGTGCGCAGGAGAAGGGGAGAGAAGCTGCTACAGATGAGATCACACCTCACAGCTGCGGCACGTTTTTCCCAGTCGCGATGGGAGATATTTTCTAAACCAAAGCAATCAGGGCAGACCTAGGTAATCACGGGCCAAAATAAGGTTTCCGCATGGCCCGCGGTTGGCGGGCTGGCAGACCCTGTGCCATATAATTGCGTTAGAGTAATCGCTTCACCGTTGTTGATAGACCCTCTCCTCAAAGACTGATGGGAAGCCATCTGACACCGCTGCTTAGGATCACTGGAATCCGAACCCATTTTCCAGCTGAATGCCTGACGTTGTCACCTTGAGCCATCCTGTGACCTCACAACTCTGCCGTAGAGAAAAATGGTTCCCCCCGGGCCAAACAGGCAGGTCCGTGCCGATTATGAAATATTTATCGGGAAACTCAGAATGTTTAATGTTGCGACACTGGTTGCGAATCTTAAAGAAATCGAAGATTAACAGTGGCTAGTTTCAGTGACACTGCTGAGGTTGATTATGTAGGAATTCATTCCCTGTGTATTTACACGCACGCACAGATTTATTAGTAACTAAGTCTGCAATGACGCTTGGAACGTGATGCGCGTGTTTAATGCGCCTATCGCATGCCTTGTCGTGGTCATGTAAGTCACTTTGGGGAAAATAAACGGCTGTCTCTTCCGGCATTTAAGAGTAAAGCCGGACTTCGCGGCTCTGCCACAGTCCACATGAGCAGGTGTCAGGGGGGGTTTAAACCGAACCCACAGATGGTAATGTGTGAAGACGTGTGTCTTCCACTTGAGTAACTAGCATCGAGCTACTTTCTGACCTTGTCAATCCGCCATAGATGAAGCTGTTGGACATTATTTCATACTGTACTTCCTTCCACACATGAATTCTGTAAAACCACTGTCCCCAGAAGCACAGCTGAACTATTTGTCAAGGGCAGTTGCACTAGGAAAGATTTAGAGACACAAATTCAGCTACCCTGCACATGAACATTCAAATAAAGTTCATCAGACACTACATTTGAGGCAAAAATAGGTCTGAGGTAGTTATCCCAGGCAGGAAACAAAATACATTGAATGTTTTTTAGACGTAAAACATTTTTTCCCCTGTTTAAAATGATCTTTTGTTTTTATGCATCCGTCTTCCTACTGCAGTACACGTTCACAGGACAAATAATTCGTCTTGCAAGCCTAAGTTTAGCCATCTTCCCACAGCAAATAGTGATACTTAATAGAGATTCACTGGATCTCATTCTGGCTGATTGGCAACATCGCCTCTCGTCCCCCGGGGACTGGGGAGGAACTCGCAGGTAATAGGGATTCACAAGCGGCTCAAATCAGTGCCTTTCAACCAGAGGTGACCGCTTCAATAAAAGCCCAATTGTCCTCATGAGTATAGAGTCCTGGCTGTGGTATTATGCTGTATCTCCATTGTCTGCTCAAGGGCAATCCTGTTACCTCATACTGATATTTTAAATGCTCGTAGTAATTCCTATACCAGGTGCAGTCACATTGCTCCTGTTAGCCTTCTTGATTGTTCTGTACTTTAAGTGCTTGTTGCTATGATTACGGTCTCATATTTCTATGGTTACGCAACGGGACTGGGTGTCGAGTAGGTTTCATTAACCCTTTCCTTCAAAATCCCCATGGTGCACACAAAGACTGTTTGCAGACAATTGTTTCTGTGTCATTTATAATAGACACTTTTAATCTGCAGTTTCTTTAAGGTTACCAACCTCGGTGACTCCATTACATTCTTCGAGTGTCCATTAAATATTTAATCACCACAGACCTGTCAGTCTCTGTCTGATAACTGTGTTTAATCTGGTGCTTTTTGTGACTGATGGAAACATAGTGGCATAAGTAGGTAAACTTTACTTATAAAGCACCGTAGAAGCAACCTTCATTATACAAATTAACGTACAGAGTAAATAAAAAATGTATATACACTACAACTCCAAACTACCTTTTAAATCCTGTCAAAGCTAAGGAATAAAAATAAGTGTTCAGTTTAGTTTTAATATCTTAAATTGAAGAGGCACTCCTAACGTGGGTGGGCAGACTAAAGCCCCCCCCCCCCACAATCCCCGGAAAAAAACAATGCAGCACTTTCTCGCCTTAATTCCCGTAAAAGCTTGGCGTTATTCATAAAATGGGCATCAGCTAGCAACACACAGACAGACACCGAGGAGCGTATCAGGGATTACAGACTCCTGTCTTCCGTATATCACACGATGCGTGCGGCTGTCTTTCAGACATCAGTCCCTGGCAAACCACCGTTTTTTTAATGGCGGGGTCTGAGTGAGTCCGGCGGAGAGCCAGACGCCCAGACCCCACCGGACCTGCACCGCTAGCCCCTCTCACTCCCGGCCATCCGTGCGGAGTGGGAACATCTCTCACCCTGTTAAATCGCGCCTCGTGGCGGGTCCTCCGTCAGCTCACGCGGCTCTTCCCAACTCACGCGCCCGGTCCCCGCCCGCTTCCATCCTCCCCTCGGGAATACATACCGCTCGCCGGTGACTCGACCCGCACACACGCACGTCAATAAAAGTCGTTTTTTTCCCGACGTCAAATGAAATCATTTCTTCTGGCAGTTTGCTGATACATGGACTGCTGTGCTTTTTCCACCCTCTAACTTTCCATCTTCGTTCCGTGTCAGGTGTTGTTTTCCCGTAACAAATGTCTAGCTGCTGCCGGGATTCATACATTATCATGGCCTAACCTGCTAACTACCCGACTGTGTGACGACAAACAAACTGGTTCATAACTCACATATGCATATTTATTTATCTAACGTACTATTTTAAGAACTACATCCTTTGGATGCTCACTAAAACATGACCTAAATTAATACATTTCGACTAATTACTTATATTATTTATAATGCTTATATGAATTCTCTACATTTATAGTTGTTATTCTTTTCAGGATGTCCCCCGCCTCATGCCCCGTTTACTGGAATAGGCCCCACTTCACACTGTAACGAACAAGATGGATGGATGGATTGATTTAAGGATGATTGGTGGACAGAGTTTCCAGGTCCTTCCACAGATGATCAGTCAGAATGTTGTGTGGCTCCTATGTGGGACTTGCAAACACATTAACTTTCCTTTTTTTAAAGGTACCGCGGTGTCACTTTGGTGTCACGCTGTGGGTCACTGGCCAGCCCAAAGATAAATGTTCAACAACACTTCTGGGTCTTTTTTTCAGGCTAAAGCATTTTTTTTTCTGAAATATCTCCCATCTCTTTTGTCCTCTTTGTCCACTGTCTGTGCTGTGAGGGACACTCCTGTCTTTTTGCAGCTCTCCCTTGGTCTGTACCTTCCCAAGCACATACCTGCGAGGTCGTCTCAATGTTCTTTGAACATCTAGCTTAGCTTTGGTTACACAGACCGGTAGTGGTGTTAGGAAGCTGTGCATATCATTGGGATCGCATTTAATGTGTCCAAAGGCACTGTATTATGTATTAAACTTAATGAATAAATTATGAAGAGAGCTATGTTGCTTTAGGGGTGTCAAAAAATAAAAAAATCAATCAGATGATTTTGACTGAAGGAAGAAGCATGTTTAAATGAATAAGAAAAGAATAAGTAATTTCCCCATGTATATTGTTTGATGAACTTTCATTAATCATTTTACTACTATTTATGATAATTGTATTATAATACAGATATTTCAGTAGTGGCGGTCTTCACCAATAGCTAATCATGCTAAATTGCTAACGATAAATGATGCCCCAACATGCCAGTGTAAAGCGGTATCTTGTTGGGCAACATGAACCAGAAGCATTATCGGGTCAAAAGTAGGAAAGCAGGAAAGACCAGCAGCGGATCCTCCAACAGCTTCATTGACCATAGCAGCCAGCCCTGGATAACATGAAGTCACAAAAACAGCATATAAAATGCTGCTATGGCCTGTTAGCTAGAATCTTAAAAAATTAGAAAAAAACACCCCGCAGGCTTATGGGTATTAATTACCCAGGAAATATTCCCTCTAATCTCTAAAAACCCGCACTAGTCATCAAAAAAATTGTAATACATCTTACAGTCTTTTTCAGTCATGAGCAGGCAATCTGGAAGGCCACCCGTAAAGTATGACCGACCGTCAGAGACCCTATTTGGTAAGAAGACGTGGGAGACGACACTCATGCTGTTTTATGGGATTATATTTTGCCTCGCATAAGGTCATCTGCATAAATCGATTCCCATGCCGTGTCAGAGCTTCAGAAGCAGATCAGTCAGAGTCCGGACGTGTTTTCCTTGAGGCCGCTGGCGGATAATTAAAGAGCATAGGAGCTGGAGGAACGACCCTCAGCTGGCCGGATCTCTGAGAATCACGTTCAAATAAAAAGACCCCCCCTCAAAAGGTTATGTTTTATTCAGCAGCCTGCAGGGGAAACCTGGACTCCCAGTAATGCTAAAATTAGACGGGAAGGCCCCGTCCCTTCAAAGGAATCAGAGATAATGTCCTGCTGAGGAATCCATAAACTGTCAGAAAAGCTCTATATCATTGATTTAATCTGGCCCGGCATGACAGCAGAGAGCCGCTAAGTGTCTAAGTCTCCCTCTTTGGGATTGGAATCACGCAGCCCCCATGGTCCTGGCCTTAGACACACGTGTACTGCAGATGGACTGAACTGCCTGTTCTCCAGGTAACACTATGCTAGCGCAAAGCAAAGGAAGACCACAGAGGAGGAGTCGGTCGTCTAGATGATCATTTCCCAATCCAGACCCACAGACGGTCCACAGTTTTGTCCCCTCCCAGCTCCCTACTGGAGCAAAAATGTAGCCTGTCTGGCAGGGTGCTGGGAGGAAGCAAAAACATGGACCGTCTGTGGGTCTCCGAAGACCAGATTGGAAAATACTGGTCTAGATAGTTTGGAATGAAGACGTAGGTTTGTTAACGATTCCTACTAAAAGCATGTCCACTGCAAGCCAAGAAACCTTCTCGCTCAATATGTACCGATGCCACTGGAGAAGAGTCATCAAATTCAGAACAGAGACAGAATTCTCCCTTTGAGGGACCTAAAGAGCTACGCTAGCTGAAGGGGGTTGCTGGTTTTTGAGCCCCTCTTTCATTTTCTCTTTAGCTCTGGAAATGCTAAATCGTTGCCAGCATCGGTTGTCATGGTAACGCAGGGGTCACAGGATGCTGCCCCACTATCACAAACAAAGGGGAGAGTGTGGCTCAGCAGGTTGGGGCTCTGTTCCTGTAAGCGGAAGGTCACCAGTTCAAATCCCAGGAGGGATTTTACCATTGGATTTTACCATTAACCCCAGCTGGTCCAGAGACAGACCGACTAGCACGAATGATTCAGTATGGACGTTATGGATACATCCTCACTGATACTGTCAGAGTACCTTTTGTGTTTGGGGGGGGGTTCAGGGCTGATTTGGTCTCTACTAATATTGAAACCAAACCTACATCCTTTGCTGTCTGGCTCTGCTTTGTCACTTTGGAAAAAAACGTTTGCTGAATACATAACTCTAAATGCAAATAGTGCCTGGGTGGATGTGCAGTGAGAGGGGGCCTGGGTGGATGTGCGGTGAGAGGGGGCCTGGGTGGATGTGCGGTGAGAGGGGGCCTGGGTGGATGTGCGGTG
>JAODJW010000001.1:5492145-5506075 GCA_026777045.1 Hyperopisus bebe | reverse complement strand
ATGTGATTGGTTGATTAGATAATTGCATTAATGAGAAACTGAACAGGTGTTCCTAATAATCCTTTAGGTGAGTGTAAGTCCCCTATAACACCCAGCTCCAGGTGTCCTCCATGCTAGCTGACTTTGCACTGTCAAGCCCCCCACCTCCAAAGCTTGCTCTCACCTGTATGTGTCTGTATGTGGGGAAGTTGGGGCAGGCAAAGAGGAGAGTTCCAATTTTCTTGTGCAAATGGCAAGTAAAGGACTATTTCAGATAGGCTTCCTACACGTATTGACAGTCTGCTACTTCTGGTGGTGTTTAATGTACTTATTACTTGCACTGACCTGTAAGTCACTTTGGATTAAAGTGTCAGACAAATAAAGGTAGTTTAAGTGCCATGAAGCATTAAGAGGTATGAAATCCACACATGTGCTCATGGCCTATGCCAGGTAATATGAGCCCTTCAGCTCACAAGTGAGCCCTCAAACAAAAGCCAAATCGATCCTCTCCTCTGCCTACAACAGCACAGCAGGAAAGCCCTAGAAAACCAAGACAAATAATAAAACTAGTAATGACCAAAGAATGAGAAGTGCGATCAAAAAAGAAAAACAACGAATTCAAATATATTTCCCCTCATCATGATCCACCATGATGACGATCATCATTCCCTATTTCCCCGACCTTGATAAGCAGTCGGAACGTGGATGGACAGATGGGTCACCTTCATGTGTGGACCTCAGCTCCCAAGTACCAAGGTCAGATATGTGCCATTTATTAGCTACACATGTGTTAATATGCTGGCCTTTATGTAAGGAAACAAGTAAAACATCTGTGGTTTCTTTCAAAGCGTTGAGTGCTTTTCTGGCGGGGAGTATGTAAGCTAATTGTTTCAGGCCTAGATTAAATTAGCCCTTGAAAGCTTGTGTGGTTATTAAGTGTCCGACCCATAATGCCACTCATGACCTCTAGGTTGTTTGGTAAATCTAGCTTTTTAATTTCGGCTTATTGGACACCTGTGTGTCTTGACCAAAGCAAACAGGTTTGGCCACCCTCTGTCGTCCGTGTTTCCGGGCCATTCTGGAATTCTGAGCGGCTTTACTTAAGCTCTACCTGAGACCCGTGGAGATGCCGGCTCGACGGCAGCCGTGAAGCAGGCGTGTTTGACATTTTGCCCGTGTGGCGGGCCGCGCGATCACATCCCTCCGGTGAGATTACAGCGTGTGTGTTTTGCCATCTTTCACGTAATGAGATTTTTCACCTCGGCTGGGGAACGTATCCATGCGTGGCCGTTCCGGGTGGTTCCGTCTGTCTTTGCCAAGATGTAACCGACAGAGCTGGCCCCACGCCAGCGGGGATCATGGAAGCGGATCCACCGTGCTCATGGGTTTATTAAGGAGATTAGATTATTGTAACTTGCTTTTGCCTTGTTCCTTTGATTTGTAAGGATCACAGCTGAGTCTTAGTGCTGTGTCCAAGGTGCAGGGTATTATTACACTTATTTTTTTTTCTTTTTATTCATGAATGACAAAAATTGTGGTAAATGATGGTTAAGTCTCTTGATTTCCTTGTGTGAGGATCTCAATGCCTGCGGTGATCTTATCTGTTTTTTTTTTATCTTATTGGTTCATCTGCTAGTCCGAATTATATTTCCATGATCTTTTGTGCAATGACAATAAAGGTGTTCATTCGTTCTTTGATTGATTAATTAATTAATTCATTGTCTGTCAGGCTGCATGAAGATCCCTTTGCTGTCCGTCAGCATAAAATTTAAATTGAAATATTTTTTGCCAAAACTTGTATATACTGCATATGTATACTATGTAATACATCATGAAAGTATCTCTCGGTTTTTTGTCATAAAGATACTAATTAGTTAGATATTTGTATATGTCATTCAGGGAAATCACGCAATCACTGCTCTTTTGCCTTATCTGGGGTAAAGAAGCTCTCGAAGATAGCTGGAAGAAGCTCTCGTTTTGATCAAGCCCTTAATTGGAGACCGCTTCCATCTGGAAAGGTCAAAGAGTGTGAACATCTGTGGGTAAAAACTGTGAGAACTGAGCTGACTCACTGTACTCATTTAGGAATTCTCCAGAGTCAGTCAATACAGCACAGCAGTAAACCACTTCTCTTTGATCTACGTATTAATGTCCTGGACGTACTCGTGTGATTCTGTGGCCGACTTTGATTGGCTCATTTTTACAATTGGTTACTTGACCCGGTTGTGAAAACCATTCGGACATGGTACTTAAGCATTAGCAAAGGTCAGAAGAGGGCAGATAAATACAATTGAGCCCCTGCTGTGACTAATTTCAGCTCTGATTCAGGGAAAGAGACAGTTCTCCAAGGTGGGTAATTTGATTGGTCTCCAGATGAGCCCCAAGCTCCTGTGTTAAATCTGATGTCAAGGGGTGCGCCGTCTTTGCTTATTATTGACTGTTGCGAGGGAAGCGGGGGCATGGGGGGTGGGTTATGGGATAAAAAGATAACTCAAAGATGACTCTGTGCCTTCAGGTTTAGAATTAATAATTTCATGGAAAGAAAGGTTAAAACCAAGGAAAGAAGCATGACTACTAAACCTCACGGCTCTGTTATTGTGTAATGCCTCATTATGAGTGTGATGGTTTATTACCCATAAGCCCACGCCTGTAGCATCTCTCAGATGCTACATATTGATCTTGCATTACTCAGGGTTACTTAGCCTCATGGTTATTACGTACACTGTATTTTTTTGCCAGAGGAGTGACTCGATCTGACCAATTAGTTAATTAATTCTCCTCTAATTAGTGCTCTCTGGAAAGCGACGGCGGGCGCACAGAGCTTGCGGCTTGCAGAACCTGAGACAAGCATCGTGGGAATTCGGCTGGCGGTAAGATGCTCAGATGTTATGATTATTCTGCTCTGCCTTGTAGCTGATAGGCATGAGATATGGATAGATAATAAGGCATATTAATACACATGTTTATTCATCCACCTATAAAGGCGGGGGAGAAAGAGATAAAAATGGAGCTATTATTCCCTGCCCCCGACACCACCACCAGAGCTGCGTCCATCCTGTTGTCCTGCCTCTAACCCCCACGAGGGAATTAATCTGTGACGTGCACATATGAAATCACCTGGAAATTACTGGGGGAGCATCTGCATTCCTGTCAAGTGTCTCTGCATCAGCCTAAAAGCCATCTCACCCGCTGTCCTGGGTCCTCCATGCAATCGAGATGTTTATGATCTCTCCCCATGCCCATGTGACAGGAAGTAGGGCGGCGGCCATCACTTGGTGTGACAGATGTCTGAGTTTGCTGAGATATCAGTGGAACCTGTTAACTGGGGTGTGTGTGTGTGTGTTTTTTTTTTGCTATGTCCTCCTTCTTCCTTTGATCATCTCAGCTGTAATTATTCCGAGGTGTTCCGTTCACTCCAGCGGGTGCCCACTTTCAGACGAACCCTGAGTTAATTATCTATGAAAGCAGGCATCGTGAACCTTAATTACGCCGCCAACTTTTTTCGGAAATGACTCGTCTCTGGATGATTAGGGGCCAGTGGCCGCCGAAATCTCTGGGCGCTCAACATGTCATCAGTATTCCAGACCCTTAAATCGCTGTTACCTGCTCAGCAGCGTAAGATGATATAAATCTTTCAATTATGCAAATAAATTGTAAAGTTTTGTTCAAATGTAACCACCAAGTGAAGATGTTCCTGTCTACCAGGAAGGTATCCACTTCCTGTGGCCATTTGGAAGATATTTTTATAGTAGATATGAAGTGATGAGAGAGTATGGGGAAGGCTGTCTGTAAGCCCTGTTTACAGTTCAGTTCAGGTCAATGGCAATGGGGAATACCTTCGTTAGCACAGTGGCTAGCTCTCGGCAGCTTCAAAAACATACTATAGCGCTCGGGTTTGCCTCTTGGGCTGTTGATGAATGCCTGAAGGCCTTTTCCTGCCTGAAAACATCTGACCAATCAGGAGTCTGGGGCTCTGCAGCTGAAGATATTTCCTTCCCAGAAACCAACTTCCTGTTTATGTCAATTGCTATTGATTAGCTATTTCCCGCCATTCAATGCTAAGTATGCTCATTACTAGCTAGTAATTAGTGGTTCAAATAAAATGTTGTAATTAAACTATGGCTTCATTGCAAAAGATAGTTTTCATATCCAAGATTTTATAGACACATTAATATTTATCGATGATATAATTTTAATCTGATTTTATTTAACTGTAACCCTTCACGCTAAATGCCGCCTGACAGCGGTAAACCTCCTGTAAAGGTTTTGCCTCTGACCTGCTTTTGACCTACTTTTTTGCCCCCACAGTTGGTGTGGGGATTCATCGATCACTCACGCCAGATTAATGCACGAACCTGTAGGCTGTAGGTGGAACCCAGAGGTATCGTGTGATGAGCATTAAGATTCGCTTGCACAGCTGGGCTTGGATGAGAGCCCACAACCTCAGAGGCATGTGGCGACGACACCTGCTATGGGGCCAGCTTGGCCCGGTTCGCAATCCGTGTGAGCGGTAACTCTTATCTATGATGCACCGCTCCATAAACTGAGCATGTTATGCTGCTATTCCAACAAATTACAGGTATAGTGACGTTACCACCATTGCATCCTGGGGTAGACATTCAGATATGTCAGGTGGGCACCAGCATTCGAATTGTGTCAAAGGTCTTGGGGGGGTCTTCCCCCCTGCCCACCTGTAGCCACACACCTGCCTACCTTTAACCATGCCACCTGTAGCCACACCCTTGACCACCTGTAGCCATGCCCCTGTGAGCCTGTAGCCACACCCTGCCAGCCTGTTACCACACCCCTAATTACCCATGGCCCTTGCCTAACTGCAGCCACACCCCTCTTATACCATTTCTGGTTGAAAGCAAAGCTCCAGATTCTTTAGCTGGTTAAGTTTATAATCCTTTATGGTACTTGGATAGACAGTGGGGGCCCAAGCTGAGCTTGAAACAGAAATTGGTCAGATTTCAGTACCTGGCAAACATGGTCACTGTCTGTGAACGCTGCTGGTATTATGTCGTGTGAGTGAATGCTGTCGAAAATCCTCCTTCCCTTCCCAGCCAAATCAGACACCATCTGATGGGGTCCTCTGCCACTAACGAGCACAGCCACTCGATCGCCAGTTGGATCAGCTGCATTTTTGACACTAGAAATTTGGTCATTGGAACAGCGTTTCAATGGGGCGACAGAGATCGACCCCTTCATACGGCAATAGAACTCAAACTGCTCAGAAAGCATGCTAATGACAAGGTATGGCGTCCTGTGGCCTTTACATCTGACATGCTTCGTGTTATCCCACAGCCTGTCCACTGGAACTTTCTACCTGAGCTGATCAGGATCTCATGATTAAGGCTGTGTCACCTGACTTTCATAAAATACCCTAATGTCATCCTCTTAGGTGTGAGGGCAGGCTTCCCCCCTCACCCCAGAGGAAAGTCTCTCTTGGGGGCCATCACGCCATTGTCGTCATCCGTCTCTGCAGTCTCCTTGGGGTGTATCCAGCTTTCAGCTGAGAGGTGCGGTTATCTTATAAAAAGAGGCACCTTTTCATTCTGTAACACATACCTAGAGGCAGGGGGCGGCGATCACGTTCATTTCCCATTGATCCTGCCATTGTGTAGTCCATCTGTCTCTCGCTTCCACCCCCCCATTGTGTAAGGCCAGCTGCAGAGCATCTCGATCGTAATCTGGAGAGGTAATTCAAAACTTATTTTTAGCTTTTGCCATTAAGCTGCATGTCTGGCTGTCTGAGACGGCGAAGACGGACCCTTAATCTGCCGCTCCCCATCCAGAGCAATTTAAGGTGTCGGCATTCTGTCCCTCTTGGGGCTTCACTTGATTCTGTCGACGAGGGAATCTAAACCGTTGCCCGCTTGGGTCTCCCTTAGATGGCTCTGGATGATTGTGCTTCTAATGACTGATGCTCAGATGCGAATGTCATATGACCACAAGCTCAGAGGCTTTGATTATATGGTTATTATTTTTAATATACCACTCCCTGGTTGTCGTCAAATCTTCCAGTCGTCAGTGACTCTTTGTTAGGCTGCACCAGTCGAGCCACGTGCTTAAAATGAGGCTTTTATCGGTCTTATTAGCTTAAGTGATCCTTACGACAAGCCATCTGATTCCTTGATTGCAGGGCCTGTGTAAATTTAATAGTTATTTTCACATAGTCAATGGATAGGAGATATTTTTCGATCATGCTCTTTTACCGCAGTCTTCCTTATCTATAAGTGTCACTGACACAGAAGACAGGACGGCTGCTCCTGTAAATGACGCCATGAGCTGGCAGGAATGTTATTCTGTTATCCTCTTGTCACAGAATTGTGGTTCGGTGCTTGAACTGAGTCTTCCTGACTAGACCACGAGTGGCAGGATTTAGCCAGTAAGAATGGCTGTCTGGGTCCTCGATCTCACCACAAGGTCCCTTGTTTTTTTCTTTTACTGCAGATATTGCGTTTTTCTTAATGTCATGCTGTCTGTTCAACCCTGGAGTGCTTATTTACAGAAGGCAGAAGGTCAGGTCAGGTCAGGTCAGGTGGGGAATCATGTGCTGATGCAGCACGTTGCTGCCCCCACCATACAGCGAAACTCCTTGGGATCCCGGCCGGCGATCCCCCAGGCAGATACATGGTCCAGTCCCACCCTCTAGAAATGGCCATCCATCTGCCGCAGCCAGGTGTTACATGGGTGTCCCCTTGGCCTGTTCCAGCCACTTGGGTCCTCAGCAATGAGGATCCTGCGAGCCAGATCACCCTCAGGAAAATGCGCCATATGGTCGTAGTGCCGTAACTGGCGCTCCCTCACAATGCAGGTAATGTGCTTCATTCGGGACTCCTCTAGCTACTGCTCATTTGACATAAAGTCAAACCAGCAGTACCCAAGGATTCTCTGAAAAGACAGAGTAACGAAGGAGTCCAGTCTTCATCTCAGCTCACTGGATATCATCCAAGTCTCACAGCCATACAGCAAGACAGGGAGCACCAGGGCTCTAAAGACTTGGACCTTTGTCCTTAAGCAAAGATATCGGGAATGCCACACACCCCTTTCCAGCGACCTCATGACCCCTCATGTTCTTCCAATACGTCTGCTGACTTCATAGGAAGAGTCACCAGAGACATAAATGTCATTGCTGAGGTAGGTAAATCTTTCGACAAGGTCGACATTCTCCCCACAGACAGACACACTACTGATGGCTATGCCCAAGAAGTCATTAAATGCCTGGATCTTGGTCTTTATCCAGGACACCCGCAATCCCAGACACTCAGACTCCTCACTCAGTATCTCGAGAGCCCCAATCAGAGCCTCCATTGACTCCGCTAAGATCACAGCGTTGTTGGCAAAGTCAAGATCAATAAATCTTTCTTCACCAATGGACGCCCCACAGCTGCTGGACCCCACAACCCTGCCCAACACCCAATCCATACAAGCATTGAACAGAGTAGGAGCAAGAACACACCCCTGTCAAACCCCAGAATCAACTGGGAAGAACGCAGAGGCTCTCCCTCCACTCTGCACAGCACTCACCGTACCAGTGTATAAGCCGGCCATAATGTCCAGCAACTTTGGGGGGATCCCACGTCTCATGATGTTCCAGAGGGCAACACAACCAACATATAGAACCTCTGCCGATATTTGTGCTTGCGCTCGATGAGAACCCTCAATGCAAGAATATGGTTAATGGTAGACTTTTTAGGCGTAAATCCAGACTGCTCCGGTCGCTGACAAACGAGCAAGTCATCACGGATCCTGTTAAGGTTGACCCTAGCAAGGACCTTACCCAGCACTGAAACCCCCTGTAGTTGTTGCAATCCAGGCGATCACCCTTCCCTCATGTGTGGTGAACCCCTGGATAGCAGGCCAGGAAGGAAGAATGTCCCCACTGAAGGACCTGGGAGCGTAAGAACTCCTGCACGAATAAACATTTGGACGGGCACCCCTTTGGTGATCTAATGAGAGGTTGGACTGCCCGAACCGCCTCCTCTATTCCCCATGTGACTGCCCCAATAAGTCATGTGGTTGGCAGAACAAGATTGGGCTTCTCCTCCACCTCACCCACATCGTGTTGACTGGACAGGGCATCTGGCTTGCTGTTCTTGTAGCTGGGCCTGTATGAGATCAGACAGTTAAAACGACTGAAAAACATGGACCACCTAACCTGGCGAGTGTTGAGCCGTCGAGCAGACTGCAAGTATTCCAATTTCTTATGGTCGGTCAGGGTTAAAAAAGGATCAGGGGTGCCCTCTAACTCTTCCAAGGCAAGTTTGATTGCAAGCAACTCCTGGTCACCTATGTTGTAGTTCCTCTCAGCAGGAGTGAGTTTCCGGGAATTGAAAGCACAGGGATGCTGTTTGTTGTCAGACGAGGAGCGTCGGAGTAACACCGCCCCAACCCCTGTTCCTGAGGGGTCAATCTCCGCTAAGAATCGCCGTGATGGGTCGGGCACCTGTAGGACTGGAGCAGAGGTGAAACGGTTGTGGAAGTCAGGAAAAACCCTCTGGGCTGCATCCATCCACTGAAATAAGACCTTAGTAGAGGTCAAAGCAGTAAGAGGTGCAGCTACTAGGCTAAACCCATGGATAGAACGCCGGTAAAAAATTAGCAAAACCAAGAAAATGTTGTAATTCCTTCCAAGACTGGCTGTGGCCACTCAGCCACGACCCTGACCTTCTCTGAATCCATCTGGATGGAACCCTCTGAGAGAATGAAACCCAGGAAAGAAATGGTACGTCTATGGAACTCACACTTCTCGGCCCTAAGAAACAATTTATGGGACAGCAGGCACTGAAGAACTGCCTGAACATGCTGAACGTGCTCCTGCTCATTCTGTGAGAATATCAAGATGTTATCTAGATACACAAATACATACTTATTCAGCATATCCCGAAGGACATCATTAATTAAGGCCTGGAACACTGCTGGAGCATTAGTTAGCCCAAAAGACATCACTAGATACTCATATTGACCATATTGACTAGTGTCTTCCATTCATCTCCCTCCCGGATCCTCACCAAGTGGTAGGCATTACAAAGATCCAATTTAGTAAAGACTTTGGTTCCTTGGAGAAGGTCTATGACAGAGGAGAACAAAGGCAGGGGGTAGCGATTCTTAATGGTGATTTCATTCAGACCCCTATAGTCAATGCACAAACAAAGAGATCTGTCCTTCTTATCTACAAAAAAGAAACCCGCCCCAGCAGGGGAAGAAGAAGGGCGGATAATGCCTGTTGCCAAAGCTCTGTTAACATACTCCTCCATTGCCCTTCTTTCGGGGTCCGAAAGAGAATAGAGACGGTCCCTGGGAGGGGAGGTTCCTGGTAGCAGATCTACTGCACAGTCATATAGATGATGCGGCAGAAGGGAGGCGGCCTGGGAAAGCTTACTGAAAGCAAGCTTCAGGTCTTTGTACTCTGCTGGAATGCCTGACAAATCCGGGAACTCCTTGTCTTGTATGGGGACCTCTAGTGGTTGGCTAGCATGCAGACACTGGGAAAAATAGAATGAACTCCAGGCAATTATGGTGCCCCTTTCCCAGTCGATGTGTGGGTTATGACAGACAAGTCAAGGATGCCCCAGCATCAGGGGTCCCTGGGGTGAGTTGATAAGATAGAAAGGTTCTCAACATGAGTTCCCCCTAGTGACAGACTCACCGTAACCTGGGAGATAGTAGCCATTCTCCGTCCATCCAGCGCATAATTTGTCTGTGTAGCCTAGACGCGGGTAGTGGGGATACCCCATTGTTGAGCCAGCGTGGAATCTATGAAGCTCTCGTCAGCCCCGGAATCAATAAGGATGGCCAGGGACTGCCTGGAGGACTCCCACATTAATACTACTGGGAGAAAAGTTTGCTGCACAGAAGAGGGATTTACCGGAACCACACCCACTAATACCCTCTTTCCTACTGGTGGGTGCGCTCTTTTACTGGGCACTGGGCAATAAAATGACTAGCCTGTCCACAGTACAGACACGCCCTGGCACTAAGGCACCATTGTCATTCGGCTGGAGAAAGGCGGGTCTGATCAACCTGCCTCGGCTCTGGTTCCGGCATCTGAAGGGTTAACTGTGCTCGGGTACGGGGTGCGAGGTACTTCCGCTGGTCTGCATCGCTCTCTGTGATACTGTCGAATCTGCACGTCCACCCTTAGAGCCACGTCAGTAAGTGCAGGCAGAGATTCAGGAAGTTCCCGTGTGGTGAGTTCGTCCTTAATCTCCTCAGCCAGCCCGTTATAATAGGCGTCGTACAAGGCTTGACCGGGATGGGTCGCCTCAAACTGGGACCCAAGTGCCGCCATGCAGCAGGTGATGCCTCAGCACCACACCAGCCCAGATCGCCAACAGGCCTGACCCTATTAGCTCTCCAATGGTTTCAACTGATCCGGGGATGGGGCTCCCAAAGGTGTTCCCCCGTCCCCTTCATGGTGGATGTGTAGTTACTCCCCCGGAGAGCAGAAGAGTATCGTGCTTCTTTGTATCCAGCAGTTGTGAGTTGTTTTACGGTGGTTAGAGTGCCAATCCTGCCAACAAAATTGTTTCCCTGCAAGTTGGAGATCCGCTTGAAGGGCTGGATGCAGTTTAACGTCATACCCAGGACATTAAGGACAGAAGGGTTTGTTTACAATTTTTTTTTTTTTTTGAGAATGAAAAATGTTTAGCCTTCAAGGTTAGGGAGGGTTGATTGGATCAGATGCGAGCCTTGCTGTCATGTGACTAATTTGGTGAAATGGGTGTAGGCCAGTTGCCCGGGAGGCGAATACAGGCTCCACAGTCCCATCTGCAGAGATGTCCTCCTCACGGCGGCCGTCATCATCAACGTACACACTACAACGTAAAATTCCCACCTGCCTCTCAACAGTTCCAATTGTTTGGTGATATTTCCTGATTTCAGATGGCTCTTTTGAAAGCCTGTTAGACTGTGCTCTGTATTTTCTTCACAAGTGGTCAGAAGAGCTACACTATATGGACAAAAGTATTGGGACACAAATCTTAATCATTGAATTCAGCTCATTCAGACCCATTGCCACAGGAGTATAAAATCAAGCACCTACCCATGCAAACATTTGTGAAAGCACGAGTCGCTCTGATGAACTGTTACTTTCATAGGATGCCTTTGGAATAAGTCAATTTATGAAAATTATTGCCCACTACATGTTCCATGATCAACTGTAAGTGCTATTATTGCAAAGAGGAAGCATTTAGGAACAAGAGAAACTCAGCTACGAAGTGGCTTAGTTCCAGCGAATGGAACTCTCAATGCTTCAGCATACCAAAACATTTTGGACAATTCTATGCTTCCAGCTTTGTGGGAACAGTTTGGGGAAGGCCCTTTTCTGTTCCAGCATGACTGTGCCTCAGTACACAAAGAAAGGTCCATAAGGGCATGATTGGATGAGTTTCGTGTGGAAAAACTTGACTGGCCCGCACAGAGCCCTGACCTCAACCCCATCAAACATTTGGGATGAACTAGAATGGAGACTGCAATTGGATGAATTGGCAAATATTCTCACAGACACACTTCAAAATCTTGTGGAAAGCCTTTCCAAGAAGAGTGGCAGCTGTTATAGCTGCAAAGGGGGGATCGACTCTTTATTGATGCCTATGGATTTAGAATGCAATGTCGTAATAGTTTCTGTAGGTGTAATGGCCAGGTGTCCCAATCGTAATGGCTGGACTGAGATTTGAGATTGTCATCAGTTATGTTCCGGTAATTTACCTTACATCCACGGAGACTTGCTTAGAATCTCATAGCTTTTAGGTCATCTCTTTACTGCTGTCTGTTGGCGCTTTTTATGTTCCTACATCCTCAAGATATTTACTTGCTTATTTATTTTTTAAATAGTTATAAATGCATCTACCTAACTTACACCATAAACATAGCCCTAGTCTCAGTTAGCTAGCGAACTAGCTAGCAGGCATGGATAGCCTGTTCCGACACGGGAGGGGAAAAATGAAGGGCAGGCAGAACCGGCTAACGAGAAGGGAGTTAATGGGAAGCAGAGCAAAGGTGTTCAGTGGGCAAATGGGTGTTTCGCTTATCTTATTGTAGTACGACAAGCTGTGCATTATACATTTTTAAAAGCACGGCTGCGGTGACAAAGAACCACTTGACACAGCAGAAAAACATTTAACTCCTGTCTTGGAGTACATTAATCTGCTTATACCAAAGTTACCACACATTTGACTTACACATTTGTACCTAAAATCATTATTGTCACATTTGCAAACCAAAAACATTTATAAGTATAACTGCTTTCTAGCACAAATAATAAAATATTCCATTATTTTAAATTCAAAAATTTTAAGTAAGGGTAGTTAGAATTAATAATTACAATAGCACATTGATTTACTACTGTGACTCGCTTGGCTGGTACTATGTATGTGGTCATAGAAAATGACTGAACATACTTCTAACCAATCAGATATGAGAACTGAACAGCATTGTTGTATTACCCCTGTATGAACTCTGCAGCTTCTGAGGCTGTGGTCTGGAAGGAGCTGAAGCAACACAAACTGCTCACGGAGGTGGAGGGAAGCAGTGCTTCATCACGGCCCCGTCTGTCAGTGTGTCTGGGAGTTAGATGTTTCCACTGAGGCGGAGGGAAGCAGTACTTCATCACGGTCCTCTCTGTCAGTGAGTCCAAGAGTCGGGAACGCCTCGCAAGGGCTATGCTGGCGATGGGAGAGTACTCGACATGTTTTCAGTTCTTCGCGACCATCCCTAACGCCATTGCCACAGATTCGGAGGCAGGCTCTGCGACAACGAGCTGCATGACAAAATGACACAAATCCTACGGTGACATGAGTGACATAATGTCGTCTGTCAGGCGCGTGGTGCGGACAGCTGCGAGCGTCCCCTCCTACGCATCGATGTCGTTTGATGAGGTGGCAAACAATGTCACAGAACGCTTGCCTGAGAATCCATCTTTAAATAAATATATTAATAAATCAACTATATTGATGTTCCTGCTGAGTCCTTCTGTGGGATTGCAGCAAGGCCCAGGGGATGAGAGATCATCTCTGAGCCACGAGCTCCAGTCCCATGAAACAGGGAATAGCTTGGGGGGTATAAACTCATGTCCACTCATCTGCTTGTTATTGAAAAGCTCAGATCTTACTTTCTGCCTCTACATGAGTTCAGGCTTTTATTAATAAGGCTTTTCAGTTTGCATAAAATAATTTGTCGGTGACTTTTATTGGTCAGTGATTGGTCGTCATCGCTTTCTTAACGACGCTCCAAAAGTCGCACGGTCCCTGGAGGTTGCCACGGTTCCGCGGCCCATGCTGTGTCCCACATTGCCCACTAAAGTATGGGTGGTGAGGGACAGTGGGGTCACCTACTTGCGATCCCCGTGTGACGACAGCAGGCTGTGCCTCTCACTCCATCTCATTCCCAACCCCAGACTCGATAGCCTCCGCCTCCGGCCCGCTGCTTGTGGAGGTGGCCAAACCGGCGGGATCTAGCCTGGGGATAGCGCTGTCTACCTCAATGTACTGCAACAAGCAGGTGATCGTCATTGACAAGGTGAAGCCCGCCAGCATCGCGGACAGGTAATGAACCGACGGCATGGGGCACGGCGTCTGGACTTGCTGTGTGGTTGCCATTGAGTCAGAAATGCTGCATTAGTCTTGTTCGCTTGGCTGCCGTCTAAAGAATGGGCCGAACGGGAGGCCTTTCCTGATTGGTGGGTTAAGCGGTATGACTAGATGCAGTGTCATATGGTCTTCAGGTGCGGGGCGTTGCATGCTGGGGACCACATCCTGTCTGTCGATGGCACAAGCATGGAGTACTGCTCCCTGCCAGAGGCCACCCAGCTACTGGCAAATGCCTGCGAGAACGTTAAGATGGAGATTCTGCCTCATCACCAGACCCCGATGGCTCTCAAGACCACGGAGCATGGTGAGGTTGGACCGAGGGAGGGTATGGGGGGAGGGGGGGGGGGGGGGGGCAG
>JAODJW010000001.1:5469797-5487108 GCA_026777045.1 Hyperopisus bebe | reverse complement strand
CAAATTCAATATGAAATAACAGGAAGTGCCGACACCAAATTCAATATGGAATAACAGGAAGTGCCTGCACCAAATTCAATATGGAATAACAGGAAGTGCCTGCACAAAATTCAATATGAAATAATAGGAAGTGCCCAGCTCAAATTCAATATGAAATAACAGGAAGTGCCGACACCAAATTCAATATGGAATAACAGGAAGTGCCTGCACCAAATTCGATATGGAATAATAGGAAGTGCCCACACCAAATTCAATATGGAATAACAGGAAGTGCCCTCACTAAATTCAGTATGGAATAACAGGAAGTGCCTGCACAAAATTCAATATGGAATGATAGGAAGTGCCCAGCTCAAATTCAATATGGAATAATAAGAAGTGCCTGCATCAAATTTGATATGAAATAATAATAAGGAAGTGCCCAGCTCAAATTCAATATGGAATAATAGGAAGTGCCCACTTCAGATTCAATGTGGAATAACAGGAAGTGCCCTCACTAAATTCAATATGGAATAACAGGAAGTGCCTGCACAAAATTCGATATGGAATAATAGGAAGTGCCCACCTCAAATTCAATATGGAATAACAGGAAGTGCCTGCACCAAATTCAATATGGAATAATAGGAAGCGCCTGCACCAAATTTGATATGGAATAATAGGAAGTGCCCAGCTCAAATTCAATATGGAATAATAGGAAGTACCCACTTCAGATTCAATATGGAATAACAGGAAGTGCCCTCACTAAATTCGATATGGAATAACAGGAAGTGTCTGCACCAAATTCAATATGGAATAACAGAAAGTGCCTGCACCAAATTAAATGTGTAATAACAGGAAGTGCCTGCACCATATTCAATATGGAATAACAGGAAGTGCGTGCGCTAAATTCAGTATGGAATAATAGAAAATACCCCAAATTTAGTTTGGAATTACAGGAAGTGCCCACCTCAAATTTAGTATGGAATTACAGGAAGTGCCCACCTCAAATTTAGTATGGAATTACAGGAAGTCCCCACCTCAAATTCATTATGAAATAACAGGGAGTGCTGCCCCAAATTCAATATGGAATAACAGGAAGTCCCCACCCCAATTTTAGTATGGAATAACAGGAAGTCCCCACCCCAATTTTAGTATGGAATGACAGGAAGTGCCCACCCCAAATTCAGTTTGGAAAACCAGGAAGTGCCCTCACTAAATTCAATATGGAATAACAGGAAGTGCCTGCACCAAATTCAATATGGAATAATAGGAAGTGCCCACCTCTAACTCAATATGGAATAACAGGACGTGCCCACCCCAAATTCAGTATGGAATAACAGGAAGTGCCCATCCAAATTCAATATGGAATAATGGCAATTGCTGCCCCAAATTCAGTATGCAATAAAAGGAAGTGCCCACCTCTAGTTCAATATGGAATAACAGGAAGTGCCTGCACCAAATTCAGTATGGAATAACAGGAAGTGCCCGCCCCAAATTCAATATGAAATAACAGGAAGTGCTGCCCCAAACTACTCTTTTTCTAAGAATAACTGTCCTCAGCTGTTTGTTCGAATCTCAGAAAACCAAGTATCAGCTGACCTAGATAATTCCGGAAAAGAAATCTTGGGGGAAAATCAGCACTCCAAGATAAAAAAGATTTGACTTGGATGCTGCGAAGAGTGAAAAATAACTGAAGAAATACTGAAAGGAGAGGGGTACATTTGTTTGCAGAAAGAGAGCAGCATCTCCCATATTAAAGTTACATGTTATAAAAAACAAAACTTCGAAACATTTCCAGGTACTTTGGCATAATTGTCCTTGTTAGTTAACCAGTGTGCATCAAACATATTTACGACAGGAATTAATTTATTGACCTGGAGGGAAGAGAGAGACAGAGGTCTGCAAATTGAATGGTAATCAGCAGCGTTATTCAAATTTGCTGAAGAGGAGTTGCTTGCTGCATACAGAGCTACTTGTCTTCGAAAATGGCTTCTGGGAGAAAAGGCGGCATTAAAACATGGCCACCAAAGAGAAGAAAGATTGGGTTGAAATATGTCTACTTTCCATCTGGCCATCTTCCATCTTCTGGTAAGGGAATGTCAGTGTGAAAGTGCAAGGGAACATGGGAAGGGGCACTTAACTGCTGTATTATGGCAAGATCCAGTGTCTGTACCATTCCATAAAACGTTCAAGTGAAGGACTCGATGCATGCGAGCTGTAAAATGTGACAAAAAAAATCTTTATCTATAAATGTAAATAAAATTCTACACAGAATCCGCATAAAGTAAAAAAGGGTTCACAAACTCCACTAGTACGGTCAATGCTTTTAAAATCCATCCTTCCATCCAACTTACTTCTTCCAACTAAAACTACACATGACTATGGGTCTTTATGCACAGACAAGGTCATAGCAAAACTATCAACACAGCCATCTTGATTTACTCATAATTGTTAACCGAAACAGACACTGTTATAACTTCAATAAAATATTCAATAACAAGTATACAAGAATAAGACCAATATTAAATTATTATATAATGCATACAAAATGAAATTTAGAGATGCCAAGTTGGGCCAACCATAGGTCTTTGGACTGCAGGTGGAAACCTATGCAGGACAGGGGGAGCATGTGATTTCTGCACACACAGACCAGAGGGAGGATTCTCACCCCCAACCCTGGGGTGTGAGGACACTCTGGTACCCACTGAGTCACTGTGCCATATGCAAGGCAATACACTTTTACATTTTGTATATATTTTTCATTACAATTGAATCAATTAACGTTGCAAAAAGTCGATTTCGCACAGCATCCTTTGACTAGAGAAGATTGTACCAATATTTCAGGTGGTTTATTAAGGCTGTAATTTTTATGTCTAAGGGCTGAACATCTATTGGACTCCTGGGTTTTTGGAATAAACACCCTGTGGTCAAAAGTCAGTATCTGCTATTATCTGTTATTACCCCCTGTTGGGCTTTAATGCTGCAGCAATTGTACTTGGGTCATGTGTCCCCAGATTCCAGCAGAGAGACTGGAGTACCAATCAATTAAATTTGGTTCTGTGTGTCTGCAAGCCACAATCACCTGAACAAAAAAAAATTACCTAAAAAAAGAAAATGGCTCAACCGATTTTCCCAAAGAAATATTTACTTCTTGCCTCAACGTGCTGAAGATCTGACCTTAAGAAAGAAAATACTGGAAAATACACAAACCTCTAGTAGTAACTTGATGGATGCAGCAAGGAAGCAATCATCAGGAGAATTGGAAAGACACTGTTATGACCAAAGAATAGCACAAATCTTTGTTCTGTGTGTAAGTATGTGGAGCGTGCTCTGTGAGTTGCAGAATCTTATATCAATACCCCCTCCCCCATTGTTAGGGCAGAAATAGAGTACCCCTCCATTTTTATGGCCTAAAGAGACTACCCCTATTGTTAAGGCATAGAGAGACCATCCCAAATTATTAGGGCCTAAAGAGACTATCCCCAGTTGTCAGGGCATAGAGAGACTATCCCCTATTGTCAGGGCATAAAGACATAATCCCCCATTGTTAAGGCATAAAGAGACTATCCTCCATTGTCAGGGGATAGAGAGACTATCCCCCATTGTCAGGGCATAGAGAGACTGTCCCCCATTGTCAGGGCATAGAAAGACTATCCCCCATTGTCAGGGCATAGAGAGACTATCCCCCATTGTCAGGGCTAGAGAGACTATCCTCCATTTTCAGGGCAAAGAGAGACTATCCCCTATTGTCAGGGCATAGAGAGACTATCCCCCATTGTCAGGGCTAGAGAGACTATCCTCCATTTTCAAGGCAAAGAGAGACTATCCCCCATTGTCAGGGCATCGACAGATTATCCCCCATTGTCAGGGCATAAAGAGACTATCCCCCATTGGATAAATAGATGTTCTTCCCAAATGTCCTCTATTGCCAAACCAGTGATAAGGCGTGTTATGAGGGGCCGTATAGCAGTCTCAAACATTTACAAAGGTCTAACATAAAGGCCCAGTTCACCTTTTAACAACCACCTTAGCTAGGATCATTTATTTGTTCAGCATGCTGGGAACTGTAATGACTCACTGTACTGGCATGGTGCCATGCAGTCCTGGGGAGTGACCGGGTTATTCCTTTAACGTCCCCCACCCCAGGGCTCGAGTGTTCATGAGATGCATGTATATGCCGTCCCCCCTGTGGGAAAAAAAATGACAAAAACCATTCCCTTTGAGAATAAATCACCACCCCCCTACATTATTCAGTGTAATTCCACTCATGTAAAGGTAGATCTATGACTATATCACATTCGGACTGAAACCGAATCGATTAGACTCCCACTGTCCCCTTAAAATAATTTTACAACTTGACCACTGTCTCTCGCCCCTCCCCCCCAAACATTGCTGTAAGTGGTACGGTCCAAGGCTCCCTTTGTTCACCTGCCAGGTGACCGACAGCAGGCCGCCCTCACCGCCAGCGGCTACCGTGACCGGAGTGTGCCGGCTCACACCGCCAGCCTCCCCAGCACTGGGCCGCGTGTATCTCCTGCTCTGGCTCGGTAGTAATGCCCTCGTGGGACGTCCTGCCCGTGAGACCGTGACCGGGGCAGGTGTTTTGGAGAAAGAACGTGGACGGCCCCTGGCGTTTGCCAGGCCGCTTGGCCAGCTTCCAGGAGCAGAGCACGCCAGTTGGCCGCCGTGTCTGTACAGCCGCACCAGAGCCCATTTCCGCCGTCAGTGCCCATGTGAGGCTGCCCAACCTCATCACCCAATAAGCTGTCTGTCTTTTAAACTGGTTTTACCTTAAGTGATTCCGTGACCTGCCTGATCTGCGGTCTAACAAACGTCACTGATTAGGTTAAATCGCCATCTTAATGTAATCAACCTCGGGCTGAGATGATGCCGATTCTAACGTTAAGCCTCAAATGTTTCTGGGTCTCAGATCTGCTTCAGTGTCCAGCACTTGTGCTGTTCTCACCAGGCACCGGGCTTTTCCTGAGAACTGACCTGAGATCTGCAGTAAGTACATGGAACGATAGTCAAAAACATACCAATGTCTGTGCAGTTTCTTCACTTAAAGCGACAGGATTCTTTAGCTTAGCTTAGCAGAATGCTATATTTAGACCTGAAGGGTTTATTTAAATAAACCTTCCCCCCTCGCTACACGTAACACACATAACACGTAACATACCCCTCAGTACTCTTCCCAGGGAGCTAGATATGAATGTTAACCCTTTGATCCACCCAGCACCTGGTTACCTCAAGTTAGTTAGTATCTTAGGCTGGTGCTACTCCTCAAACTAACTGGTTTAGAGTCTACAATGAGTTTTAAGCTTCTCCAGCAATTTATTTTGAATGTAAACACAGTTGAGTGGCTTGTCTGTAGCGCATAAATACCAACAATCATGTCTCATAAATATAACTGTTTCTTATATATTGACTAATAAAAACACTGATTGTAGGGCTTGGAAAATAGTAATTCTGTGGGATGAAAAATTAAGAATAAACAATGGATTTATGGGTTTAACAATGGGGAGATGGGTTCACAGTACTTGTTATATGAAGAATTAAAACCACATTTTGTTAAATGCCTACCTGGGCTATTGTGGGAGGTACAGATACACCACAGCCATAAATCAACACTCCTGTATCTTATTACCATCCGCAGTCGGTACGTTTATTAGGGTGGGCTGAGTGCTTAACCAAAAACAAAGCTTCTGATTCCACATGTAGGTTTTGAAAGGTCATGAATTTTCACTTTGTAAATGAGTTTGGCCTCTGGAATTAAAACTAGTGCTTCAGCCATAAGAAAAGAAAGAAAGAAACAACCTTTATGGAAACTGTAGTCCAAGCTCGCTTAATGAAATATGTACGTCACATAAAGTGATGGCCACTTAATTGTAACTGTAGGACGCTTGTCTCTCCTTGCGGTTCTTAAGGATGAGTTGCGTTTTAGTGGGTCTGTCTGAATGACCCAGCCCCCAAACTAGTCCCCCCACTCCCCGAACCCCCCCACTAAGTGAGAGTGACATCCACCTGCTTTAAATGCACCATCACATATAGTATCAATCCTCATTTGCATGAAAGCTTTTTAACACTGAATCTTCCAACATAGTCGAGATTAACCTCAAGTTAACCAGAGCCAGAGTAGTGGATGGTATGGTGATGAAGTATATGGCATCTGGGAAAGGCCGGCCCAAAATGCAAGAATTGGTTCTGCCGATGATACTTCACCTGGATCGATCCGGGTGAAATCCCCTCATTAGGCATCCACTAAGGCGGTGTTTCCCAATCCAGTCCTCGGGGACCCACTTCGGGGAGGGAGCAAAAATGTGGACTGTCTAGCATGGAGCTCGGAAGGAACAAAATCATGGACGGACTGTCGGTCTCCGAGGACCGGACTGGAAAGCACTGCTGTAAGGCGATGGCTTGTTTTGTTTCATTTTAGAGTTTCTGAGTTTCTCAAAACCTGTGGCTTTCTCCTAAGAAGGACCTCCTATCTTTTAAGATCATTAAAGTGAGATTTCAAACGTTAACAAGAGTTAGATTCAACTGGGTCAATGGGCACGACAGCGTACATAAAAGGAAGAAATGAGACTTAACAATAAAAAAGTGTCACGCTTCGCTATCTGTTCCTTCTGGAGTGTTCCTTTTTATAACTAAAAATAAGGCCTTATTATTTTTTTTAACTACATTGTGTGCAGAATTTCAAAGTTGCACACAAAACAGGATGACAAAGGTTTTACACAACAAAGGGTATCATTGAAAAATGCTAATTAAGATGACTAATATGAATAGCAATGGCTCCTGTCCGGCAGCATAAATGAATATATACATTCAGAGATTTAGTGCTGGGCTACGTCTTGCCTCTTCTCTACTGTATTTTTAGCATGGGAAAATAATGCCCCCTAAAACCATTGTCTGCAACGTCGTCTGTATCGGGGGGATGGTGCGATAGACTTATGTAGTCATTATTTCGGTATTGTGCGTCCATCTTTGAAGATTAGAACCGAACAGGCAGGGGTTAGAAAGGAGTGGTGATGAATGATGTTGTGACAACCCACTCCAAAAGGAGGTTAGAAACATTCAATAACCCCCCCCCCCAACTAAACCACTACTGACCAACAAACACCGTGTTTCCTGTGAGATTAGATGCCCAGAGCTGTATTTGTACTTGATCCAGAGTAGGTTGTTTTTGGATCACGCCAGGTTCCGTGAGTGTACCTATGAGTGTGGCGTACATCCTCCAAGCAGATTCCCCTTTGAAGTGACAGGCTTAAGCTAACTGAAAGCTAATGCGCGACACTCAATGTTGAACATATGGCCACCACCCTTTGGTTTTTTATCCTAGAGCTGCATATGCTTGGGCCGGGGGGGGGGGGGGGGGTTGTTGTAAGATCCTGAATTTCTTTTCTATATTTGGCATCTGACTTTAAAAGAACTTTCTACATTCTGTTTTATTTATTTTACCAGTGGATGTAAATTCCTTGCTCACCACACAGTCCTATTCAGCAGCACTACTTGTCAAGGTTCTCCAGGACAATACGGTTGGAAGATGGATGGGTGGAATTCAAGGTTCGGCTTTTGTGAGATGGAATTTACTGGAATAATGCGAGTGACCTTAGGTTGGCTTTGGAGTGCCTCTGCTAATGATAATAGGTTGTAAGGAATGGGACTTGTCGTCATGGTTCTAGGCTTAGATCCAAATAGCAACCCTGCTATGATAACCTTGAGCAAGACGTGTCACGTGACAGGAAGAGGTTGTCAAAGGAGCAGGATCGGTATAACCGCACAGCAATGGTTACAATAACCGGATCCTGGGTAGCGAAAATCAATAAAGCTCAAGAAATGAGACGTTAAACTCTCAAGGGGACTGTCCGGTCACAAGTTGGTCTCAGAGTGAAACTGTGCTGGAATTAGAAATATTTGGGATGTTCGAGTTTTGCTGACAACAGGGTTATTTTAGAGGTTCTACTCTAGCTATGGAGAGGCTGGTTAAAAGGCAGGGGGCTAGAGAAATCTTTAGGGATGCCGGGGAATGCTGCTGTTAGGAGGACCTGCTAGACATGCCAAGGTATTTGGTGATGCGTCGCCTGACTGCCTAGCTGAACTATTAACCCCTGCATCAGCATAATGATGCACTCGCGCCTGGCGTCGGGCTCTGCGGGATGCGATGTTGTTGTGCATGTGAGGGCGAGACGATCTGTGACTGATTCGGAGCAGTTTGAGAAACTGCTGCTCCTTGTAACCCAATTATGTCGCTCGCTCATTATATCCATGGTCGAAAAAAGCTTGACTCTCATACGCACTTTCGCCGGAGAGGGAAAAAAAATCCTTCCTTCCACTTCCCCCTCATTTTTCAATTTGTGTGCCTGACACATCCAGGATGCGCGTGTAGCTTGTATGAAGTCAGCCCTATCGGGCAGCAAATCCTCAACTCATTATTGTGTTCCAATGTGAATAAATATTTATGTCCACAATCTCATTGCGCTGTCCGATTCTAGTACATATTTTGGGATATGTATGTAGCTGCACTTGTTGGAACATGTATGTACTTATCTGTGAATATTCCAGCGCAGGAAATTCTCAGTTGTGCATGATAAACTTCAGTCAAAACAAACATGTAGCTAATTCTTGGGATAATCATGTGATAATTACAAGGTGTTAATTTTTCATGACTTGAAAAGAGCTTGTACATCAACAGTGAAGGCCATTACCAGCATATCTAAACTGGCATTAACCCCTAGGAAGGAAGAAGGAAGGACATGGAGCTAATTGAGTGGGTGATTCAATAGCACGATGAACTGGATGTCACATCGAATCTCTTCCTGAAGCAGGAAGGGGCAAGAGAACCCCTGTAGTTGACTTGTGGGTGGGAAATCATTTTGTCGCACAACACATGCTGGTGCCTGCTTGTCTCAGGAAGAGAGTGAGACATTCGGCTCACTAATGATCGCTGAATAAGGCTAAAATAAAATGCTAGGTCTTCATTAGGATCAGTGAGGACTAGCTGGAGTCTAAGCTGATGAGGAAAAAGCCTTTAAATTTGCTGCTTAGTTGGCACAATTATCCAAAAAAACCTAAACCTTACACCTGTGTTTGCAGCTGTGTATTTCGCTAAATCAGTGTACTGACCTCATACTGGGGGGTGATCACGTGATCATCATGTGACATATTATAGTAGATTTACAGGAAGAGGATTAGCAGACATGCATTTAGTTTAATCCAAACTTGTTTGCGTGCTAATGCATACTTGCAGTTTCATTTCCTGTCTCTAGCTTTGTGTAATTAACAAATGGAGACAATGATTAACATCCTTTGGCTTTGCGTAGTGATTTTCTTTCCCGATTCCTTTGCATATATGAATATGTACATTAAAGCAGAAATGTAATTAATTGCAGAAAAATCATTCCTTCTAATTTCTAATAATCCTCTCCTGCTCTTAATTTAGAGGCGTCATTAAAAACTGAATTTTAAGGTCCACATTAACAGCATTTTGCTCTCTGGTTTCTTCCAGAATGTGCGGGGGGAGCAAAGAAAACATGACCGTGAATACTGCAGAGGGACTAGCGCTGGGTATAACCTTGAGTAGTTTGCTCTAATTTTCTAGTTGACATTGGGGGCGGGTGTCTTGAATGAGTACGTTTGGCAGAAATTGCAGCTTTCCTCTCCACGGCCTGTCAGCGCGCGAGTTCGGCTCGGTGACGCGCCCGTTTCACACTGAGGTGGACGCGCTCAGTCATCCGCGCGAGCCGGAGTTCACCGCGTGCCGCTCCCCAGTAGGCTGGGAGACTCGCTTCTGCCCCGTCAATTATCGCATAATTCAACAGGCGGGATGTTTTTACATTTAAATCGGTTATATACACGCGCCAAAGGAGGGGATCTCAATAAATGTGCTTTAGGAGTTTATTATAATGGAAAAAACGGTGGAGTGGAGATAAAGGTTTTGGATGTAGGGGGAGGAGGAGCGGTGCCACTTTGAACCGTTCATTCATCTGTGCACGTCCTGAAGCCAGGGGTTATTCCTGGTAGACGGCAGGGGTTGTCACAACATCGTTCATCACCGCTCCGGAATACGGGCCATCCGGTGCTCACGGGGGAGCGCGTCCGAATTCGAGAAGCGCTGCCGGCACTCGCGTGGGTCGATATTCAAAAAACGTTTGCACCGGACTCTGGTGTAGACCGACAAAGCTCGCTCAGCGAAGGAAGTGCATGAGGGAGGGAGGCCCAGAGGAGGGCATGCACGGAATCCATGCGGCTCGGGGCAGCTTTAAATATGTCAAAAGCGACAGCCGCAGAACGGCTGATCCACATCGTGAACTTGGCCAATTTTTCAGCCGGCTAAGCGTGGTGAACATATATCCACGTAAGGTTTACTGTACTTGACAGAGGACCTTTTTGATGCATTTTATTTTATTGTTTCACATAATGTATTTTATTATCGCAGTCCGCTCTCCTTCAGACACTGAATCGAAATCACCAAATAAGGTCCTTTCACTTGTTGCCAGGGAGACCGTTATGTTTGTTAGAATGACTTGCCCGAGTCTTCTCGCATTTTATTTTACTGAATCCAGTTGCAGACCAAGCAATGTAATTCTTATTTATATATTTAGCTATTTAATGTGAATTATATTCCAACCCATACACAAAAAAATGAGAGGGCTGTTATGAGTGAGGGGATGGGTTGCGTTTGTTTTGAGATGTATTAAAACTGAAAGTGAGGTTACTGCAGTCAAATGTTCGCTGTGAGGTTCATGCCAGGTGGAGATATCAAATGTAGCAAACAGTCATTTAAATGCAAAAGAGTCTGCATGTTCAGTGGTAGCGAATCTAAAATATACAAACATAATTTCATTCTGTCGGCAGAATGAAAAGTGGGACAGCTGATTCACTTCCCTGCTCCCTAACTCCGTCTGAGGCTTTTAGCATAATACAGTTGCAGTACGGACCGAAATAAATTCGAATTCGGGAGGACCCTATTCTGGGGACAGTAAATCGAAACATGAACTTGCAGTCAAGACACAAATCGGCAAGAATCCCTTTAATAATGTCATATACGCCCCCCCCCCCCCCCCCCCACACACACACACACACACACACACACGCACACATAAAATGAACTGTCATGGGAAACCCGCAAACATAGTACCGGCTGTTTTCCACCATTAGTATTAATTTATGGTGCGTCTTAATGCCTTTTAAATTTGTTTGCTTTTTTCTGTCTTTTATCAAGTATAACCTCATTACTGCGAGTTCTCGTCGTCATTACTACGCTTCACCCCAGTGAATGTCGCACTGAAACTAAGCTCTTCAAAGTGCAATAATGGCTAAAAACCACACCCTACACTCCTCACACCACACCCCATCTCCAGAGGCAGCCTGCACTAAACCGCGCAGCTAGCTGTCTGCACTTTGCACCATATCTGAGTCCACCTCATTAAAAAAATAAAATTGTATATCTAAAAAACGGACATAGAGTATCTCAGTTGGCTCTCAGTATGACTTTCTGCATTCAGAAAAACTGTCTCAGTATTGGGGGGGTGGCTCTCTCCTGGGAGGGGGTTGCTATCGAAGGGTATCTAATCCAACTAAACGGGCGTTGAGCTTAGAGATGGAAGCTGTCAGGCCAGCTTGGGGCAAACAGCACGCGGGGGACTAAGAGCAGCGTGCGATACAAGTACCCGCAGAGCCTGCACCTCCAAAGAGGTTTTAAAATAGAATGAAATGGAACGAAATGAAAAGAAATACCTTTCACAGAGGTTGTATATTCTTAAAAATTATGAACAATCAGCCCTGTTGTCTCTATTATTTCAATCAGGTTCCGCCGCGCGAAGCCGGTCTGGACCCGAGTCCGCTTGACGGTTAGATCAGTCTGCGGGACGGTGCGGTTTAAAGCCTGCATGCGTGTTACCGCTCCGGTGGCTGCGGAGGGGAAGATGGTGCTTGTCCTCATTTGTATGCTGCTGGTGTCTGCCTTATTTTCACTGAATCTCACTAGAACCGTCCTTGTCTGCCTACTTCAGCCCCCCCTCCTCCCCGCGGCGCAGGGGCGCAGCCGCGGACGGGACGGGGAGCTGCGGGATCTGGCCGGGGGTCTCCTAGGACCGCGCATCCGTGTGTCGGGATAATGAAATTTAACGCGACACTTGACCGAAAACAAAAATGACAGTGGGTCCGGGAGGGAATTTTTACAGACCCGTAGTAACAAATAAATAAATAAATAATAAAAAAAATTGCAATTTCATCTGACCCTGCTGGTTCTTCTGAGATTTGATGCGGCAAAATTACTAAACCAAGACGCCCCTCTGCAATAATGACATTCCCCCGTTAACAATTTTTATCCTCCCCCATCCCAGGCATGGCTATCAAATAAGGAGGCAGAGGGAAAATGTAAATTGAATACATGGCGTGCTATGGGCATGTGTGCTATTAATTCCTGGAGATTAAATGACTATACATTACAGAGACCCCCCTCCCCCAGGTAAATCAATTTCCCCGAACGTTCGTCTGCTCAGGAGTAAAATCTCAGATAACGGTGCTTGTTAGTGTCTCTTCATTTCTAATGTGCCTTTTTTTATATGAAACTGCCGTCACATGCTGTTACATTATCGATGCTCACGTTAATAAAAGAGCAGTCAGGTCGTTTTCTCGTTACCTGGGCATTCTGGTTATACGTATCGGCAGAATAAAATGACCATCGTCTCTTTTTAATCATGTTTTATGAAGAACACCGTTTTATTACCTTGACATACGGCTGCTCACACAGCCAGGCAGACCTAGACGCAGGTGTTTTTAACTAATGAGTTTAAGTTGAAACTGTCCATTTCATAACATCAATTATATCGGCCGAACACATAGCTCCTCATCCAGTACCGGATGTCAGTGACCAGGAGCTTAGGGCAAAGGTGATATCGGCCCTGGACAGGATACCAGTCCATCGCGGGACACCACGGGCACATTATATATGCGTCAAATCCATCTTTATCTTAAAAATGTACTTAACGCGCCAGCTTATGGGCCGTAACAAATAAAATACGAAGCCTATTAACTAATGAACTGTGAAAAAAAAATATTAGTGTGAGATTCAGTGCATGTCGTTGTAAACAGTTAAAATGTTTTAGCGTGATAAATTAAATAATATCGTTTGCTTATAATAAACACAGCTCACTAAGCAGATGTTTGGTGGACTGGCAAATGAGCACATGAGGAAGTGATCTCACTAAACAGGACACGTTTTCCCGTCACTTAGCGGACTCTGCAGAGACGGACTTCACAGCTGAATCACTGACCGAGAAAGGCGTTTATCTGAGGCATATTAAGTAGCCTGTTTAAGTTTTTAACAGTGTGGCACTTCCTGGGTCTCCACCCAGCTTCCCGCTTGGCGGTCTGTGACCTTAGAAGGCAGGTGTGGCAGCTGAATAGCAAAGCTGAGCCACACTAACCTGTATCTCCTTCTTTCGCAGAGTGCTGAAACTCGCAGGTAAGAAATTTGCCACATGACCGAAATGAGTATGCTGCTCGTCTTGGAGGATCTGCAATGCAGCAATGACGAGCGTCTGTCGTTGTCAGTGGACGACATTTGGAAGGGCCTCCTTGCTCCCAAAAGGAGAACCGAAGCGATCCTGTGCAAATAAAGCCGCGATCCAGCCCATTGACCTGTCAGCCGCAGGCCACCAAGGTTGTGGGTTCGATTCAGGCTGTGTATGTGTGTGTATTTGCTTGTGTTTCTTCATTTACATTTATTTAATTAGCAGATGGTTTTAATCAAAGCGACGTACAATTGCGAGAGCTCAGTCAGCTAGTCTTGGGAGCGATTTGGGTTAAGGGTAACATCAGTATAACAACTGCAGGATATGACCTTCCGATCACAGACACAGAGCTTAAATCGCAGAGCTGCACACTGCCCAATCTAAGTATTCCATGGGTTTTGCTTTCCTTGCCTAGATTGTCCCTGGTGTGTGTTTGTAGGTGTGTGCCCTGTGATGGAGTGGCGCCCCCTACAGGCCGTCTCATGCCCTGTCTTCCTGGGATAAGGTCCAAGCTCATTGAAAGTCAGCAGTAGAAAAGCGGTTATGGAAAATGGATGCATGTGTTTGGTGGAGGAACCCTGACAGTTTTAATTATTAAACACTTTTTTTTCCCCCTCTGTGTTAATGACTACAGAGGATCATGGTTTTCAAATCGTTATGCTTTTTCTAATCATCTTCTAGTCAATGCATATTAATGCAAATATGTCACATTTAACAGCGATTTTGGTTCAGCTTTCGCTCTGCGAGGTATCCTGCTGTTTCTCAGGACATGGCAGAGCAGTCTGTTGTCTTTGGTGTTCGCAGGTAATTCTAGGTTTTAAGAACTGTAGAATTAATTTTTGGCCAAAATGTCACCGGAAGGTCCAAGGCACTCCTGTTAAAGGATATCTGCTTGTATGCGTACCAGTGAAGGGTTTGCTGATAGGCTGCATTACCCGTTGGATGGGGGGCTTATGCTCTCAATTAATCAATCATGGTATCAGACATTATATTACGTCTGCCAGCTGAGAGCATGTAAGCACAGCAGCGGCCATGAAGACATCTTATGCGTTTGTTTCTGGAGTCGCAGTCCAAGTTGTTTGGGGTCACCAAGCATCCTGTCCTTCTACGGATAACCACAGCGTCCAGAATCATATTTAGCTCACTTAAAGCCTTACAGTTTTAATATCATACTCTCCAGGCAGGAAGCACTGCTTTACTCGGTCAGCTCCTGTCCACCACGGAGAAAAGTAAACAAAGTGAACGATCACTTTTCAATCAAGTTAATGTGACTATACATCACTTAAGCAAAGACATGCTGGCAATGGCAAGGTAACGGCAGACGGGGAAACGCGATAGATTTTCTGCCAAAAGATGCACTATGCCAATCATGTCAGATGTAAAGAACAAGGATGATGAAATGAGTAGGACAAGCATGCAGACATTGGGGGGGCGGGGGGGGGCGGCTTCACTCATACTCAGAGGTAATGGAATGTCCCCATATTTTACAGAATCAGTCAGCGTCTATAACTTAAATGAATTAAACGAGCTAGGCCTTCATCTGTCTCACATCCAGATCTGTACTTAAAGTTCGCAATAGTTTTTTGTAGAGATCAGACCGACCTTTGTGTCCTTTTGGGTTCCTACCTGTTGAACGTAGACTTTTGTTAAATTTCCATTCGTTATGCCTGTTTGAGTAGGAATCTTAAAATCTCAGCTAATCCCCTTCTGGACTTGTGGCTAATCCTCTTCACTGGTGTATCTAATTAATAGCGTGACATAATTTGGATGTGGGGCGTACAAGGAGGTTATAATGTACAAGGTATGAATTTGGACAACGCTAAAGGCTACAATCATTATTCCCACTGGATGGAGACAAGGCTGTAACGTGAATAGAAATATGGAAATAAATTAGCTTATAAGCATGAGAGAGAAATTCGGATTATAGCGATATATTCTGGGGTCTGCAGTCCTTCTCAAAACCAGTCACAACGTACAGCTTAGGCTGACTCTGTTACCGGTTTGTACAGTAGGATATTTCACAGAGCCTGAGTCAGGTTAAGTGCTGATGCCAGGATTTGTACCAGCAATCTCTTTTCCGGTGGGGGAGGGGGGTTGCTTTGCTGAAATCATTGTGTCCAGGGGGGGTCGTTTCATCAGCTTAGAAATGCATGCGCAGCCCGCTTCTGGCCCCAGGAATTGCTTGCTGAAAGCTCCAGAGGAAATAACAGTCTGCAAGCCTACCCAACCCCCCCCCCCCTCGTCCTACCCATTTTCCATGTTCCTTCTCAGAGGATTACTGGTGTTCGTACCTCACATTCTGGCGTCGTGTCATTCTCACTGTACCTCAAAGACTCGGAGCAGGAGCGGAAGGTGTCTACTTACGGGGCCTGTCGACCTCGGATGAACGAGTCGCCAGGCATTTCCCGCTGTGAAGTGTCATTCTCCTTCCTTCAGCCCACTTCCTTGCACGTGACGTCTTTGGTGGGAGAATGGTGAGGCGGCATGTTCTCTGGGTCACTGTGCCAGCCAGCACATTCTCTTTTGGGCATGAAAGCTTGTGGTCGCCTTCATAACGCAAGTCAGGCTACTTGGGGAAGGTGGCCGTGCTCCACATTGGAGACGCCCTTCAGGAAAATGCCGATCCACCTCATCCAAACCTTGCTAAGGGTTACTCTGCAAAACTTTCTCCCACTTCACAAATTCACAAATAAGGCGTGTGTAGGGTCACAGGTTGACACAGTGTCAGCTCCGAAGCACGGGTGTGTTTTTTGCCCTTCTGCTTGCGTGTTGTTAGCATGTTGGCCTTGTTTTTCTCCTTTCTGATCTAACAATTGTTCCAAGATTGTTTCATCTTTGCTGTTTGACTTCGGGAAGAAACCAATGAATTGCAACATCAACGTTGTACTAAGTGGCGCAGATTTTGGTTCGTTTCATCAATAACGTCGATAGCGCTGATATATGATGATGCATTTGGCGAAATTACGCTAGTTATGATGTTTCCGTGGTGCTCAGCTAAATCTCGTCTTCATTAGCTTCCATTCATGACCAATGACCTAAATTACAGCTGAATAGACTATGACACATAATCAAATGGTAACTTCAAAAATAAATCTCTTTCAAGTGGATTGTGTTTATTTCAGTCACAGGTGAAAATGAAATTTCTGTTTCCATTACTCAGTCATTGGTCAGTCTCAAATGGTGAGGTGGGTAACACCCAGTCACTCTGGCAACCACAGGCATCGCGATTTTCAAATTTCAAATTTAAAATCAGTGTTTTCATTTACTGCTCTTCATGTGACAATTTTGGGCAAAATTACATTTTAATGGAAGTAAGTTGGGGTTATTAAATTTAGGAAAGGAATGAGGACTGTCACACCTTGAAAACAACTGGAGATATATATATATATATATGCATATACACATTACTGTACAAAAGTCTTAGGTAGTCAGAGAAAATGATATTTAAACGATCTTCCTAGTGGCGAGAAACTATGATATTATGTCTATCAAAGTATGTTGGCTTAGTTATTTTGAAATCTCTCATAAAGTCACCCCAGTATTTGCAGTAAACATTGAAGATGCCCATGTATTTTTTGACCTGACCCCTACCATACCATGCTTGCCTAAACATTCCCTCGCCCAGTTACCTAATTAAATCAATTAATTAATTGAGCTAGTGGTCTGTTTTAACAAATACACGGAATGGCTGGGGTGCCCCTGAAGAGAGGTTTGGGAACTGAAGCGGTGTTCTTATTGCCAACTGTCACGCCCAGCTCCGTCCGATCCTCCTGTGTGCCACGCCCACCTCGTTACCTAGTGTTTATACCTGATTGTTC
>JAODJW010000001.1:5455208-5466026 GCA_026777045.1 Hyperopisus bebe | reverse complement strand
GGTTTGGGAGGGCTGGGGGGTTGGGGGATGGTCGGACTGGAGTTTTCTTACGAAGCCATGGGTGAAATTTACAGGGGACAGAGACGGATGGCTGGGGTCAGCGGTGTTTAATCGCATTTTAAATTGCATGTGTGAAACTTGCTTTGCCGTGAGTGTTTAACGGCAGGTCGACTCGGCCGGTCCAGTCCCTGGGCTTTTCACGTCACACGTGTCATGCTGGGCTGAAGGTTACACTCAACAAACCATAAAAATAAGAAGGTGAAGCTTTTCAATTTCAGGAAAGCACCATTCATATCATATTTTATTTTTGTATTTTTTGCAGAACTATATATACAATCATACGTACATACATACATACATACATATATATATATTTATATACAGGGGTACACATTCACCTTTAACAACGATACGCGCGACAATCGATTGCAAAAACGCGAATGCGTACTTATTCTATGTACATATGCGCTGCTATGAAAACAAAATATAATGTATTTTAATCTTTATATGCTAACAACTTCATTTGCAGTATATGAGTTAAAATGCAAGGTATTTTCGTGTCATAGCAGCGCAAATGCACATAAAATAAGTACACATTTATGCTTTTGCAAACAATCGATTGTCGCACATATCGTTCTTAGAGGGGAATGCATACTCTCGTACCAGTTATATGCACCCCTGTGTGTGTGTGTGTGTGTGTATATATATATATATATATATATAGTTGCAAACAGATAGTATTTTGACTACCAGATAAGAAGGAATCTGGGTAGTAACCTCAAATTGCAAGAGGTTACACTAATTACCTTTTAATTTCATAGTATTATTCTTTATGGAGGAGGTTCTGTTGGCATATAGCCATGTGAACATTAAGGTCCCCTCACTGACCAAGGTCCCCCGTGGTGTCGCTCATAGATGCCTGGAAGCAAATCACCGGAACCTTCGTTCTGAGGAGTCCGCATTGCTAGTGCTGCCGGCGCTCTGGTGCTGTTCTGTTCGGCTTCTAAACCTCTCACCCGCTCCGAGGGCGCTTCCCTTATCTGGCGAGGCCTTCCCGGGTCTCAGGGAAGGGAGCTATAACTGTGAGGGCTATTGTGTGAAATGGAGACAATGTCAGCGGCGGCACCTTAAAGCACACCGCCCGGGTGACCCCGCCGGCAGAGGTGCCCTCGATGGCACCGGAGACTTTCTCCTCCGGTAGCTTCCAGGCGTTTGCAATCACTAGCTGATCCCTTCGGACTGACTCCAGCTGTAAGCACCAGCTCGGCCAGCAGCAGATTAAACCCAACAAGAACACAAACAAGCGGGACATACTCTAAACTCGCCCCTGTAAGCTTGCTCATTGCACTAAAAAGATTAAGTTCTTATTGCGGTAATAAAAAAAGATAGCACTTCCCGACAAAGGTCGTTATTTTACACTTTGTCATCAGATGACGAATGCGCTGCATATAACGCTTCGGATACAAAGCTGATTATATTATATCAAATGTTTCGCTTTCGCAAATTTCTTTCGGGCTGTGCAATAAGTTTTTGAGGTACTCATCCATCAGCTTTCGGTGACTTTACGTTATCTGAGGCTTCTGACGTACTTATTAAAAGTGAGTTATTTTCAAAACAATGAACAAGAAGGGCTTCTTTTTTTTAGCCAGCAGCGATGAGTAATTTGAAGCGAGAGTACTCCCAGGGCTTTAAATCCCGCTGATTGTCACACGGCCGTTTAGTGAATGTCTGATACGGCTGTAAATTTAAAGTATTTGCGGCTTTGCTCATTTGTTTTCTTGTACCGTAATCCTGTTTCATCAAAGCATCCTTCATGTTGTCAGGATTCCACAATGCTTGTTTGTAAGATGATGCAGGTGAATGAAGCTGTTACCAACTAGATAGTAATAATTATAATTTATTGTTGCTTTTTATTATTATTATTATTATTATTATTATTATAGTGAACAAAACACTGACCGATGGCTTGATGGTAGTGTTTTTGCTCCAACGCGTTATGGTATGTTCCCCATTTGCTCCAGCATCCTTGCTCCTTATTTGACCCTGAAATGGATCACAGCACCTGTGCCGGCCCATGTACCTCTTGACGTAATTTGGCCCCATCCGGGATGTCCACAGCGCGATATGCCATGCTTCTTGGGAACCAGATAAGCTCATTGAAAATGATGAAGGAGGAGCGATAAGCACATCCACAGGACAATAGAAGCAGAATCAAGCCAGACAAGATTTAATGAGAATTCTGGGATAGCGGTGTCTTCTGAGCCCCTATCTCGCTGGTCGTGTGCCACTGGGGAACCTGCATTGGGGTATTTTAGCGTGATGGAGGCTGATATGGGTGAGCATTCAGGACAACTTGTGATGACAATCAGCTCTGTGCTTCAGTGGGCTTTGACCGGTGTACACAGTCATGGTGGGCACTGCCAGACAAAAAACCCACAATGCACTTCTGTTCCCCATCAAGGATTAAATTAGCTCACAGTGAGGAGTTGCTTTTCTATCGCCCAAATGTTGGATGAACCGCAGACTTCTCAGACAAATAAATCGAGCAGATTCTTGTAGGAAGTCACCATAAAACATTCTTCCATCTATAAAAAAAAGCACTTTACAAAAACTTTCTTGGCACCATTTTGAAAAGTAAAGATTAGTTTAGCTAAGATCTTCGTAATTGTATAAGATCCACTGTACTTGCTTCCAGTTACTGGGGAAGGGTGCTTTGTAATCTCCCATAATTCCATGCACCTCATTATACCATCGAGCCAAACGGTAGTGATGACGCGTGCCAATGCTGGGGCAAGGGGGGAGGGGCACCCGCTGCATTCTGTACCTCTGTCTGTTCCCAGGTCCAGAACGGCAGCGTTGGGCCAACTGGCTCGGAGTCGTCAGAAGGGGCGTCGTGCCACAAGCGGGGGGCACTGCTGGGAAATTTTTTTTCCTTTTGCTGTGGATCAGTGGGCCTTGTGGCAGCACATATGGTGCCAGGAACTGGCCCGATTCCTGGTGTGTGTGTGTGTGTTTTTTTCTTCCTGAAGAGGGTATGGTACGGTGTTGGGATCGGGCATGGGGGGGAGGGGTATCCTCTGCTGGGATGGACACCCAATTCCATCTGTTGCCCGTCCCCTTCTGGGCTCAAACAGATGAGGTCCGTTTGGCGTGTGGCTGCGGCACTGAGACGCTGCTGTTCCTCCCCCATTGGGCGTCTCTAGGACCGTTATTTTCCTTTACCTCGGAACACAGGTTACCCGGGCGACTCTCCCTGAAACGTTCGGCACTGTCCGGCCTCAGGAATCAAACGGAGGTCCCCGTAACGCCACGGGCGGGACGAGTCAGACGTGCGACGGGCGTACCGCGTGCAGGAGGCCGCTAGCGCTCATTAGCCATGGAAGCGGATCGGCCGTCGGGAACAGCCCGGCGCACCTCGGAATAATCCACGCCGCTGCTCTCTAAAGATAAAGAAGCTTCTGCGCGTCTCCTTATCTGAGCCGGGCCTCCAAACGCCGGCTGCAGATAGAGCTCTGCCTGGAAGAGAAGGCGCAGGAGAGCAGCGTATTTACATTCTGCCCTGGCCACCGGGGGAAGAGGAAATAAACAGAGCATGAAGGGAGGGCAGGTAGTGGAACGGGGAAGATGGCGTGAATGTCAGACAGGCTATGGATAGTTAGAGAGCTCCTGTACGTCGACGAGGTAGGAGGCACGCCAGCACTGAAATCCCACCACTGGGGCCTCGCAGGCACCGAAAATTCAAACAGATGATGGCAAAAAATATCTCCCTCGCTCTCCCATTCTACTCCCCAGACCTTGGGATTTTACGGCCGCGCGATTCTTACAGGGAGCTTTGCTTCTGGAGACAGTCCAAGCAGAACTATGTAGAGACACAGGAAATTGCCGTGTTTTCAAACTTCTGACCGGTGGAGGCGCGAGTCCTTTAAACGTGGCGTTCTTCCAAAACCTAGAGGTCTTGCCTATTTCGGCTGAAGTTAAATTGCTATGACTTTCAGAGATTCCTTTGCATTTTTAACGGGGTTGCAGGTAAGAGTGACTGAGCGGCTGTTCTTGAAATCAGCCAACCTGTACTTACGAATTTGTAACTGGCACAATCATTAAAGTGAAAACAAGACGACTCTGAATGAGCAATAGATTCCCAGCTCTCTCCCTGAATAAGAAGCACCCTTGGTTTCGGTGCGAATCCTGAGGGAGACGAGGCATTGTCAGGCATCTCGAGTGAAGCACTGGAAACGGGAGCAGGCCCATATTAACATATCAGTGGAATGTCAGTTCTGTTTGTGGGTCAGATTTCAAGCGTTCTGTCTTTCATCCTCATTTGAATTCCTTTAAGCCTCTGAAACCTCTGAATTTAGCTATACGCACGCGCTACACCAACATGTGTTCCTTAATCACGATGATGGGCAGCTAGGGAATATTCCGGAAAATGTCGTCCAACAAGTGGTATGACACAAGGCCTGCCCATTTACAGAGAAGTCCAGCTCTCGCATAATCCCACGGTAAATGACACAGAGCTGTGTCCGTAAACATAACGGAGGCTTCGCAGACGGACCGTGAAGGTGCGGGGGGAGGAAGCATGACTTCACTGGGTCCTTCATCCAAAAAACGGCAGGCTAGGCAGTGTCACCCGATCTCCACCCTTTACAACCTAACGCTAATTCCGGGTGCCACATTCTCCCGGGCTCCCTTTCAATTCCCCCAGAACGTTCCGGCTTCCAATGTGACAATTTGTCCCAGAGTATGTCGATAAATGGTGGTGTATTTTTAGGAGATGCTGCAACTTCCTGTCAGACACAACGGTTTCGTATGTTAAACATGGAATCATAACAGAATGCATAAATAGTTTTTTTTATTTACAGTGGGGTGATTGCGTTTGGGAATGACATTATTGCATATTATTGCAAGGTACAATTTTGTACGTGCTTTAAAAAAAAAAGGTTTCCTAAAGTTCTCCTGCCCCTGTGCCACCCTGATTCATAACCCCAACTTCCATGAGACCATCATGCACCTGCCTTGGAGTCAGTTATGGTCACGTCAAGGTGATCTACACCTTCATAATGCAAAGGGAACATTTTAAATCCGAGAGGGGGAAAAAAAATCAAATTCTGCAGACGTGGCTTACGATTTGATTTTCTCTGCCGCAGTCATATCAATCTTATTCTATATTGCTATTGAGTTTTTCCACTTTTAAAGTTCTTTAAGAATGGGTCTATACTCTGCCGAACTGTAATGCTTCTTTATTTTTTTAAATCACTGTTTTTCAGCCGAGTATTGATTTCTGACCCATACATGACGATAACATTTTAGTAAAATAGAGATAAGTAGATAGTAACGAAAACATATTTCAGGGGGTTTGCTGAGTTTGCACTTATGACAATATGTGATTATATATAGATATTGCCCAGTAATGTCTGATGAATTTGTTTTGCCATCTACATAAAGACAACTCCTCACATGCTAGTATATCAGTTTTAAATAACATGTTATGGTCCACCTTTGTCTTATCTACAAACACCTTAAAAGGTAATTACCGTCTGTTTTATTTACAAAGATGTTCATTCTGGAATGTGAACCAAACTCATTCCAGTCTAACCTGTAAGCGATGTTCCACAGTCCGTGAATCATATAATGGATGCAAATAAATTCACTTAATGATGCCGGCTGAATATTAATCTGCGGTGGATCTCGCTGGTCTGCTTTTTTCTTATTGATGTCAAACACTTCATGAAAATCTTATTCAGCGGGGCCTTGAAATGCTAGGAAACACATGAGCTGCATCTATGAGGCAAAGGAGTGTCTCAGTGGGGGGGAAATGACTGACCCAGCAGGCTTTTGCTTCAGGCTGGGTCAGTCCAATGCAGCTCCCAACTGGAGGGAGTCGTCTTCGATTTAGGAACAATTGCAAGGTTGCGCATTAATTTTCCCCTTAATTTACTGAGCTGTTCTGCTCTTTTAGGGGTTTTCATGGTAGGACACATGCAGAACTTTCATCCATCCGCTTTCTGTGACCATTCATTCTATTCGGGGTCATGGGGGGTCCGAAGTCTATCCTGGTGGCTACAAGTGCAAGGCGGGGAACAACCCGGGAGGGGGCGCCAACCCACCGCAGGGCACAAGGCGGGGAACAACCCGGGAAGGGTCACCAACCCACCGCAGGGCACAAGGCGGGGAACAACCCGGGACGGGGCGCCAACCCACCGCAGGGCACAAGGCGGGGAACAACCCGGGACGGGGCGCCAACCCATCGCAGGGCACAAGGCGGGGAACAACCCGGGACGGGGCGCCAACCCACCGCAGGGCACAAGGCGGAGAACAACCCGGGACGGGGCGCCAACCCACCGCAGGGCACAAGGCGGAGAACAACCCGGGACGGGGCGCCAACCCATCGCAGGGCACAAGGCGGAGAACAACCCGGGACGGGGCGCCAACCCACCGCAGGGCACACTCACACACACATACCTGTGGGCAATTTAGTAACTCCAATCACCCTCAGCATAACTGTGGGGAGAAATAGGAGTACCCAAGGGAAACCCCACGATGACACGGCAGAACATGTAAACTCCACACGCATGGAACCCTGGCAAAGACTCGAACCCGGGTTCCAGAGGCCACCCCACATGTAGAACTTATTTCACTGTTTATATATTCTTTAAATTATTAAGTAATTTCAGAGTAAACACTACTTATATGATATAATGTCTAGCTCTTCAGCCTGAATCATGTGTGTGACACAGCTGAGCATTCCAGAACCGCCATTCAGTGTCGTGGAACCACAACTCTTCTGTTCCGTGACTACGATGACAGTTCAGGACTTTTAAAAACAACACCCCACACCTCATTATTCATTCTCCCCCTGGTCAGAGATTTATAAAATCAATTATGGGATCTTGTGGGGAGCAATGTTCTCATAGACACTAAACAAGTGTTGTGGAAAGTACTGCCACTAATGAGCAAAACTCAGGGTTACAAGGCAATTATCTGTGCGATCAATCATCGTTTCCGAGGTCTAGATGCTCAACACGACCTGGAAAACATGCAGTCTCCCATCTTAATAGGTGCAATTTCACCGGATGCATTACATAACCACAACGATTGCAAAAAAATTTACACCACAGAAAGCTTTTATCCATCTGCATGTGAACAAATTAATTTACTACTTAAAATATGACATGAAGCACATTCATTAAAAACAGGTCAATTTCTATATTAAAAACTACTTGTCCACATATTACGATATGGGCACAGAGTTGCTTGGAGAAGACAAGTCTCATTTTCCCCTTCGCTCTATAAAGTATATTTTTTTTAATTTAAAAGACTTTACTAGTCCACGCACTAAATATAAACCTTAGAAGGGCAACAATCTATGGCATTCAAATTTACTGTTAGACATTCTTTTCCTCATCGCTGGACACCTACGCCTGCTCAAAGTAAATCTTACCGGACGCTCACTTCATTTGAAATTCCAATGGTGTCCAGCAGGCGCAGGTTGTTATTAAGTGATGGTAAATTAAAACTTGCTAAAGTCACTCGCTGGAGTGTCGGCTCCCTTGGTAAATGACATGCAAGGCCTGACTAATTCTCACAGAAGCTCTGTGGATTTTTAACTCATGGCAGAAAGCATTGGCTACTGTTGAATGTGCATATAAGGTCATGTGACTGGGCGTGGCAAAAGGCGGAGCCATGGAACTAATTAAATGGAAACGTCCCGTTTCTCAAAAGGCTCGGAGAGGAATCAGATGCTTGCAGGATTCCCTCAAATCGGCATGTCCCGCGAAAGCAGCTTGCGCTGGTACTCCCGCTGGCAATGCTTTCAAATAGAATGATGCAACAAATAAGCAATTGCTTATCGCAACTTATTTAGCTAGTGTACTTAACAATGTGGCTGTGTGAAATCGCTCCATTATGTGTTTGTCAGATAACACAAACCTAGTTGTTTATCAATCGCATCTGCACCCCACCCTGCATAAATTTATTTGTTTAACGCCAATCAAACATAGCGCAGAAAGGAACAGAGGGTGATTCTTTAAACTCAAGCTCGAAATTCGAGATGGAAAAATCACGTGGAATCTGCCTCTTTAAGGATAAGAACACAGCAAAAGATAACCAGCTTTGAACTGAATGCCCTAACGGGGAAATGTAGCGAGGAAAAAAAACACAAATGATGTGCTGAACATAATAAAAATTTTAATAATACAAGAGCTGTTCTCTGTCTTCCGAGTAATCCTGCAAACATCCTGTCTCAAGACCCAGCTGATAGTATTAGTGTAGAATATTAATTTAAAATGAATACACCCATCCATACAGCAGTGAGTACAGTAATTGTTATTTAAAATATGCTAAATAATAGATCAGTTAGTTGAGAATTTGTGTGCCGCGTTCCTTTCCTGTCACCGCTGCATAGGTTGATATAATTAAGATTTATTGCTTGCTGATTTCCTTCTATCCTGTTGACTGTCTCGTCTCGGCTGACGCAACTCAAAGCCAAAGCCATTGGTACAGGCCCGGATGTTTACCCTGAGTCTGCTTTTATCCCAGGTCATTTGCTTAAAACAGCACCGAGGAGGATGCCAGATAAATATGATTGCTTCGCAAATTTTCCTGTGAGGCCCAGGCTCCTGGCATGATGACACAATCAATACACTCAAAGTAGAAATCAAACTTGGCAACTCTTACCGATACATTCCTCCTCGAAGCGTTTCACCTCCAGTCATGGGTTTGGCTTGAGATGTAGTCACTTCGGAATTAGCCCTTGACTGGTGTCAGGCCTGCATCGACTTTCTGATTGGTTGCTTTTCCCTGTCGTCCGGCACATTCCCCAGAATTAGCTAGCTGGCTGGCTGATTTGTACGTTAAAGCTAGCCTTGGCCCATCCCAAAGCTGGGTAACCCCGAACACCCCGCTCCCCAACCCCCTGGAGAATGCTGTGGCCCAGCCTGCATCTCAGAGCTGGAAGAGGGCATATTTTAAAGGTGACATTGCAGCTAGATCTCGAGGATCTCCCCTGCCATTTTCTCCTTGATTGATTACGTATACCGAAACCAGAACATGGGTCTGTGTTCACTGGATGTTAACTTTGTATCTGCAGCATAAAGACAGCATCACCAAAACCAGGAGTCATAGTCGGTTACATGGTCATGAATGTGCTAGAAGGATAATGGGCTTTTCCAAAGTCGGTAGCTTGGAAGCGTGGGTGTATTGCGCAGTGGATATCCTGACAAAAGGAGGCACAGACGATGTGACCCCCCCGGGAAAATTCAGGTTCAAATAAGAAGCAAGTATGGAACTAACCATGAAGGGAATGAGCAAAAACACTCCCATCAACAACAATAACAACAACAAACTCTGGGCGTACTATAACGCTATACTGGAAAAACATGAATTTATGAAAAATTGATTTATGGATACTATAATAGTAAAAATGTTTTTTTTTGTCGGGTCAGGGTTTTGTTCACTGGCATCTGCTGCAACATTTTGCTTGTAGAAGCAGCCCGAATCTGGGAGGGGGGGGGGCTGAAGCAGCATTATCTCAGCCGTGTGTGTCCCGCGCACTCCCAGCCGCGCCCCCGGAGGAGGCCCCAACCCTCTGCTGATGAACAGCTATGGCACGCCTCTCCTCTGTCTAACAGTTTGGGGGAGGGGGGGGGGCGTTTGCTGGGTGCTCCTGTCTGGTGGTGGTGTGGCTGATGGGCTGCCAGTGGGGCAGAAAGGACCGGGGAGGCTGGCTGCTTTCCAGAGACTTGACGGCCTGATTTCCTTTGAAAGCCCAGCCCTGGGCACACAGTAAGTCTGATCTGACATTTTCCCCTGATTGACACACATGCGATGAGACAGCTGTTTGTGCGTTAGGGGTGTATACAAGGGTGGGGCCACAGAGGCAATAGCCCCCAATTGAAAGCTGATTGGTCCACTCTCCGGTCACTCAATAATTCAAAATATACCATTGGTTGGCCCCACTGTATTAATTATGGCCTCTTTTATGCCCCTCCTGTCGCCTTAAAAAAATCCTAGAATCACGCCTGTTGTGGGACTTCAAAGGACGTCTCCAACGTTGTAACCGTTCTTGCGCCCTGAAGCGTCATGGCGACTTATTTAATTAAAACTGGTGGCCCACGGGTCACTGTTTACTAATGGAAAAGCGAATGAATTAATTGCTTGTGACCCTTCCCCCAACTTGTACAATTGGCTGGCAAACCTGGCACAAGAGCCGCGATTCTGTCCTCCAATCTGGGTGGCGCTTTGTTCTTAAAAGTGAGCCGGCTGATTACAAATACGATGCAGCTCACACGTGACGGGATTCAGCGAAGAGGCCAGCAACAGCGTCTGACTGAGTATTTAATCGGAAAAGTTCAGGCTGGATGCAGATATTCCGCTAAAGGAGTGAACAGGAAAGCAGTGGAGCGAAACAGGAAGGGGCCTCCATTTTTGGATGGGGTTCATGTAGCTCGAGAGAAACATATGCCGATGAAGCGGCCTCGCTTAAAATGCTTTCATCTCGCACGTGTCCTACTTTCAGTGCCCCCCCCCCCATCATTCCCCCTGCATGGGAAAAGGGATCATGGGAAATGAGGCCACGCTCGGAGACTCGCCGAGCTTCAGACGTGCAGCACGCTCACGTAGCTGCTGTCTGGGCCCGCATTTTCACGGCTGCGATCCCGATGCAGTGGAAAATGCAACCTGGTGCCTCAGCAAACAGCAGAGTGGTGAGCGAAGCATAATCTCTCAACCTAACCCACCCCCCCCCCCCACGCCCAGTAGATCTCCTGCTTGGTTTTAAACAGCTTGTTTTATTACCTTGATCAGTCCATTGTGTTTACATTT
>JAODJW010000001.1:5434412-5455196 GCA_026777045.1 Hyperopisus bebe | reverse complement strand
TATCAAACTCTCACCTATGTAGTTGACCTTGTTCTTGGAAACAGTGATGGGAGGGGGGGGGGGGAGAGTTGACCACTGGAAAAAAAGAATTTCATATTAAATTACAATATTAGATCATTAGTGACAATGATAATACTAATAATATTAGTCTGTGTGGTAATACTTTACTTCAGGGGCCACAAATACTTAGTACCAACTCACCACTGCAGAGCAAATCACGAACAATTCTAGTAGCTACTTAAAAGATCCGCCATAATTTATTAATGATGAACGAACATGACATCAGTATGTAACTAAGACTTAGTTTGTGATTAATTCATACATAAGTAATAGCGGAAGAATATGTTACTTGTCCCCCGTCAAGTGTTACCGTCTGTATAAATGATTTGGTTAAGTTTTCCCTAAACTCCTGTATACTACAGGCTGAAATGTAATCATACATATAAAAGTGACAGAATATTATCGCACAAATGGGCCGTACATAAACACTGCCGGGAAACAATCGCATCATTACTGTTTTTTTTCCGATGTATTATGACATTGCTAACATTAGTAAACCTTTTAAGTGTGTCTGGCAATTTCCAAAAATACCTCAGCGCAGTTACAAATCCACCTAGTTTTCAGTTACTGTTGTACATCCTACTACTAGGCTATATAAACTCCGAAAAGGAGGCTATATTTTGATAATAGGCAATATCAGCCATTAAACTATATAAACACATCCATAGGCGGTTTTAGATTCTATTAAGGGGGAGGCTTCAGCTATACCATTTCTTTTTACTTTTCCAGATCCATTTAGCAATTTGTCCCGTATTTTCGTACACAGGCATCGTGGGTGGCGTCCCGCGCTTCTTTTTCTCGGTGGTCGAGGCCCTCCAAGGCTCAAATCCCACAATTAACCATTCCCACATACGCAGTTGTGTAGCTTTATGCATATGTGCAAACGCTAGCACGATCCCCAGATATCACACAGGAAAGGGATTTACCTTTTAAAATGTAATTTCACGTCATTCTTTCTCCTTTTGTTGGGCGATATCCGAACTGTGTATGGTGAAATTGTCCCAGCTCTGCACGTCCGCAAATACATATTCGTATTAAGCAACAACGTCAGCTGTATTATCTGAAAAGTTAAAGGGGAGCCCATAATCCTCTCAAAGGACAAATTTCCCGCTGTGTTATTACTTTGAAACGGCTCTTAAAAATGAAGAACAGACAGAATTATTAAGCTAGCATACTAGTGTAGAGAGTTAAGCCATATAGTGAATTTAAAACTTCGGACTACGGAGGACTCGCAGGATTGCAGTCATACACATTAATGGATCTCATCTACTACTGTGTGTCAAAACGCTGGGCAAAGGTCTGAAAAAGGGAGTTTTGGGACACTGTTGGAGCAGCTCGGGGTGAAGGTCTTCGCATCAATGCAGCCCACGCAAAAACTAGCGGCGCGCATCGGCGACGCGCATCGGCGGCGCGCAGGCGGTCTGGAGAAGCCCCTACCGCATTGGTTGCCGTGTCAGCATTTCACTAATACAAGCAGCACACAAAACAGCAACGGGATTTATAAATAGGAAAATGTTCTTTAAAACATTTTTCCTTCCGCAGCGATAAACAGACATGTATACATCTCAATGATTAGATAATGAAATAGGAGTAGATTCCGTGTTTTTGTTTACAATAATAATAATAATAATAATAATAATAATAATAATAATAATAATAATAATAATAATAATAATGTTTTTGGTTCTCTGTGGTTGGGAAATTTATGTGGTTGAGTCTGCAAATTTATTTGTCAGGATGTTCTGCTGCATTACTGTCCGGTACCTGTGGTTTTATTTACTGCAGGATGGCCAAGAAAATTTTTGCTTGTTAAAGTATTTTTTGTTTACATTATTAGATGAAGCCGCGACCCTCGCCAGGAGAAGCGGTGGGAGAATGATGGTGATTAGGATTATTAGATGAATCACAGGCACACACACACACACACACACACACGCACATATTTATAACTTAATATTCCATCCGCCTGCCACTAATTCAGTATTGGGTCACAGGAAGCATGGAGCCTATCCTATTTAGTGTATATATGCACACACTGTGGACAATTTAGCGATGCCAATTAGTCTGAGATATGAAGACGCACCGCATTACTGTTACCAACCGCATTGTAACCTATATTCATCTTGTAAGAACACTGGCAATCATGCCAAATTCAATTCAGCAATGTGGCAAAAAACTGAATACTGCAAGTCATTTAATATTTAAGGGGGCATCTGACATGAAGGGGGAAAAGCGGAGCAGCTCATGCACCCAGAAGGTCTGCCAATTTAGTACTGGTCCAGGTTCATGCAGTTTAACTTGACTTTAGCATCAGATCGAAAATTGTCCTTTTATCGAAAGTGCTTTTTCTTCTCGCGTTCCGCTGGAGTAAAAAGGAAAAAAAAATGAACCGTGCGTGAAGCATGATTACATTTAAATTTTGAGTTTATCTGCCTCATAGTCATTATTATGAGAGCTTCATCTTTTTTTTGTCTTAATAGTTATTCACTTCACACTCCGACAGGCAGCTCAAAAGAGTGATGTACGAGCAATCGTAAAATCCGTCGTCCGTGTTTTAAGAAGTGTACGAGAAAGGTAGCGATGACGTGAGATCGCGGAAGGACTTCACCACGCCAGGCCAGGGCTAAGCCAGGTCACCATCCTATCATCCAGTCTTCCTTTTATCGCCCCCTAAAGACGAGAACAGGCACCCAAACCTTGTGAGCCCATTTGCAGATGATAAACAGGGGCGGGACCACAGAGGGACAGCCCCATCTGAAAGCTGATTGGCCCACAGAGTGCCCTCTCCCCTGTCACTCACCGATTCAAAACATATCATTAGCTAATGACTACTGCATGAATCATCTCCCCTTTAATGCCCCCCACCTAAAAATCACTTAGAATCGCCCGTTTTTCCTCCAGAGCCTAAGGGGCTGACTTCCATGTTTTTCCCACAGCCCGTTCCAGCCCGTTCTCCCTTCGCTGTGTCACTTCGATTCATTCATGGTTGCTTCTCTGCCACTAGCAAGTCGTGGTACCGGATGGTCATATGACCCCAGATCCCTGCTCTGCCGATGCAGACGGGAACCCGCGAGACACGCAGGCGACTTTGACAGCCTTCCTGACCTGAACGGTGAAGCAGGACGTGTCCTTTTGACCTTGCGTGGTACTCTGTGCCCAAAGACAATGAGGAGACACATATCAGTGGGGGGTTTTTAAGGGAGGGAGGTGAGGTTAGGGAGGGACATTTAGCACGCTCATTTGTACACAGCCAAGGGTAAAATCGCCATAATCTCCATGAGCGGATTTGGGGCACGTTAAGGAGAGTGCTTAAATAGTTCTGAAGGTCAACGTCCTTTCTACTCTGCTGCCGTTGCTGCTTTGGTAGATGGTATCTGCAGTCTCTGCCACCTCCATCTGCCTGTCTGAAGTACCTTTTATAATAATCGTGCTAATTCCCACTATTCTACATGCTCTGTGCCCTTAATGATACAGGCATTTAGAGAACAGCTTGCTTATTTTTCCCCTCTCCGTCCCCCAAAGACGATAACTGTCATATACAGCCCCCCCCTGGGGTCTTATGACATGGGAGGGTTGGGGGGGTGCTGCTGGTGAAGCTTGCTCCATAGGTAGCCACTTTTGAGATTGAACCAGGGAGATGGGGGGGGGGGGGGTAGGCAGATGATAATCACCTTCCGGCTTCACCAGCCGGGTTGCTCCGTTACTCCTCTTCTCCTCCTGGCAACGTTTTAATAGGACTTTGTGAGAGGCGACAAAGGAAGCCCTTTGAAATATAAAGCGATGTCGATTTTGGGAGCGCTGCACCCCGATTGGCTGGTAGGATTCCAAAAATGGCTGCCGGGCCCTTAGCGATAAATGCACCATCGCCTGAGGGAGTGAGGGCAGGCTTGCGCTGTGCCACACGGCGTTAGACAGGATTCCCGCTCAAAACACGACACTGGAGGTTTAATGAGGTGACATGTCGCATGGTGAATACGAGCAACTTAAAAGTTGCCAATTGCAGTAGGTACAACTTCCCAGGGATTTTCATTCATCCATCTCGCCATTCATTCATCTATCTATCCCTATTCCATAGCTGCTTATCCAATGCAGGGTCACAGTGCATTCTGGGATTTGCTATTGTTTGTTGTTATCTTGAGTGTTGCATACACAAACAGTGCTCTCACTCGCATTGATAACTATTGGCAGTTTTCAGAACAGAAACAGGAAGGACCTTGCTCACGTCCTGCGCAGGGGGATTCTGGCTTGTGTTATGCAAAGTACGTAACGGCAGTATGAAATCAGAGTAACAGAATTTGACCAAACTGAAAAGGATTAGGTGACCTCACACCTCCGTGGTTGGGGGCTCGATTGCTTCCCCCAGCTCTGTGCATGTATGTAGTTTGCATGTTTTCACCCAATGTGGTTCAGTGTCTCTAAGTTGTCTTTAGCATGTGTGCAATAAACTGGTGGGTCCTGCCTTGTTCTTATGGGGACTGGCTCTTGTACCATAACTACCCTGTCCTAGATGGATGAGAAATAACACATTACGTTCATTTAGCTGACACTTTTACCCAAAGAAATATCCAATTGAGAAGGCAGGGGCAGGCAGTCTCTGAAGCAACTGGGGACTAAGGGCCTCGATCAAGGGCCCAACATTAAAATCACGGGATCTGAACTGGCGACCTTCCAATCACAGACACATCCTAACCCACACCCCGCCCCTCATACATTTATCAATTTATGCATTTACAATACAGTTACAATACAGTTATGACAGCACACATCACAGTACAAAAAAAAAACGCTCTTCGAAAATGGTTCTGGGTTTATTACTTATGATGTTTAAAATGTAGTAGAAGCCATTTTCTCTGGATGAGATGATATGTGATTTAGGTGAGAGCGTGGAAAGAGGCGTGAAGGGTGATCTTTTAAAACTAGTCATAAAAATCAAACGTCTCGAAGAGTAAAGTGTTATAATTAATGCTGACAGCGGTGCTATAGTTTCTCTGGTGGGTGTTTGATGTGGAACAACTCGCTTTGTTACAATGGCAAGCAGAAACGACTGAAATCTCCATGTATCTTTGGGCTGTCTGCAGAGTCGCATTTTCATGTGCCAAGTTTTGTCAGATATGAATAAAGTCGCCAGCGCTGGAAAAATCTCAGCAATGCAGGGTGTCGTGGAGGTATAAAATTATATAAGACTATAGAATGACTCGAAGAGGAAGTTAGTATTTTTAGCATCAGTGCACAGTACTCCTGGTACTGCAATGGAGAATGGCGCTCTGTAAGATCAAACTAATGGATAAATACACTTTCTAATGAAAAATGATTTTCGGTCGCCGTATATATATTGAATGAATTTGCTGGGTCGTCTATCGGCACTCTGTTTTTGTGTCGCGGCTTAGCAAACGTTGAGTCAGATCGGGCATGTTTTCGGACGACTGCTGTTTATTTAGTGTCGACGACAGGCGTACCTGCGCCGTTTCCCATGAGGTGGCATCTTATGCCGTAAACAGCTGACCTGCCAACGGTGATCAACTGGAAGCTGTCACTTTTTTCTGAGTCCGGACACGTAACAGTACCGGCAGCGGTTTCAGCTGCAGAAGCAGCCACATAGAGGAGCTTCCGGAAGCTATTCGGCATCTGTTAGGCCAGAAGCGCGTTCCTCCTACACGCCAGCCTCGGGGCGGCTGGCGGGCAACTTTCTGCGGAGCAGCCGGACCCAGCCGGTTCATCCGCAGCCGATCCAGCTCCCCTTCAATGCACCTTTTCCCCTTTCCCATAGTTTATGTAACTGAATACCGCAGCCCTGAACAGTCAGAGTCGGTGTCAGGGATTGGCTCAACACAGAGGCTCTGTCCTGACATTTTTTTTTTTTGGGGGGGGGGGGGGGGGGGTGTTTAAAATTACAGGGTTCCCGTTGCTGACTCCCCAGAAGCAGGCTTATACAGAATAAGTATAGGGTGTCTTGGGGTTTGTGCCGATATGTGGCTGCATTGACGAGCGGGATCTCCTGTAGCAGGTAGCTACTACTAGCATGGGAATTGTGCTCTGGGAGGGAGACGGATAAATCAGCCAGGCATGCCTATCATACTGGGCTGTCATACACGCCCTGGAGAACTGGGTAACAGCATAAGGAAGGGGTTAAACGCCTTGCGTAGAGGCCAAATCTCCCATTACGATCACAGAGTGAAATCCGACACAAATTCCACCAGGAAAGCTGTTGTTTACCGGGCCACGTCCATACTGATGTGTTTAACGCTGCGCTAATCCCCAGCATAGATATACAATATATGCTACGGAGCCTCGCTAATACAAATACAATTTAAAAAGACCAGGAAGTGGTATAATGCCAAAGTTATGAAAATCATTAGGCGGCTGAATTCCACGACGCATCTATGTTTTAGCGGTAGACGCGTAAATCCGTACTGCTATTTTCTGTAGCCACATCCAGTGTTGTCAGATCTCCTCGTGGAAATGTAACTAAATTTGAAAGATCGGAGCCACAAACTTGCCCTTCGTTGTCCTTGCGGGCTGCTGTGGAGCTACACAGCCCACAAATGCGAAACTGTGAAGTGCAGACTGTGTCTCAGAGATGAGTTACGTTAAGAAGACGATTAAGGCTGGGAACTGAGAATTCTTGTCACGTGCCTACGGGTCACCTCTAAACCCGAGTGGGTCCTGACCCAGATTAAATCATACCGCTCCTGCGTGAGGCAGATTTTTTTTTGCAGAATGAATAGCAAAGTCAGGAATTGACCTGGGACTTAACGGACAGCCGAACTAAAGACTTAGCTAATGATTTGCTAACGGTTAAGTATCCCGAAAATCACGCTCTTAAATCTGCAGCCTTAAGCAGAAAACTCCATCAGAACACCGGAAGAGCCCCGGGCGTGTCCCAGATCCTCCATCCGTCATTTCGGGTGACGTCCCCGAGACGTGCGTAATTTGCCATCCCGATGAGATCAGTAGGTCTTCCGCTAACGGACTGTTCCGCACCCTCGTTTGAAGAAACCAGGAAGTGCTTCAGCACAGCTAGGAGAGCTATCAGCACGGGAAGTACAGGAGATTAATAGTGTGGGTGCCCGACGCTGGCAAGGAAATCACCGCCATTTAACAGTGATGTAATAGTGAAAAGAAGGATACATTTAGAAATCATTTATACCCTGCTGGTTAATAGACGGGCCTGCGTGCCATAAGACTGGAGGTTTTATTACCTCGCTTCCTCCTCGATTTCGGCGACAGATGAAAACAATGTTCTTTTTTTTCCCCGTGCCCCTTAACTGACGGGGTGTCATACGTCTCCGACCAGGAGCATCTCTAATTTTATTATTGCCGACAGCTGCAAACTGACTTGCCAGGCCACTAATCGCGATTGGCCCCAAATGACAAATGGCAGCCAGAGGGAATAACAACCCCCCCCCCGTGTACTGACACATACGTACTGCAATTAAGTCCCGTTTTAATGACAGGGTTCTGTTCCTGGATTTACCCTCCCCGGGCGCAATCTGGTCGTCACTGGTGTGTCACGTATGATCCATCAGGCAGCTTTGGGCCGCCAGTCCATTCCATCCACGACATGAATCGCTGCGCGGTTTGTCATTCCCAATCGCTGTTTTCCGGCCTTGTGAAGGACACCGGTGTCTCCAACGGCTCCTGATCTGAAGGCCTTTCTTCTGTCGGGGAACCCCAGAGATAAACAGGCAAGGCTGGAACTTCTTGAATTTTGATGTGGCGGGCGGCGTGCTCCGACTGCGTCCCTCGCGTAAGGAAGGTACCCCCCTCGCTCCAAGCCGTCTTCATTCCGCTCACGCCTGGCTCCTCGCCCTGGAATCAGAATCAGATTATGCCGGTGCCGGGCCTGGAACACGGCATCAATAAAGAGCGACTTTAAAGTGCTCTGCCAGTCAAAGTCTAAGCCGGGGCTCCGTCCGTCGTCAACCTGAGTAAATTCACTTAGGAAAAAAAGAGGCAGAGGAGAGATTCAGGGAGTAATTTAGTTGATGGAGTTTTCGAGCTGAGGTGTAAGCGATGCTGAAGAGTCCCGCTGGGAAGAAGCTAGATCAGTTTATTCAGACTCTCTCTGCGGTCATTTCTTGTCCTTTCACCAAATCCAGCTCTCTTCCACGATTTCTAAAACCCTTCTATCTGGTCCATCTATCGAGCTCCGTGAAGCAGATGTCTGCATTTACACAGCGGTTTTATTAATTAAGGTGCTTAATTGGCTTTACGTTGGTTAAATTACTGAAATAGACCCTTGCCTGGGAAAGAGGCAACTGCATGAGATGGGTATATGGAGGACCTATAGTATGTAACACAATTAACACAGAACTGCATAATTAAGTTTCTCTCTTTCTTTTTTTAACAATGGTTTTAAGGGCTCAATAACATGGTGTTGAGATCTAAGAAAAGCTTATTGCCCCTCTGATAATTAAGGTTCCCATGGAGACATGTGGTATCATTAGCACAGCTGTCCCAGTGTACCGCCAGGATCCAGATAGCGATCTTTCTAGAGCAAAATACCTAAAAATAAAAAAATAGAAGATATACAGCTTTGACGTCATCCATCCACGCACCTTTTTTCCAGTCCGAAGTCACAGAAGTGTTATCGTTAATTCTAGGGGTTTTCAGTGATTTCTTTGCTTTTTTTTTTTAATTTCTAAAATAATCTCGTTTCAGAGACAGAAGCCGAGGAAATAGATTCCTGAGGAAATCCGTGTGGTGCTCCTATAATGGAAAAGTGAAGTTTGTAAAAAAAAAAAAAAAAAAAAAAGAAATTCTATCAAATCATTCCATTATGCTCAGGAGTACTGTTTCATTTCCACACTGAGCAACTGCTCATTTTTCAGTTTATTGATATTTCCTGCGACCACCATCTCAGCCCTGCATGGGTGTCACTGCAGCGCAGTAACTAATGTTGCGGCCTCGCAGTCTCTGGGGCTGCGCTTTTAATTCCGGCTCTGTGAGCAGAGCCTGTGTTTGGGGCAGCGTGTGGCTCTGCGTGTTTAGGATGCTCTGCCTGTGATCAGGAGGTCCCTGGGTCGCCATGGTGATTTCACCATTGGACCTCAACCCCTAATAGCTCCAGAGACTGTCTGACCCGGCATTCTCAAAAAACAGTGCATCCCTTTGGATAAAAGAGTCTTCTAAGTAAATGCAATGTGTTTGTAGTTTGTACGTTCTCCCCATCTTCCTGTCCGCCGCCGTGCAGTTCTGGAATGGAGGGCTGTCTTTTCCTAAAACGGCCAGAGATCTGTGGCTTATATTATCTTTGATGGGGTTAATCTGAAGGGGCTCATCTGGACCCACTCGATGGACCCAAAGTGCCGTTTTTGCTCTCTCTAGAAATATTTTAAAGTCTTGAGACTGGAGCAGCGTCTACGTGACACACACATACATTAAAGAGAAAAAGTATCAAAGGCTTCTGTGTGGTTTCTTCAGGGAATTCCTCCAGGCTTGTTAGCCACTCCAGTTCTTCACAGCAATCTTGAAGTCTTCAGAAACGGTCCTCGGTCGCCTGGCTGGCAGGAGAGCACTCCTGCTGGACCTCGTTCACAGAGCCTGCCGTCGTTAGGATGCCCTGATTAGGAGAACAGCCGCGGTCCGGGGGAACTGTTACAGAACCGTGCTAAACACCTACACCAGCCATGTCTTTGGCATTATCCAGACTGCAGATTCCACCTGGTACACAGTGCTAGTGTGGTCCTTCTGGTATAGAAATTAACCAGTTCCTGGTCCCTCTGTTATAGATATTAACTCATGCCACAGTCACAGATTGAGCATGTGTCCGTCAAAGAAGTAAAGCCAGTGGAATACATGCAATCTTCTCAATTGAGGTCATGTGGGATGTGTGATGAATTCGTGTACAGAAGTAGGTCAAGCCAAGATGGCCATCTTGAGCGGCAGAACTATACATCGTGGGTCATTTTTGGATGTTTACCTCTAGTTAGATGGTTTGCTTCTTGGATAATTTTGCCGTTAGAACGATTCCGCAGTGGCTCCAGGGCACTCCATCCCAACGACCGTGACGGCAACCCTCCTGACGTGAACTGGGTTATTGGCATGCGAGCAGAGACGTATGGGGCGAGCGGGTGCAAGTCCCGCCCCTCGGGTGGAGGTTCTGGCCTCAGGTCTGTTCAGAGGATGCGGCCCCGCCAGGGTTTTACATGCCAGAGACGTTCTGGAATCAAAATTCAGGCAGCATGCAGCGTGTGAAATATGCAGGCGTGCATCGGAGAACCATCTGGAGGAGCACCTGAGAGGTCGCAGCCTGTGATGGCACACCCTCGGGCTGAGCCAAAGCTGCGGCGGGCAGAAAAACAAGCCGGGGCCCCCTTAGGGGGCCTCCCGAGGTGCGGAAAAGATCCCCGAGTCCCTCCAAATCTGTGCTGTCGCTAACTACTGCTGTCATGCTGCATTTGCTTACTGCTAAACAAGATTTGCCTGGTTATGAGCACCAAGATACTACTGACGGAAACCACAAATCAGCCACCAATGGAGGGATCGACGACCTGGACAAGGCGACTGCAAAGTCAGAGCATGACAATCTGTCGACCTTAGGTGATATCACCAACGTGAACATTGCGTGAAAATGTCCTCTGGACTAACCAGTAGTTAGGGGACGACGGTGGAGAGTAGCTCAGCAGATTAGGGCTGTGGCTTAGAGAGCTGTATTCACGTTGGGAAGGTTATCGGTTCAAATCCCATGGTTGGCAGAGTAGTCACATCACTGTTGGGCCCCTCCTTGAGACCCTCAACCCCATCTGCTCCAGGGACCCTGTCTGAATCTGATTTCTAAATCCATGCTTTCTTCGCCTGTATGTCGCTCTCCACAAAAGCGTCCGCTAAATAAATAAATTACAGAAAATCGCCATGAAAGCTGGATGCTCCTTGAGGAGCTTAACGAGGCCCTAATCAGTCCCTAAAGGACAGAACATCTACCTTTAGCTGCTTTTCGAGATATCAGGCCACAGTGCTGAGGCAACTTTACTGGTACACACAATAAATACCATGCCAAATGAACCTTCCCCCCTACCATGACAGAAAGACCAGTATCACAGGGTCGTCTGCAAACACCACATGCAGGCACTGATACTCTCCTGATCGTGTAGAATGGGACAATGTATGCCATTAAAATTAATATTTTCCCGCACCCCAACATGACATGAGACCACCAATGTCATGAAGTCAAGCTTCCTCATCATATGATACAGTCCTGGAAATCAAATCTCATGTAATGCAACAAAGAACTTGCATTAAATTTCCAAAAACTCGCTAAATCCTCAAAGATCTTCTTGAAACACCGTGGACTGAGTGTCTTGGCATTGAAACACAAACAAGTCGCCATGTTAGTTACATAAGTCGCTGGTTGTCCATGGTAGCTTAACAGAATGCCGCAGCAGTCCTCTGTAATACATTGTTAGTTGCTGTGTTTTTAGTTCACAGTTAAAACATTATTTGCTGGGACATTAGAAGCCATATAACTATTTCCTCTGCCAAAAGTGTGGAATGCAGTCCTTTTTTTAAGTCTTCATTTTGTTCATTTGCCTCTAGCTACAGCAGGCTAATCCAGCCCCTTCACGGAGGTCAATGAGTGATTAATGTAAATGTATTTAAATGATTTTTATTTACCTATTGACCGCAAACACGTTCTGTCTCCGGTAGCTGATTTCTTTACCTCTGTCTGCCCTCTCAGGCACAGATGCAAGACCCCAGGCTCACAGATGGGACAATCGGATGTGTCTCACCATTCTTTGCGGGATTTGCTCTGTTTGTGTGCCGTCGCTGTCTTCAGGGAAGGACCTGATTCATCTTTGAGATGCATTTATTCGAATCAATATAGCATCTCCCCATGCGACATGTCCCGCTGGATCAGGTCCTGTGGTTGGGGATTTATAAGAAGGGAAAGGTGTGGATGATATCATTAAAAAAGGAGGGGAATATCCTCGGTGTTCATTTCCTCGAGGGAAATTATCAGTGGGAAATGCAATATATCTGGAAAATGAATTTCCAGAGGTTTATCAATATCTTCAGTGTATAAAATGCATGTGCGTGCATAAGTGTGCAGATACTCCCTTATAATTCTATTTGAGTTTTTTTCACAAGTTAATTTGCATTAAAAAGTGCTTTACTGAAGTAATTCAAATTAATATATCTATAAAATATACATATATTATAAAGTGTAAAAGGTAAAATTATAATTCTTGCATACTGGGGTTTAGTATAAAAGGACCCGATCGTTAGGCTTGTTGACTAATTACTAATCTCTGGTTTGTTATGTGTGCAGCACATACAATGATAATACCTTTTCCTCGAGGTAAAAATTCAGGTAATTTGCAAAAACAGACACAGTCAGCGACTCCATTTCCATCAGGTGACAGTTTTTGTAATATCATACACACCTTGCCTCTTGGATATGAGATGCTTTCATTTCTAATTCATCATCCAGCTTCTCATTCATATGTTTCATACTTGAGTGAGACGTGCTGGGAATGTCAAAGAGAAGGGCTTTGTTCATTGGGACCACGTCGTGTCCCGAAATAACCGGACCCGGAGCGGAGATGAGAAACCGCGGATGTACGGTCCAACTCACGACCCAAAAGATGCAAACTGTAAGCAGCTACTGGAGCCTAAAGCAAAACACCGGACCCAAGTCTCATCAATAACAACTCAGAATATGAAGGGGCTCATTGTTAAACAGGAAGGTCTGACGTTGGGGGAAACAGGTGACTAATAGGAAATTGAAAACAGAGAACATTTCGGGGGGGGGTGCTGCCTAGTCCAGAGGGTTAGGCCTCTGTGTTTGGGATCCAGAGGTCGCTGGTTTGAGCTCCAGACATGACACATCTAAATTAGGCCCTTACAATGTGGGTAAATATATAGCAGACCACGTGCTCAAAGCCCAAGCTTTGCTCGTGGGAGTTTTACCTACAGAAAAATGTTCTGAGGGCGGAATGAAAAATGATTGGTTCAGAGAGATAACCAGATAATCAGATTGTAGAGAAAGAGGTGGGTCCAAGCAACTAGAGGAGGCAGGACCGACCAATCAGATGTCTTGGTTCTGCCTCCTCTAGTTGCTTGGATCCGCCTCCTTCTATACTTGTGCCCAAGCCTCACTCTCAACTGTGTGTGGGATATGTGAAATGAAGCATTCAATGTACCTGTGCAAATGGCAAACAAAACGGATTGTTTCACATAAATTATATATAGTTTTCTGATTATCCTGAATGTTTCCATCACATCCACTATATTCCTGCTACGGTGTGAATCTAAGGACACACTAGGTATTCTGTTCCATGCTTGTAGTTGCTGAACTTTTTCCCTTCGTATTCATCTCTCCATGACGCTTAAGGAGGGCGGCAGGACCGCGTAGGCCGGCGCGGTGTCCTTGCACGCTAAACCATTAGCGGCCCTTGGTAATACAGAATTAATCCCGGTTTTTCTGACACTTCCGGTCCTGTGGGGAGGAAAGAGCTGATTATAACTCTTGGAGGACAGTCCTAGAACACGACTGGGGAAGGTCAGAGAAATGCAGGCAGATGTTGGGACTGGGCCCCAGTAGGAAAACGCTTGTTCGCACAATCTGTGCATGTTGTGCACTGCAGCGCCCCGCCACATGGAGGGGGGGGGGGCACAGGGGCACTGCGTGCCGGCCAGTGACAATGGAGGTAAATATAAATGGCAAAACGCCGCCACATTTACATGCCGTCGAACGTGACACCCTCCCCAAGCCCTTCGGGGAAGCAGGACGGATGCCGGAACATGCCGGAACCTTGAGGATGAACACCAAGGACACGTGAGTGCTGTTGCTTTTTTTTACTGGCGTGTCATAAATCACGGCAGACGTTCTGTGGTCAGGAGGCCGAGAATTCTGGCCTGGACCGGACCGGACTGCAGGATTTGCTAATAGACTGTTTGGCCCAGCCTCGACACTGATTAATCACGTTGATGCCTGTCCATTATGGCGTCGCCATAGTGATGCCCAACAATGCATTCTCGTCATCCAATTCTCCAGTAGACAACTGGACAAAAAATGCACCCAGAACATCGTTTTTAAACAGCTGGCAGTCTGCTGTAGTTCACTGGCCTCATCAAAAACCTACATTTCCACATCTCCTTTGCCTTATATACTGTTATTTTTCCAGCTTGCTTGCATGGGATAGAACTTCCCCTTTATCCTTGTCACAAAAACAGACCAGCTGTGTGATGCCGCTCAAAATCATGATCAATCCCCAAGTGACTAAAAAAATTAATTCACCTTATACTTCACAAATACCCCACTGAGCGATTTCACTGTGTAGACATGTTATTTCACGAATGACCTTTGTAAGCCAGTGCTTATTATTTCCAATACTTTTCCTGGCGAAAAGAAATTGTAGACTTACTACCTACTTAGCATTTCTATCAAAAACAACAATTTTCATCAATTCAGAAGGCTTGACATTTTACTACAGCGATCCGGGTTAAGTGATTTGTTCAATAGTACTACATCAGGGCCTTATGAAACTTCAGATGGCTTTGTAATTCCATTTCGTTAGCCACTCTGCCACCTGCTGGCCCTATTGAGACTTGATGCAGAATTTACCCCAGCTTGTCATGGTCTCCCACCCCCTTGAACTCTTGCTGAATCTCAAAAGTTTTCAGATCAATACCTTATCCTCTCTAATAAGCAAACAGAGCAGGAATAAATTTGTGGATGAATCAGAAGAAATTTCGATGTTCGTCCCTTTCTCATCAGATGAACTGGCCAGCATTCGCCAACCCCGGCTGGACTCGCCCATAAATCACACCCGACACAAACAACACCCTGCATGATCTATCTAATAAATGAGACAGGAGGTAGGATGCAGGTGGGCTCTCCAAATATGCCCTCTCTCCTCCCAGACTCCTCACTTCCTTCGCTCCCATCAACCAGGCTATCACGGGCGAGTCGCCTCCCAGCCAAACGTTCACCCTGTTCGTTTAATGTTCGGCTCTCCCTTCGTAGGAGGCGGTGAGAGGTCTGAAGGACGGGACGGCTTCATGCTGAGGACCCTGGGCTCCTGGTGCAGCTGATCGGGACGTCACCCTCGATGTGATATTACCACGGGCAGGATCTTTCCTTTGCACACGCCAAGTAAAACTATAAAAGAAGCAGATAAAACCGTGTAAAGAACCATGTGCTTTTGGGCCAGAGGGGGCCCACGAGCAACGAAGCCACCCCCTGCTACCCATCACTACGCTACTCCATGGTCCGAGTTTCCATCTGACTGCGTTCAGGCCGCGTGTGTCTGGAGTCTGCATGTTCTCCCTGTGTCTGTGTGGGAGTCCTCCAGACAAGCCGTGCTATTTCATTGTATTACCTTCTGAATGCTGCATTCGTACCAGACATGGTATCTTCTTTAATCATTGTAATAATCACAATTAATTGTTCTCTAGACCCATCAGACAATGATAACAACCCAGATGATTCAGATTTTCCAGTCTTGTATTAAACACTGGCATTCTGATGGGTTTCAAAACACAGTTTTAGTTCCAAGTACTAATAATTTTAATTCTAATAATAACGATCATTGAAGAATTATTACAAACTGTTAAGCAATATGTTTCAAAGTTTTATGAATTAAGTAAAACTGTCTGTCTATAATTAATTATTTAGTGTTGATCTTAATATTTCACTTACAGAAATGAAGCCGTGTATGATGGCGTATGTTCTGCAGAATTTTTGACCCAATGTATTATTAATTTTACAGTTGCATATTACCATGTTTATAGCAATAATGTACATCTTTTGTTGTGGGGGTTTGTACTTCGTATTCAGGGTGTGGAGAGACTCCGGCTTCACCGCCTATTGACTGCAACACCATGCCTCCACGCCGCATTGATTTACAGCTTCGGACCGCCGTGAAAGTCGGCGCTCTGGCATGCCGAAGTGTCACAATGTGGCGGTAAGTGAGCCTTGCAGTCCGATACGGCATTAAATACCCGCCGAGATCCGCAGCAGACTGACGGGCAGACATTTATTTATTTACTTACTTCTCATGAAAAGATGTAGTTGCACTCTGCTATTCACATTCTACACATTTAATACAGTTAACACACACACACACACACACACACACACACACACACATATATATATACACATACACATATACATAGGCAAACATACATATGTACATATATATATATGTATATACACACACACACACTTAGACATATGTACATGTACACACACACACATATATATATATTTGTGCTGGCACACAGTCCAGGAACACGGAGACCCTGCTCTGTATTAATGTACGTGTGGGAAGTGAATAATTGGCTGCGTGGGTAGAAACTCGAGCGTTTTCTATACAATAAAAAAGGAACAAATAGAGACCACTGGTTCTCATACCGGTCTGAAGTCTCTGGAATTAATGTGGAGCAGAAACTCTTCTCGGGGAAACCCTTAGAACTGCGTCTCGCAGCGTGTCTTCCAGAGACGGGGCCACCAGTGCAAACGCGCAGCCTTATCTTACAGAAAGACGCTATTAAATTCAGCGTGAATTCGCTCCAAAGGGCTGTCCTGTATACTCCCTTATTATGCCTGCAATCCAGGGTTTAAATGTGTTTAAATATGTTTTGTCCATAAAGCTTTACATAATCTGCCTGAATATGCCGCTGTTCCATTTAGCGATAAGAAATGGTGGCGATGCGCATTATGCATGGTACGGTGTCTGTTATTGATGCTATAAACGGTGTAAACATGCCGCTTTCCCGGCCATTTAACGTGGGACAATGGGGACGTGGAGCTGGCAGCCCAGGCGGTGTTTAATATCCTGTGCCGACGCCCCGGTGGCTGCACTATAACAAGTTAATAAGGCCTTTCTTTGCAGATCCGGTATGGAAGCTTAACCCCACAGAGGGTCTGTGTTGACGGCAGTTTAGGTGTTACAACGAGCCCAGTGATGAATATGAAGAAATTACAAATGCTGTCAGTGTTATGGATCCCTGCAGAGTCTCCGGATGAGGATAAACGAAGACTACTGAGGGTTTTTAAAGCATTATTCATGGTATTTATACACTCTTTGACCCAGAAAATGGGGATGATACCCTTTAAGAAAGCCCCCCCCCCACACCAATATAAAAAAAATTATAAAATACTAAAACTCCAAGAATTACAATGAAATACCCAGAACCACTGCTTCCTTCCGGTTCCTTCTATACTTCCTCCCTACTTCCTCCATGCTGTGAGCCCAGTCGCCATGGTAATGCCAGTTAACCCCTCACACCATTCCCCTACCTCTCGCCAGGCCACGTCGTGTGTAATGAGCCTTTAAGGCCCCCCCTCCATCACCCCGGCGTGAAAGTCACTGCAAACCTGACCGCCTAATTCAAGGCTGAAAGAGCCAAATGAACCTTGACCTCCAAATTGTATTCTAGCACAGGCATAAGCCATTAAGCCTTGTTTTTATACCTTAAGGTACAAGAGGAAGGAGAATCTATGGCATCCTTGGGAATGTAATTGAACAAAACACAGGGAAGGTTGTTTGTAAAATGACAAGTGTGGAGAAATGGGTCTGATGGACACATTTACCGACAGCACCATGCTGTGTGCACTTTGCTGGAGTGAGTTTAAATAATGATGGACGGCACCGTCAGAGGATTCCGATGCAGAGCTGCCTTTCTCCCACACCCCCGGTCCCATTTCCTGGATACGTACAGCCATGCCCCCGTTTCCGTCATTCTCGCTTGCTCAGATCGGACCTTGGGATAAAGAGGAACGATTGATCGTGCAGAGTCAGTTTTAGCGAGGATAAATGCACCGGGAATTTGCTGAGTGTCGCCAGTAGGGGGCGCCATGTGGCGTGCAAGTTTTCTCGAGGTTTACTTATAGCACTGCCACTTGTTTTGTTTTGTACTGCTAATACTAAACTAAACACTGAATAAATAGTTAAGCAACTATGCCCACTGCTTGTCTGTGCGTTAAATGATGGATAGGTCTTCTTCGGCTGACGTAAGAGGGTCATCTGTGTGGGTCAGTTACCTGCCCTCTGAAAATTGCTGCTGCTCCTGGTCAATGCGGTTTGGGTTTCACCGAAGAACATGGCTGCTGCTTCAGAACCGTCCCTACCTAATGTCTGGACCTTTGTCATCAACCGGCCTGCTTTCCAGGTTAACCGACTCTGTTTTTCACAGCTGCATGATAAATGTGACCGGGAGCTGGGACCTGGAGAGCGGAGGTGACCCGACTGGGAGGTACGGCGGATGTTTTCAGCACAAGTGTTTACGCGAAATCGATGACTTTTCTAAGGGTCGCGGAAAACTGTGCAAAATAAGACCCGTTAATTGGATGCCGGTACATTTACCAAATGAAGTTAAATCACTGCACTCATTTTGGTCCTGCCAACTCGTTACGAGTTTTTACAAGATTACCTCTCCCAAATAATTCAGGGCCTCTCATTTCCAAGTGTGTCTATCCGCCGTTTTTTGTGCAATGACACACGGAGGTTCAGAACCTCAAATTGCTGTTATTGACTTTGTTTTCACTGTCCAATCTATTAACCCACTTAAAAACGTTAAAGAGGACGCTGCACACGGCACCGCTGACGTTTCAAATGAGCCTTGCCAAATTCAATTATTACTATTCAGCCCTTAATAACGCCATTTCAAGTTTAATGAGGAAATCAGCAACGTTCGGGCTGATTTGCAAATCTATTGTTCACTTAATGAACTTAAGACATCCCCCGTGCATTTTTCCTATTTAAGAATCCCCGTTAGATCCAAATCATGATGCAAGCAGTTATTGACATTAAGAACATTCATTTCCTGCTACGATAGTTACCATTACATTTATTTAGCCGACACTTTTATCCACAGCAAAGTACAATTGAGGAAGCAGGGTCAACCTGTTCCTGGAGCAGTTGCTGAAGGGATCTGGCATCAGAGGCTGCATCCTTCAAAGAAACAGAAAGCTCTGTGAAATGGGCTGCTCTGACCTAAGGATACTTTCCTATTTGCATCACCAGCTGTTTCCGCCCTCACCCTTGAGTCAGGAAGCGTCGTTCCTCTCCCCTAGCTGGGACACGCCACTTTACCTCTGAGCGATGAATCTTGGGATATGTTGGGCTAAGATTTGGCAGAAGATGGACGGCATTTCTAGACAACGTTTAAAGGAGCCTTCAAGATGGGACAGCCTTGTCGCAGCGCTGTGACGCATTCGGACCTCGAGAGCACGCTATAACTTTTTAGCAGAGGACTATTCGCCTGCACCAGCACTGAAGGTAACAGACGGTTGCAGGTACTGCTAATGCAGTTCTGTTCTAACTGAAGAGATGCATTTACAGGAATGTGAAGGGTTTGTTTACCGTGTGTCCGCTCGATGCACATCATGAACACCGGTCGGGGTGCCATATCCCCTTGCGGTCCCGTCCGCTCTGGGGCCCTCTCCCTGATTCCTTTCACCTTCTCCACCCATAAGACGATTATTGTCGTAATTTCATGCCGAGGGGGCCTGCGAGGATGAATAAGGTGTGACAGAAGTCGTGGGCAAGCCCCAAAATGTGCTATATTTCATTTTGGGCTGGCCAGGTGTTACAAGATTAAATCCCCCAGGACCCCACTGCTGCAAGCTTAAAGAGGCACTTAACCTCAGCTTCATCAAGACCAGATCCCTGCTGCATAAACACTGAAAAAAACTGTAATGCACAACATGCAAGTGGCTTTGATTGAGTATATCGAGCTTCTAAATAATATAATGCAATTAAAAGCTACTATAATTCACAGTGTCATATTTTCTGGCTCATTTCAGGGGCAGGAATTATAACACCCATAATCGCTCATGAACTGAGCAACAAATAGCCAGAGTGTAGGCATAATATTTGTAATAATTAAGTGACCATGTGGTTTATAAGCGGTTCTAAGCAGTGGCACTTCCTGTTTCGGTGCTTTGTGTTAGAAGCACAGATCAAATACATCGAATATTAAATACTTTTAAATGGCTTGTCTGTTCCTCCTTGCATGTCCCAATGATAAAAAATTCATGTTGCTAAATTCACAAAATGAAAACTTCTGCAGCACAGGGAACATTCAGAGATATGTATATGTAGACAAAATGAGCAGATTCGAGATTCTGGGTGAAAGCAACTCAGAGCCTCAATAAATAATAAAATAGCACATTGGGGATGTTATTTGCGCAAATTTATAAGCATTTCGAAATGAGCTTTTCCGGGGAGTTCGTTGTAGCCTCTTTAAAATTCTGTAAAATTCTGTATCAGCTGAGTGCGATAATCACACAGAACAGCACAATCTGTCTTCAGGAGCCATTTTTCCCCTGTAAAAATATCATTAAGGCTGTAATCCATATCTTCATCTACGTGCCGCTTCCCAGATTGAGGCCCGCTCGGATATCGGAAAAGGGAAACTGACAGTGGTAATCCCCCCCCATCTATAATTTTATCATAAAATCCCTTGCATTATCATAAGAGCAATGTATCAGTGCCAAACACATAAAACCCCTTTTTTAGTGCGATGGAGCACATTGTAGGATATTATTACTCATTTTTTTTGAGACAATTAATTACAGATTATATTTAGAGTCGCTGCTGGGGAAAATATAGGGTAGAGCCACGGGTGTGCTTCTGTGAACTTTGACCTGCGTAGACAGATAGGAGGATAGTGAATAAAATCGCGGTGTGACCTCTGTCTGGCTTGCCAGCTCACAACCCAGCTATCCCACAATCCCCCACCCCTTTAAATCCCCCCCACCCCCCCCCCCCC
>JAODJW010000001.1:5379962-5392290 GCA_026777045.1 Hyperopisus bebe | reverse complement strand
CTTGCTGGTGACATGGCAACAGCGAACAAAGACGGTCCCCCCCCCCCCCCTGCTCTCTCTACCCCCAAGTAACAGCAGTATCTCTGATGCCCCTCTCAGGTCACTCAGTGTCACTGCAGCCCAGCTTAGGTGATCTGTGTCCATCCTCTGCCTCCGCCTCCTCCCAGGTACAGGCTGGTTCAGGGTGTCTCGACCAAGCCGGGGGGGGGGCTCAGGGACATTTACAGCGCTGTGGTCAGAACGGCTGAAAGAGACAAGCAGGGGTCGATGGTATTGAGCGGGACGGTGCTGCAGAGTCGCCCCTCGGGATAAAACAAAAAACCAATAAAGACATAATCACGAGCAGCCATGCCTGACTGATGCACACAGATGGGTGGATTCCTATCTGTCCCACGCCGGCCATGGACTCTTGGAGAGAGCCGTATAGGGAGCAAAGCCCCCCCCCCCAAGAAAATGGAAGAAGTCCCTTAGAAAAAAAAAGATGAGGATGAGGAGGAATGCTTAGGAGCAGCGGCGACAAAGAGGCTCATCTGGTTATGCGAAAGCAAGCAGGGAATTGCAGCTTATTCAGGAAGTGGCAGGGAAGTGAGGGATGAATTGGGGACGAGTGTTTGCACTCAGGAACATGGCCAAGGGACAGAGGGACCCAGGGGCGCCCGGCGGCCTAAGGAGCGGATCCCGCTGTCAGGGGAAGGCACACGCTGCATAATTAAAGGCACACATGCAGCCCGCCCTGCTTCCCGTCCCGCTACTGGGTCCTGTGCCACCCGGGTATGCCTCACACTTACGGTCACATGACTTGGCCACAGGAAGTAAGTCAAGTGGACCAGCTGACTTCGAGACGAGAAATGAGCACCTACACTAAATTTACCCATTTCTGGGGAGTTTTATTGAGTTTTTTGGGCTTTCGCTCACTATTTATTTATACTGTTGTCACCCTAGACTGTTGTAGGTCAGTACTTTGGGGCCTCCATGCCGCGAAAGGCGTTATACAAAAAGCAAATTGATCTGAAGACATTAGAGACAGTGCACTCTCCTGTGGCGAGAGCAGCTAGGTGTCACGCCAGGCAGCGAGTCGGAGAAGCAGATATCGATCGGCTTAAGATTTTCAAAACTGTGGAGAAAAAGCTTCATTATTATCCACTTAGAAATTGCTTCGTTATGTGCCTCTCTGCTCTGTTATTAAGGGCACGTCTGCTTGTTTGGGGGAAATTCTACAATTCTGGAAAGTTCTCTTAGCCGGCTCCCAGGAGTGCTAGGCAGCATATACAGTGAGCCCCAACCCCCTCTCACCCCCCCACTGCACACCATGCCCCCCCCGCCACTGCTCAGCACTGCATGTGTCTGCATGGTGTGGCTGTGCCCATTAACTGCAAGTTAAGTTCCTGTGTGAATGTCTAATGATTCTGGCTAAAGCCTCCAGGGGGCACCATCTTCTTCCGCTGTACATGTCTGTAAGCAGGGGCAGGTTTGTTGTTTCTGGGGCTCCATTCAAATATTCACTTTGGGCCCCCCCAGTATAGGTTATATTTGTAGCCAGCAGGGGGGCCCCAAACCTCAAGGGGGGCCCATTCAAATGCCTAGTTTGAGTGGTGGAAAACATCACTACTGTCAGCAAGCATAACATGCAGAATGATAGACGGTGTTCACTTTCCCAGCTCTGATAACGGTTTCCCGTGATGTCATATAACAGAAACATACTAATTTCATGAGTCACACACGCTCCGCCTCCCCCGGGTCGCTCCTGCCTTGTGTAAGCTGCTCCATGGCAACTGTAATTGGGATTCATTCCTAGGCTGCTATTGACTACTGTCACCTCCCCACAAAGAGAGCTGCCCTCATTTTCCTACTCGTGTCAAAGGGGTCAGGGCAGTTCCCCTTTGCCGATGGCTTCCAGCTGTGATCAAAGCTTCCCATACCACAGAAAAAAAGTGCCAGTTAAAATATCGAAAACTGTAAATTTCACGTAGGGCTGGAGTACTGAAGACAGGTCATCAATTCTTTTTAATGATGAATCCAATTGTTTGCGATGAACATTGACTGAATTTTCAATTTTAATTGTCTCTTTTTTTTGTGAGAAAATTGTTCCGTGATAGTGAAAGGAAAGGTCATTATTTGAAGCATAAACAGTGTGCCTTGTACTATTGAATTTATAATGGAATTTACACCTGTAACACACGTTTTTTTTCTTAAAAAAATTATGTTTAGTTGAATGTTTGTTCAGTATAAATTATTGAGGATTGATGCAGAAATATTGAAAATATAAGTATTATTTTGTTAGTAACTGGCATCAGTGAGTTGGTCGTTGTGATTTTATGTTTGACTTACTTGTTACTTCCATTGCTCTTGAGTAATATTGGGAAGTATTTGCATACCTCTGAGTACTCGAATCACTGGAGAAGCCATCTTCTTAAACATAAATGTATGATTGCGAGCTATTGCAACTGGGATTTTTGGGGGGATCAGATGTAGTGAATAAGAATGAGGCAATCAGCCCCCTCCCTGCCCCACCCCCACATTTGCCAGTTTCCCTTCAAGCTCAGGAATTTTCGGTGCCTTTGTCTGGTATCAGATGCGTGAGTTGGTGTCCTGGTGTTGTCTCCCACCAACAAGCTGTCGATTGCGATTGTTAAGTCGGTATTCCGAGCAATTGTGCTCTCTTTCCTACCTCGGCACTTTACCACCCTGCCGCCACAGCCCATGGGACGCCTACCCCTATCTCCCCTTAAGGGCATGGCATATATCTGTGGCGAGGGTGAGCCTTTGTTCTCATCCAATTGGTCGAGGCGTGTCAGCTGGTGTGTGGGCGTGTCACCGGTCGCCATCTGGGTATTCCCTCGGTCCTAATGCAGTCTCCCACACAAGCTCTCGTGGCATTACATTATTGGGTATGTAATACACGCAGGAATCGGTAATGTGCTTGTGTATCCATCTGTCCGTCCCTCCATTCATTCATCCGTTCATCTGTCTACCGATACTGCTTTTCCAATTCAGGGTTGCGTGGAGCCTGGATTCTGTCCCAGGATGCACTGTGGACTCCAGCAAAACAAACCCTTACAAAACATCCTAGCAGACCCACAGAGAGGTAATGGCTGTGTAATTTGTAATTTGACATCATTGTCAATTTGGCAGGTGGCTGCTGTTCTGACCTGAGAGCCCATTCCCCCTCAGATGAGATCTGTGAGTGTCTGGTGATCTCTCCCTCCCCCCCACGGTCCCTGTCCTCCTTCCCTGGTCAGATGTGTGTGAACAAACATCAGTAATGGGGTGAGCAGTGTCCAATCTACTGTTGTAGGGTGCCTGGGTGAAAATCATGTCCAACAAACAGCCCGCAGACCTACATTGGGGTTTGGTCTGATATCTTTGGAATTTCCTGGAATTCTGTCTTGCTCATACTGTTTGTGAGGTTCCCAAATGAGGCCAAAGGCTATGATTCTCATAGTCCCCCTTCCTTGGGTTGCTATAAGACAGAAAAGTGAAGTCCGGATCTGAAGAGAAAAGCCTTGCTTGTCGGATGTCACTGAAAGGCAGCGGGATTCAATCCGTTGACCCTATATGCCCCACTCTTCCTCAGAAGGAGGGTCCCATTGATCCCATGGGACTGGGCCACCTGCTGAGATGGGCCGTCCTCCTGTTCCTTTGAGGAGGGCAAATTGAAATCGTTCCAGAGAGGACTGACAATGCGAGAAGGAGATGGAGCGCGGAAAGGTCGGCCCACACTGTCGCTTCTCCTTTTGTCGTCCCGGCTGCTTGTTTATTATGGATGAATTTAACCAGAAAGATACTCCGCCGTCGCAGGCGTGAATGGGCTTTTAAGTGAGAGTCTGCCGGGGGTTATCCGAACTTCAGATTTACTTGGAAGGGGAAGAGATCGGAGTAAAGCTTCAGAGGAGGACGTGGAATGCAAACGAACGAAGGTATCGAGAGCGAGACAGAGCACTCCCCAGTCAGCTTGGATCCCCCATTACGCCGTTTTTGTCTGGCAGTGTTTACTGCCACTGAAAATATGCATCTGTGTGGAGCCCCCTGTTGGCCACAAACAGTCACTACACTAAATATGATTAATAATGACCCATTATTGATCCCAATTGAGAATTTTTTTTTTTGCTGACCCCATCTTGACACATAGAGGCAAGAGCAAGCTTGGAAATGAAGGGCAGTTATCTGCACTGTTACCCATAGAGCTGGGGGTTACAAGTCTCACTCAAGGACCCACAGCTATGATCATTCTGCCGATACTGGGCTCAAACCAGTGACCTTCCGATCTCAAGCATAGAGGCTTTGCCCTCTGCATCACACTCTGCCACAGCAGTCCCTCTTATTGTTGCTGTTATTGTTCTTGATATTAAATAAATGTGCCACTTTTTTCGGAGACACTGAACCAGCTAGCTAGCTAACATTTTCTGACTCTAAATGTTCATTTAGTTTTTGAAGTGACTTTTTGCCCCAGGAACAACTAAATTGGCCCAGAGATGAAGAGACAAGTGCAGGATGGGGGCTGATGATTAAATAGCAAAGGGAGGTGACTCTCTACCTTCCATGCGCTATCAGAAGGGGGCCCTAGCTGTCCTGGGGGGGGGGGTATGGTTTTACTGACTAACTGTGTGTGGGACAGTAACAGAGGGGACTGATACAACCAACAGACGGCCAGAGGAGAATCTATCCAGTCTTGTTAATGTGGATATTTAATGTATTGTGTATAATGTATTGCAGCACTGCAGGTTGTCGAGTTGGGTAGTTCAGTGACTCAGCTACTTGCTCTGTTGCTTCCCTCCTCCACGGTTGGAGGTTCGAATCCCACCTTCCTTCTGTGTTTGGAGCTGGTGTGCTCTCTGCATGTGGTGTGGGCTCCCTCCCACCTTTCAAAGACATGTAGTCAGCCTAATTGGTGTTTCTCATTCGAAGAGCAAATTTCCAAAACTCAACGAGTCCACGGGATGCATTTTCAAAAAAAAAAAAAATAGAAATTTAACAAGAGCTTTTCACTGGGACTGAGTGAGTTTTGGTTCCCAGTACTGTAAGATATCATGAGGAAGCCTGACTTAAGGTCCTTGGTGATCTCATGTCAAATACAACAAAAAATAAACTGAGCAAGTTTTAGAAACTCACTTTTCGATTACCCAGAGTATCTGCCCTGCGTTGCACTGGCATCATGACCAGGGTATCCTCTGTGCTTCTCTGCCCCTCCAGTGCCCCCTCCAGTGCCCCCGGTCCACTATGGTCCTGTCCTGCAGGAGCAGCTGGACGATGGATGACGGATGGATGATGAGGGCTGTAGCAGAAGGTGTATTTATCTTTGGACGGGTTACAAAGAGCCGCGTTACGGTGCATGCGTAGGTGTATCCGTGCTCCTGGGGAGTGGAGTTAAGAAGGCTGAGTAATTCTCCAAACTGTTTGTTAAAGGCAGCCTTACCTCTGGCGCAAAGGTCTCATAAGAGCATCTTCATACTGCATGCATCTCAAACCATGGGCAGATTCCTCACGACCAAACAGCCCTGACTGAAACATCAACACCAGAAAGTCAACATTGTTCCCATTGTAGAACTTTTCGGTGTTCGGCTCCAAAAAACTCCCACATACTCGGTCTTTATTCCCAGGCCTGGTGGTAATTACTAATATCTATTGTGAATTGAAGGACATTCTTCAGCTAGAGGCAAACCTCCTGTTATTTTCGCCACTGTAACTCACCCACCATCAAAAAAGCATGAATTTCATTTCTAAGCCTCTGTTTGAGAGCACAGTCTGTCGTTCTCATCTTAGGTGGTCGGATGGCTGATCAATACTCTTTTGCCAGGAAAGGGCTGGGTACTGCAGACCCCCTCCTGGGAGATGAACGAGAAGCCGTCATGTTTGGAGGCCACACTGAGGCCAGGGGTGGCCACTTGTCACATATGGAAACTGGTGATAGTCCTCGGGCTCAGCTCAATACCTGACGGCCTTGAAGTGTAAGAAAGTGCCGGAAATAGCTCCGGAGGATCTGATAGGCTGAAGGTGCTCAGTCGAGCTCATTCGGGACGCCTGGGCTTGATCACATCTGGTGATGGACGTCTGGGGCCAGGCTCTGAGGGATGATCAGGACACATCCCATCCATGTTTCCAGGAAGGGGGGGGGGTCTCATTATCTCCTGTCCTTCTCATCTCCCAAGGTCCACATTCGCACATTTGAGTGGTGACCATCGGGTAAGGTGGGGAGAGGGGGGTTGCTATGCTGGCTCAGGGGTGGGGGGTGTCAAAGAGACACAGGAAGAAAGCCTAATGAAAACTGCTCATGGCTATCGGCGCGTTGCATTTTTTACGGATTTATCCTCTTGATTTTTAGTGGCTCACAATCTTTTTACCCTCCTGGGTTTCTGATTTAACTGGTAAGTTGAGCCACGGCATGACTGACAGCACACGCCCCGCCCCCCCCGCAGCCTTCAAACCCCCACTTATCCCAGTGGTTTCTGCTCCACTCTCCCACTCCTCCTCCCCATGGCTATATGAGGGTATCATGCAAACCATCGCCGTTATGGCTTGGGGGGGCTTGGTGACTGACCAACCGGAGCCATGTGTTCACTCCCCAGCAGAGACGACATAATAGAAATGTTTTGACTGGGTTCACTCACCCCTTTATGCTGGGTATTGACCCACGTTGGCAATTCAGGCATCTCTTCATCAGTACGGCTGTGGCACAAAGCCAGGCAGGGGCACTTTCGTACTGTTCCTGAGGAGGTGGGGGTGTTTGCCAGTACCCTGAGCAGTGATTGACAGCCCCTTCTGCTCTTAACGACCCTTATGACACCACAAAGGCATCGCAGCACCAAACAGCCATGACGAGGAATCGATACCCATCTGACATGCCTAACGCGTTTTTTGACAGGATGGGGGTGATATCCCTGCTTCCCCCCCCCCCGCTTTACGGACTCCGTGCAGCTCCTAGTGATATACCCACAATCTTCGCCCCTCTGAGTGTGTGACAGGAGAAACTGACAGGAGAGTGGTCTGTGAAATAGGAAGTTGTGCGTCTGAAACGAAGCCCACATCCAGAATCCATATCCAGGCCTGGTTCCTATCGAACAACCTAAAGTTCCACTGTCTGGTCCGGCACTGGGCCTCGAGGAATGGGACCACACACCTAGTAGGTACAGCATGTAAATGTTCTTCATTATGCATGGAAACCTAATTAAAATTCCCATTTCAGCCCTTTATATGAATTTGAAGTCTTTCTCGGCATTCTCCCTGGGAAATGGTAGGTTTCTGTTGTTAAGGCCATATCAATCAATCCCCAGATGTTAATTAGTCAGAAAACACTGTTTTTCGTGCTCTGTCTGACCTCGGGCGTCCACCAAGAGTTCAACTTTTGCTATTTTCAGGAAGCGGCTGGTACGGCAAGCTCTGCTCTGGGAGTACGACCCCGGAGAGATCATCGTTGGCTGGATCCCCGAGGCTATCCGAGGCCAGGCCTCCTCATTTGCATAATGCGGTCCAGCCCCGCCCCCCTGAACACCAGCCACCGCCGTGAAGTGACCTGTGAGCTAGATTCCACTCAGCCGTTCAACCGGCAAACAGATCTCTACCTACGGCGCAGAGAAAATATAGTATTTAGCAATCAGCAGTGCTATTGTTTATGGGCGATATCAACAGTGAAACTTTAGTCGCTAGATTAGCTTTTCAAAGCATAATGGTGCTTTGCTTTGACAAAGACTTATAATATGCGGCTGCACTGGGTGGTTTGTTTATGTATTCATTTATGTGTTTGCTTATTTTTGGGGACTTGTATTTTGAAGTCATGGAATACTAACTTGATTCGTGTGCTGATTTGCCTTGTAAATGGTGATTGTATCTTCTTCTGCTGATGAGAGGTGTAACATAAGCATATTTCCCTTGGGTGGGGTGTTGACTGGGGATGCCTATTGTCTCACACCTGTGGGATTGTGGATTTGATTCCCATCCTGCCCTGTGTCTCCTTGTGTCTTCACATACGTGTGTTCTGTGTGTTGAAATAAAGCTTTATTTGCTATTTGTACATTGAAAGTACATTGAAATGTGTTTTTCCTCACGTCCTGTCTTGCTCTTCTCACACACATACAATGGTAAATACAAGGCTTGGGATATGACTACTGATCATGAGATTTGAGCCAACAACCTTCCAGTTACAGACAGAGGCTAAACCCACCAAGCGACACAACACCCCCACCATTGGTGTGCGTTTCCAAAGACACAGCGCATGTGAATCGGTGAGCTTTAATTTCCTAGAATGTGTGACTGCGAATGTGTGGCTCGCGAAGGACCCATTTGCACTCCGACTAACACGCTTTGCTTCCTGGGACAGAATCCAAGCTCACCAAAAATGGATGGATGGAATCCTTTTGTAAGAAATCATGCAACGCAACACGTTGCAGAGCAGAACAATAAATCGCCAATTATTTCTTCTCCAGAAATATTTAAATATGCACCAATAAAAAGGTTTCAGGCCAACCGGAAATGCATCTGACACACGGAGATTAAAAACATTTAGAAATAATCTGGCATTACTAAATGTGTGTGGTGGGGGGGGGGGCAAATCTCATAAGGAGATGAAGCCAATGACTCCATATAAATCCTCTTTTAATCTTCCAGTATTAAAAAATGCAGTATTTTGGTATTGTCCAGTGGCCCCCCTCACAAAGAACAGGCAATCATAGACCTAAGTCCAGGTTGGGATGAGCCAACCAGAAGAAGCTGGTTACACGCGCTATGAAAGGAAGGACGATGCATGTCGAGGTTCCGGCGCTTTCCACATGCCGTCCGGTTTATCAGGGGCCTTTATTCACTCTGGTCGCATTTTAACACCCAGCGGGAAAAGGATAGATCCCACAGAAGCTCTTGACAATGCGTTTGTTGATTCGCATGGCGGCCGCCGCAGAAAATTAGCATGGAAATAATCCCGCTGACAGACTCGGATCATCATTGGCTGCAGATTCCTGAAATATTTCATGAATCTTTAATATCTTGCCAGGAAAAAAAGAAGGAAGATTGTTACATAAAATTTACTGAACACACATGGAATGAGTGATAGACGCAGATTTAGAGGACAGAGGCGGTGGGCTGTGACATCGGCCGTCACCGTGGCAACGGCGGCCTTTCCGTCCAGGGTCCACGCATTAACGCCCCCACCCCCAAGCAGCCTGAATTGGGGGGGGGGGGGGGGAGTTGTAAACATACATGTACATATGATGCATATTTGACAGCGTCCGTCTAATCATCTGCATCAATGAATTATTTACTGGAAGGAGGCCCATCACATCCAAGGCCCTAATGTTTATTGATTGCCATCTCCTCCTTTTTTTTCATAATGTTCCACACCTGCCTTGGGATCCGGCTGCATGCAGAGAGCCAAGCCCCTCCCAATTTGGTCCTTGACAGGAGAACCAAGATTTCTGCTCACGCTGCACTCCTGCATTCACAGGCTGCTCCTTTCTGGAACGATCTTACCTCCTCATTTAATCGAAGGAAGTGGATTATCAAAACTGAAGTATGCCTCCCCCCAATCTCCCCCTCCTCCGTGAAGTTACAATTACACATTATTGTTAAAGTAAAACAATATGGCTACATAGCAACAAAAAAAATCATGCACCGTAACAGCAATACTTAGTGACGGATTCTGTGTCTCAGGGCAAAACAGCCGTGATGCTGAAATGCGGATCTGGAAGATGCGTGCTGTGATGTCACAGGCGTGACCTTCAGGGGACGCACCTGCGGAGCCATAAAGTCAGCCCCGATGGCGGCGCTTTGTAATTGGCTAGATTTAAACAGGCGTGCGATTGGCCTCGAAGCCGCCACACGAGGCACTCACACGCTCAGTTTTATCATTCTGCTATGAAGCTAATCTGCTTTTTTTCTGGCCCACGCCCCCCCTCGCTACGGATGTTAAGCTGCACACAGTTACATGCGGGTCTAATCCTACATGGGGGGGGGGGGGCTTCAATCTTCATCCCCTCCTGGGAAAGCAGGACATGACAACCATTAAGAATTGAGTTCGTTAAAGTTGCATAATAAAATGAAAGCACTAATGACGTGCAAGGTGTAAATCCTCATGCCCCTGGTCTGTGTGGTCGCCCCCAAGTGGACATAAATGTAATAACCTCTAAGTGGTCTCACTTTAATGAAGCAAAGCCATTTGTCAGCTTCCTCTGCATGTCTAGGATGCGTGATAAATCTCACATGCACATACACAGGTGCATAACTGTATCATCTGTGCAGTTAAAATGAACTATTTGCCGACATTTATTTTTGAAATATGAGGGTCAATTTGACCGTAAGCCTCCGTAATGTAACAGGCTGAAAACAGCAAGAGGCAGACGGGGGAAAAACGGGGCTGTGGGAGAGACGAGGTTTAGCGTTAACGACTAGTTTTGGATCGTGATCCAGCTCAGGATCAATAGCGATTGCCTCCTCCCATCTCTCTGCTGGAGCTCCTCGTTCTCTTGGCCTCTCTGGCGCCCCCCCCAGGGACACTCGACTGCTTCTTTCATCCCCTCCCCCGTGAAAGACGTTGCTCGCTGCCCAGCAAACTGCGTGGGTTTTTTTTTCTTTCCGGCATTCTATGCTGTGATACTATCTCTCCAAAACCCAAAGCAGAATATGTCGTTTCAGCTCCTATACTGCCACCAAATGACGTGACAGCACAGCGGGTGCTTGGAGAGCGCAGAACTGATACGTAGCAGGTTCGTTATTACACTTTCAGTTAATATCTGTGCTATCCCGGCACCGTTTATCACTCGTCCTGGTGCACTTGAAGGCAAAACTGAGCCTCATTTCATGAATATTGATGAGAGCTACTAGAGAATGTTTGCAGCGTGAAAATCGGTGCCAGATAAGTCCGGTTTATTCCTCACCAAGAGCGTTTGTTGTGTCGATCATGTGCCCCAGATCAGTAACAGCTTAGGGTGTGGGCTGTGGTTTGGGGGGGGGCTGAGATCTCTCCCTAAAAGCCTCTCCTCCCCTCAGACCTCCTCTCTCCTCCCTGCGCTCCCCAGCACAACCCTGACTCACTCTTCACTAGAGCCGGTCGGGGTTTCAGCCTCAATCTGATCCTTGTCTTGAAAATGGAAATGACTTCACAGAAATAAAAGCCATCTTTGATCTCAGCCATTGTCAAGCTCGGTGGTGTCTTGTGGAAATGGGGAGCCCTTCTTTGCCGCGATAAAAATTTCACGCAATTAATACTTTAACCCCCTCGCGGTACATTGAGTGTAATCGTGGCCTCGTTTCTTTGCGTGCTACCCATATTCAGCAGGCATAACGAGGTACAAACCGTTGATTGTCTTTTCTAACGACAAAAAATAAAATTATGAAAATGAGCGCAAGATGCACAGAGCTTTGCTGTCGTTCTAAGAATTCTTTTAACATAGCACGCTAGGCTAACGTTTTTTTATCTTCTTAAATGTAACATTCACGGTTTTTTTGCCCAAAAACAGTTTAACTATAACAACAGAAATCCCTCCAGTAGATGTACTGGCTTCCTCTAACCTGAAACTGGGGGTGCTCGCTGTTAATTAAATTGCCTTTCTCCTTTGATGATCTAAATGAATTCATTAGCGGGAAGCTAATTCTTTCTCTAGCCCACAGACGTGTTCCAAAGTCAGCATCAGGGACCTGAGTTTGGTTGGAAAATGAAGTTTGTTTTCCAGTCATCATTATCCTTCATGAAAAGGAGGCACAGTCACATGTTCAAGTGCACTGGGAAGGTAAAAATCACAAGCTTTTCCACTGGATTTTTTTTAGCTTTTCAGAAAGTAATTGCAAAAGAAAGCAGATGTATGTTTTGAGGCAGCCACTAGCCGCAGTTCATGCACATTCTGAGCTGTAAGTGGAAAGACCCGGAACGCAATGCCATGTTGGCCCATTATTAAAGGTGACTCCCAGCTGGACTTCGGGCTCCCCCCCCACGTTTCGTGACCTTTAGCAGTTTGCAGTGGTGTACTGCCTTCCTGCAGTGTTGTGTATCAGTAATGGCATTAGGAGGCCCCAAAGGGTGTGTATGCAATCACACACATGCTAAAATATCCTCTTTACATGACTTTACTGTGATGCACCAGCCCATTGAAGGGGGGGGGTCAATAATCCAGAGAACTCAACCACCTTGACGGTAACATCATCAATTTCTGTGGAAGGCGGCATAGGGGGTGGGGAGAGGTGTTTGCTAAAACCAGCTTCTGTGTCCATTGCTTTGTCATTGTCATGGCGCTCGGAAGTAGGGGCGTGGCCTACTTTCCCAAGAGACAGACCAAATTTAACTAATGATAAGTGATGTAGGGAAATCATTAAATTATTACATTATTAACTTTTTACCGCCTCCATGCCCTTC
>JAODJW010000001.1:5363030-5375215 GCA_026777045.1 Hyperopisus bebe | reverse complement strand
CTCAGGGGTGGGGGGGGTGAGCTGTGGATTTGGGGGGGGAAGGCGGTTGACAGACACATGCAGCTCTCCATGGTACCAGTCATGCACCAGGTATCAGTCTGTGACTGGGGTGACACACACACACACACACACACACACACACACAGACCTGTAGTCATATCTTTGTGGGGACCGTCCATTCATTTCTACGGGCAAAACCCTAATCCCAACAAAGATAACCTTAAGCTCTACCCAGCCCTAACCTTAACCATACGTAACCAAACAAAATCATGACCATTGGCATTTGTAATTTTTAACTTGCAGAAAATGGTCCCGACAATGTCAAAATAACAGGATTTTATCACACAGTGGGGACATTTGTGGTCCCCACAATGTAATATACACAGAACACACACGCACACACAGATATGCAGACGTGCAAAGAGCAGTGCTTATCTACACAAGACAACCGGCGTGGCGAGAGAATCGGCAAAGCCTCCCTGACGTGGCTTTGATCACCACGACGGCCTTTCCCGCCGTGTCCTGGCTGCTCATTGCCAAAGGCGCCGTGTCTGCAGACCGCTGTTAGCAGCGGGTACTCCAGTGACCCCGAATCACGGCAGAGCCTTCGGGGTCGCGGCAGACAATGAGATCTGTGCTCTGCCAAGCGTTGCTGCGGTTTCCGGTGGCGTTGGCGAGGTCATCCAAGAGAGACCAATCATTACGGCAAGAGACTAACATGAGAGAAAAACAGACCCGTAACCTGAAAGGGGCATGAAGGTTCTAGAATCCTGAAGCCGAAAGCATACTGAGGCACCGTGGCTTTAGCACACCGTTCCTGTGTGTGACCGGGTTCTACGTGGGCTTATCCTCACCTGAGCTCTCGGTTCTGGATGACATCAGCCTGAAATGAGCAGAAAAAAATTACAGGATACCCACTGGCAGCTATTTCTGATGTATATAAAACTATAAAAGATCTAGATTATTTCCATCCATCATCCAATTGTTTTTCCCAGTCAGAAGGAGCCTGGGGTCTGTCTGACATAGCAGAGGGCACAAGAACTGCATTCCAGTCCATTTCAGGGCCCGTACTCACAGCCAGCTCAGGTAATTCAGGGAGGCCATACAAGCTGATTGTCTGTCTGTAGGAGGAAATGAGAGTATGCAAAGGAAAGCTGCATTACCCAATTACCAATGGGAAACATGCAAACATCATGCAAACACACACACACACACACATGCATGCACCCACACATACACAAACACGCATGCACCCACACATACACAGACCCGCATACACACACACAGATGTGTATGCACACACCCACATGCATGCGTGCGTACATGCACCCACACACACACGCACACACACCCACACACACATACACAAACCTGTACTCATATCTTTGTGGGGCCCAGCCATTCATTTCTATCAGAAAAGCCCAATCCCAACATGACGACCTTAACCCCTACCCAGCCCTAACCTTAACCATAAGGAACCAAACAACATGCAAGACTTCTGGCATCTTTTTGAATAAAGAAGATTTTTCTAAAATTGAGTTTCCCTTTGTGGGGACCAAAAAAGAAGGTCCCCCCCCCACCACATACACACACACATGCATGTGCGATTTGAACCCCACGCTCTGTAGGTGTCAGATATCAGTATTACCTACTGAGTTGCCCACTGACGGTGCAGTTTTGCTTCATTTTTCTTACCATTTTTTCTTCAGTTATTTAATTGTTCTGAATGATTAATAAATCACTGGTAAATAAAAACAATGAACTCTATGATTTGTTTTAAAGACAACTGTACTCTTAGCTTTCCATTTACTGTATTCCACACAATTATAAATATACGGCAGCCTCTAGCTAAATAGCTATACAGCCTTCTTTCTTGCTGCAGTCCAGATCACGTGGTCTTGGTGGCGCTCTGGCTCTCAGCGCCAGCGTGTGGCCACGTGCGACTGTCGCTCTCCCATTCGCTGTGCTTCCCAGGCTCCCATCCTGCACTAGACACCTGTATATATGAGAAATAGATGGACCGATGAATGGACGGTGGTTTTGTATTATTTTGGCATTTATCGTAATTTATATCACTCTTCGGTTTATCTTGTCATGGCTCAGTGGATCACATATTTCTCTGGTCGGGGTGATTTGAATCTCACTCTGCTAAATAAACGTAATGTTCTGCGTGTGTTGTGTGTGTTTTTTTTCCCATGCTCTCAGTTCAAAAACATGTCCCTTAATAATCAGGTGTCTCCAAATCGCCCCTAGAGGGTGTGTGTGCCCCGCCACGTCCCCGCGCCGCCCGCGATAGGTTCCCCGCGACGCCGTCCGCATAGGCAGCTGGAAGATGGATGAAGGGCTTGGTTTCATTTTCCATTCCCCAGCCTGTAATTTTACGCGTCTTTACATTTTTGCAGTGCAATACAGCCGCCATAAAAGTGGCGTTAACCATGTGACCCCCACCAACTGGCAGCCCGATGATGGATGGTTCGGCTAGAGCCGTTGACGCCCCCACCCCCGTCAGTGAGCTGTGATTTGAGGGACCGCCCGCCCCAACACAGACCACCCTCGGCACCATCATCTCCGATCGGCAGGACGCCCATCAGTGGCCCCTGCTACCTGGTTGCGGTGTTTATTCTGCTCGGGTGCATATAGCCCTGGAAAAAGCAATCGGCTGCCTAATGACCCCTCTTCTGCCCCCTGGTGTTTATTTCTTATTGTGCTTCTCCGCTGGAGCGGAGCTGATTTCGGCTCTGGCCGCCGGTCCCTTAAAGGCGGGTCCTGTTTGGTAGGCAGAGAACATTTCGGCTCCTGGGACTCGTATCATGACCAGAAACTCGAACGTGCCCCTCACACACCTTCAGTTTCCTATTTCTCTAGAGTCTTTTGAATTTAAAAAGGCATGCTCACTTTAATTACTTTACTTCCATTCAGTCGATCTATCCTAAAGCTGTCTTTTAGAGAAAAGAGAATATTATCATTTTGAAAGTGAAACATAATGGCACGCAGCGAAGGAAATTATCCTAATGACATGAATGACAGAGTTTCATAATACATAAAATATACTTAAAATATTTATAAATATATGGAATTTAGATAAAGGACAGAGTGCTGCAGGGGACGCGGCAGAACGTATCCCTGTACTTCTTCTGATTCTCCATTAGATGGCGGCAAAGAGCAACGTTCCCAAATTCACGCTTACATCCTTACTCGAGACCCGCAGAGATGCTCGCTGGTCCGCCGTTGCAAGGACTCGTCACCCGCTCCCCCCATTTCAGTGCCTGTGAAATGCAGACCAGGACGTCCCCCCCCCCCCCACCCACCCCGAGTATTGTCAGCTGATCTCTCTGTTGCTATGACATGTGCTAAGCAGAATCAGAAGGAGACAGACCTGGCGAATCGATGACTGGCGTCGTATCAGCGACATTGATTATTGGTACTGAAAAAAGGATATCGATTTAAATGTAAGAAAAATTACACATCACCCTCTACCCAGATATCTTGTTCATTATCCAAAGTGCACTCAATTCATTTTTCGTAATACCTTAACTGCCCCTCTTCTGCAGATGTGTGGTGCTCGAGAGTAGTGACCCACCAACTTGCTTGCAGAGTCGGAGGGGACCCTTCAGGTCAAGAGGTTATTTCAAACTGTTTGATGGACTACATGCCTTTTTTGACGGCATTGGTGAAATGTTGGTATATCAGCAAAAGTGTAAACAAAGAATGTTAGAAGGGGAAGTAGCAATTAAGAAGATGTAAGAAAAGGTGGCTGTTTCTTATTGGAGAAAATTGTGCGAATATTAGTTAATCTGGCTGGCTCAGATCACTGTTGTTTTTGGGTGGGGTAAGGTTTCCCCCCGAGTTGTGGGGGTTTCTTTGTGGGGTGCTCGGGCTCACATTTACTCCTCGAGCACTTAGGTAAACTAGTAACTCTAAATTTATTTAAGTGTGTGCTTCGCGATTGATTGACATCCCATCCTGGGTGTTCTCCTGCCTCTGGCCTCTGGATAGGTTTCAGGTTAGCCATTGCTAAAGTTATGGGAAACTGAATAGTTAGCGTGATTTTAACTTGATCAATAAAATTCGTCAGGTAACGTGTTTACGTGTTAACGACAGCGACTGTGTTTCCACTACTCAGACCATGCATTTGGATGTCCCTCTATAGGCCAGAAACAATCAATACATTAAATATTAAATAAACACATTCTTTATTTAGGAGATGCTGAGGCAGCATGTTCCGTTGAGCGTCTGGCTAGCTGCAATTTTCTGACTCTACTTGTTAGTTATTTATTTAGTTTTTGAAGCATCTGGGGGGGGGGGGGTGGGCACGGGGCCCCAAAGTGACTTTTTTCAGTGGGGTCCCAGAGACATCCATCCATCAATCCATCCATCCATTTTCTGAAACTGCTTGTCCGATTCAGGGTCACAGGGGATCTGGAGCCTATCCAGGGGGGAGGGGGGGGGGCAACCCAAGATGGGGCATCAACCCATCGCAGGCCCCACAAACAACAAACCCATTATTTTCCTGTTAGGTAAGCAGCAGTAGAAAGTAATGTGTGCTATATAATTTTACACTGAATGTACATGAAGCTTGAATCGAACCCATAGGTTCACATAGACAGCCTATGCACTACCTTTGTTTCCCCTTTGAATAGTATTTCGGGTTGTTTCCCTCCAAAAGAATAACTATTCCTTACTCCATATGGCTGAAGAAAATCATCACAACCCAGCACGCGTCCACATCCCAGGTGTTTCTCAAACACAATTAAAATGAAGCATTTGTGAGTACGCAAAACTTATCAGGAAAATGATTTTCTTATTCAAATTAAACTTTAATTTTCCCCTCACAGATAGCGCTAGATTGGCTGCAATTCATTCCAGTCACGTCGGTGCCATATCTGGACTTCACAGGTGTTTGCGTTTGGGTTCTGTAGGCCTCTGTAAGTGCAAAGCCTTAGTGTGTAGCCACACGCTTACAGAGCTGGGGGTCTGAACGTTTTATTAAAAGTTTCATTGTCACGCGTTCAGAGGAACGCAGTGTAATTCTTATACCACAGTTGTGGGGTGGAGTGGGGGGGGGGGACAGAGGTGCTGGGAGCGTAGTACTGAGTGAGGATTGTGCAATATAAGAATAAGTGAACAATGAATGAGATACAGCAGGGATAAGGATGTGCAAGGATGTGCAAATAGAACACAGTATGTAAATAACTGATAAAGTGCAGAGGTAGCATACTAATAATATGCAGTGCAGTGCAGCAGGGACAATGCGGGTCACTGGTTGTTTAGCGATCTGAAGGCTTGCGGGTGGTGCAGGTGACATGTGGAGTTTCTATGGGTTTCCGCCAGTTACTCTGGTTTTTCTCCTGCAGTCCAAAGGTACCTCCTGCCCAGTGCATCCTGGGAAGTGCTCCAGGCTCTGGCAGGTCCTCCAACAGCAGTAAAAGCTCTTGGACCCCTGACCAAACTAGACCAAAAAGAAGCATACTGTAGGTCACAATGCTACTCAAGCAACTCTTTATTCTTTACACTAATGTGTTATTTTACATGTAGATCACTGCCAGTTGCTGCCAGGATGAGCTGCCAGCGAATGCCCAGGTCTGAGTGTCAGCACTAATGGACCAGCTTCTAACAAAGCAAGAGCCTAATTAGACTAATCAAGGACCAGAAATACAACATAAGAATATTCAGGGAACGCAAGGAGGTATCAGGTTAGTAGAGGTGTTCCTGGAACAGATGGGTCTTCAGGTGCTTCTTGAAGGTAGATGACGTGGTTCTGCAGTTCTTTCCACCATCAGGGAACCGCACATGAGAACCCTCTGGAATGGTGCTTCTCGTGTGGCGGAGGTGGTCTCAAGCAGCGTTGGGACCACCTGTCCTTCGGGCAGCTTTAAACAGCATATAAAGATACTGCAACACATAATTTAAGAATCATATACATTTATAATTATTTAATACTGAAATGCATGTCATATGGTTTAATTTGTACGCTTCTGAGATGAGCTCCAGGTTCCCCAGCTATGGATAATGGATGGATTTAATGTGAACATGAACCACAAACACCCCAACTGGGGGCATTTTCTCATTTTTCATTAATCACTTTATTTCTGTATTTGCAGGCAAGGTAAACAATAGATAAAGCTTTAAATACAATGTACATGGCCAAGGATGAAAGTAATGCACTGATACTTAACAACAGGAGGATTGTTAAAGCAGCTATTCTACCGATGATTCACGACCCAAATTCGGGTTGCAGCAGGTTCTGATAGGGTCACGAGGCAGAGCTGGCAATGTAAGCATTTTAAAACCAGCAAGCTCCTACGCTGATCCATGATCAGATTTCCCAGCCCCAGTCCTAGAATTAACCTATATAAATGGGTCTTGGGTCTGCAACTGCTTCGCGCAAAACTACTGAACACTCAACCAATCCAAGAAGCCAAACCACAGATACTTCATTTAAAATTCACTGGCACATCCAATCAGATTTGGAGGCATTGATCTTGAAGGTGATGCATTGCAGAGTGCACCGTGTGATTGATCATAGTGTTCATTTAAATTTATACTTGATATAAAGTCGCGACTGAGCTGGCATGGTAAAAATTGGGTCGCGGTGCAAAAAAGGCTCAGAACCACCAGTTAAAGGATATTAAGAGAGACACACATGCAGTTCCTGCGTGTCTGAGGTTCCAGAGTCATTTTTCCTACGACAGCTGAAGCTGTGAAAGCGGCCGTTTCTCGAGACCCTCATCACCCATCCTTCCCGCCAGTTCCCATTTCACTCCATTTTTGACATCCGACAGCTTCAGATGCATTTTTCAGCAAAAGCCCATTACAGTAGGACTCTGGTACGTGTTAATATCTGGTCACAGTACTCCAGGCTAGAAGGATCTCGTCAGCATTGCTGTTGGATAAGTGTCACTACAGAAACATTGAACCTCTACCAGATTTTTTTGTCATCTAAATGTTCTGTGTGGCAATGACAGAACCACACACCAGCTTACTAAAGCACCCAGCCATTACCCAAGGCTGCATATCCAGTACTGGGTCACAGGGAGCCAATCCCAGCAAACAGAGGTCAGGGAACACCTTGGGTGGGATCCCAGTTCATCACAGGAGACAGTGAAGAGGTTATACAGAGTCACAAATTCACTGACATCTGTGTTTTTGGAGCATGAGAGAAGCCCAACCACGGAGATGGAGAACTGAAGGTCTCCAGTGGTACAGATGGGCTATGCCGTCCTGCCCTGGTCCTCTGTGATACCCACAGGTCCACTCTGCATTCCTAAACCAGTGCAAATTAAATACAAATAAAGTGTTGACTGTGTGGTATCTTTTAAGGCGATAAATGATCTACCATATATACAATATAAAATATATTGGTTGAATTTTTTTCCTGCCGTTTTTGTTAGGGGTCTGTGCCTGTTTTCTGGAATGTTACTGGTTCGAATGTCATGGCTGGTTAAGTACAGTATATATACTATTGCTCAACCCTTAACCCCAGAAACTAAACTGCTTTATGGAAAAATGGTCGACGCCGCACTCTAATCCTGTCTCGTGTATGTGTATGGGAGTGTATGTCACTCGTCGGAAAGCAGGATGAGATATGTGAAAACGAAAGAATTCCTGTTTTCCATCATATAAATAATGGTGAATTAAGCATCACCCAATAAAGGCTACTGCAGCATCATGGCTAATACTGTTAATTCACCTGGCGTCACGTTCGAGTAACATTTAGCTTGCTGGAATCGGTGACGCATACTGTCAGCCAATCATTGCATAGGAAGAAGCTTCCAGAAGACCATCACCACACACGAATGCTCCTGCTACAGCAAGGGATTGGTGAGAACCAGCTGGATCTAAAGTGCCGCAGCAGCATACGGAGTGAAGCACCGCTCACTCTAGACCACGATCCTGTTCTTGGGATGCAGGAGCCATGAAAATAAGACACGGGGACCTGCTCTAAAAATAGAAGACAAAAAAAAAATGTGATTAGCTGACAGTGAGCATCTTCAGCATCCAGCTGCACACACCCGGATGACCTGGAGCTTTTGTACAAAGCAACGTACAGTTTTGAGAAAGCAAGGTCATCCATCCCAGGAGCAATGGGATTTGAACTGACAACCTTCCAAGCACGGGGACAGTGTCCAGACCCGCAGAACCGCACATCACCCCAACACTTTACCTTTTCGCTTTCATCCAATAAAATCACTTGTACTGTAAAGTAAGATCAATTCCACTGGATATTTTATATGTCTAATGAATTAGCAGGCTGACTGAACTGATCCTGGGCTGCATTTGGAAAATAGGGAGAATTCTTAAGCTGGGGGCCATTTTTCTGTCTTCTGGGGCCACACCGATTGTGGACAGATGATAATTACGGATGGAAGTCACAGCAGCCAGTGGCTGTTATGGGAACTGGGGTGGAAAAAAAAAAAAAAAGATCTCAAAGGACCGGGGCAGCAGCAACGCTGCACCTAGCGACGTCATCGACAGCTGCGCGCGCCATCTGTGCCGCTCCTAGCAACGTCAGCAACCATGCGCCAAGACTGCGCCTAGCAACATCATCAGCAACCATGCACCAAGACTGCGCCTAGCAACACCATCAGCAACCATGCCCCCATCATGCCTTTCAGAATACTGCTGGCAGCAGCGATGGGGAAAGCTAAGAGTTCACAGCATTTCCTGGATAGTATCCTGTATCTGTCAGGATGTTCACCCTTTACAAACGCGGCAAACGCCGCAAAGACAATAGTGACATTTGGGCTTGTGATAACAAGCTGATGGAAGGTGTGGTGAGACTGACAGGCTTCTGGGAAGCGGAGTTCATCACCTGCACGTTCTGCAGGTCCTGCTTCCCTGTAGGGCGTTACTTTATAGTCACATTAAACAAAACACTGTAAGACTCCCTTAATGTGCCTAATCCTACATTGGATTCTCGAGTCACTGCAGGGCAGTGTTAGATCTGTGTGCGTTTATACACTGCACTTACGGAAGATGAGTCATTTTGATTATTTTAAATAATCTGCCTGCGTATTCCGTTTTTTTAGGATTAATCGGTCAGTCTGATTTAGGTAGCTCAAAAGCAGCCGTGTTTTTGCTCTTAATCCCGACATTTAGTCAGAGGCGCAGCCCATGCGGCGATGACCCAGTGAACGTGCGAATGAATGAACGCGCTGCTCACCGCGGCCACTGCAAAGAAAACATCGCAGCGCTCCGCCGATTATCAACACGCAAAGTCGATTTGCTATAGTTAATTATTCATTACGCATGTCATACGTTTTCAGAAAACTGGCAATTAAATGCCTCGGGAAGTATTTAGACTAGAAATCTTGTGAAAATGTTATAAAGACGAAAAGGTGGATGGCCCTGTTTGCGGTTTCCATTACATGGTAGGGATTCCGCGCACTGTGCTTTTCTGTTAGCCATTTACAGGATCCCCTTCTGACAGCTGACTGTTAGGCGCTTTCTATTTTTATCCCAGTGGCGCTGTTTCTCATTTTACCACCATTTTTGATTGCAGGCAGGAATAAAACAAACCAAGGGGCCATCTCTCCCTCCCCCTTCTCTCTCCCTTTTTTTTTCTAAACCATCGCGCTTCTTAAAATAGCCGAGCGAGTCGTGATCAGCTCGTCCTTGATAGCAGTATATTGCAGAAATAAGGATGAGGGATTATAGATTGATTCAAATAGTCACTCGCACCAGCCCCGCTCGGGCTGAATTAATGTGTTACTATTTTGGGATGGCCAGTGTTTCCAGGGGAAACCTAATGACGCAATGACGTCAATGCAGGTCAATAGCAGACTGGAGGAATTGAGTGCTTCCATTAGATTTTGCAGTATTTTCAGTATCGAGGAAAGGATAAAATGGATGTGTTTAAAATGCGGGGGGAAATGAAAGCATAACAAAAAAAGTCATCATCCGCGTTCAGTTGTTTATGCAAAACAACAGCAAACAATATGTCCAAAAGGATGCGTTGCTCATTTTCCCATGGATATTGTAAATACCTCTGTATCCCGGATCATTGGTTTCAGGGTGAGATATTTCTTATTTTCTTTCATTAACTTGATGTAGATGGAGAGAGAAAGCAGAGTCTGCCCCGAGCAGCTCCTTCATACTGCCTTTTTCTCGAGGTGCTGGCGGTGTGGCATAGCTATTGAGAATTTCTCATATTAAACAGTATAGCGTTTGTGGGTGTTGGAGATTGTTTCCACGCATGGACAGCTTTAGAAACAGTGGGCTTCCCTGCAACATTTGCACAAACATTGAAAAAAGGTAACTTAAAATATTTTATTGTAAGGACGTGTTCGCGCGGAACGTAATGTACGTGCACGTGTCTTCGTTTAATATTTAGTTTTTTTTATTGGAAAAAAATGTATTTAATTATGTATCGAATGTAATAACCGTACACTACAGCGGTTTAACGCCTTGGGTACAAGCGCGGGTCAGTTCTTGAATTGACCAAATAATGACATTTCGTCGCCTGATCTTCTGGCTTTTGTGGCAAAAACAATTTATGCAACAGTTATCTACAACTAAAAGTATTATAATGCTGTGAGCGGCGTTGATTAATTATTAAGTTACGGGGATTAGTGAATATTTATCCATTATCTGTAAAAATTACACATTTCTTTATTTTTTGTAATTTTTTTTGGGAGGAAACGAAAAGATATGGTCGGGATTTGCGAGCGGTCAGGAAAAGAGTAAAATAATTATATAAATATATAAATATATTTATAAAAAGCTCCAATATCGTTGTGAATACACTAGGTTTTGATTGACGCCTCCTCTAGTCAAAATTGCGTACACCTCATCACCACGCAGAATCCTATTAATAAACAGATGCATATACGTAAGTAAAAGACACGCACCGTCCACCTACACACATTCATACACACACGAGCATTTGTGTGTAAATGCTGCCAAGCTATGAAACGCAAAGGATGAACACATGTAAGCAGATACACGAAAGATGAAGCGAAAATCAACATTAATGAACGTAAATGAACCGTTTTCATTCTCACAGCTTTAATTCGCCGTCTAGGGCGTTTACCACCGCGTTTGAGTTTGGTTTCAGGACCAGGAACAGCACCCGTCAATTTGCCTCCCCAGTTTAGAAAGTTGCATTTCAAATAATTTGCGGAGAACACAAAGATGAAAAATCTTAATGTTTGCTATAATTAATTGTTTGCAAATAAACTGCTTCTTGTCACATAACCAGAACAGAACATCTGAGACGTAGACTGACGAAGTGACGGTAAAAGGAACCACAAACTAGGGTCTTATTTTTATTAAACCTACCTATATTATTTTACTGCTGAAAATGAAATCATTCGTATTATTTTTTCGTAATTTGTACGATCTAGTAAAATAGGGCATGGCTTTCTGGTGCAAATAAAAAGGGGGGAGGGATTGTGTCATAACTTAACGTATGACGCATTTGCTGAGGTGACTCTGTTGGGAGCACACATCTTAGAATGACCTAGTCTGCTTGTCTCTGGCTGTCATTTGGCTGGGGACACATGGTATAGAAATCCAGGTTTAAGGTTATTGGATTAAAAGTTTTCTTTACAGCTTTTTATTAATTGCAAGGCCTTAACTGAAGAGTGTAAACTTAACAATTTGTTTGAACAAATGAGGCTTTTGTTATATCCTTAAGGGTAATGTTATACACAAAAATTTGTACAAAATATTTTTTATGCCAGTATAGTAGCATTTTCATTTGGTTCTTTATGAGGTAGCCTGTTCCAGAACCTGGTGGAAAAATCCAACGTGTCAAACTGAGGCTGAATATGGAGAATTATCTCATTCTGACTGATGCAGATCACAGCTGCTAGTCTGCTGGTCAGCGGTGTGGCTGTCTAACCCCCAAATCCCCCCCCCCCCCCTACCCTGCGTGGGGCCACAGATTCCAGCGTTTGTTCTGGCCTTTGTCGGACCTGCCTCTGGACTGGAGAATGGCTCTGTTAGGCCCCCAACAAACAAAACAAATAAACAGGCAAATGCCTGAGATATGGGGGCAGACCACTCCTCTGTCTGAGATATGGGGGCAGACCGCTCCTCTGCCTGAGGTATGGGGGCAGACCGCTCCTCTGTCTGAGGTATGGGGGCAGACCGCGCCTCTGTCTGAGATATGGGGGCAGACCGCTCCTCTGCCTGAGATATGGGGGCAGACCGCTCCTCTGTCTGAGATATGGGGGCAGACC
>JAODJW010000001.1:5317263-5331085 GCA_026777045.1 Hyperopisus bebe | reverse complement strand
TTGTAAAAAAAAAAGAAAACCCCCCCCCCCCCCCCCACAAACAAACTATTGTTGACAATCAGATTAAACAAGCCGCTTCTGCAGTCAGTCTCCAGGGAACAGAGACCATCGTGACTGAAAAACTGGGCGTGGCTGCTGAGGACCTGGATGACTCACAACTTGTGTCCGTGACTCCGTACAGCTGAAGCCCCCACTGAATAAGTGGATTAACAGGCAGGACAAAACGGAGCGACAGAGCCCCATAGTGGTTGATGCTTGTAACAGCACTTGTTGGGTACTTTCAATCTAGTAACAATTCATTCACCAAAAACCAAATATACAGATAGATTTGAAGCAATTGTTTAAATTTACTAATATTAAGAAAAATACAGATTCTATAAAATGTTGACAAACTGCCAATGCTGGTACTGAAAGATTCAAAATGTCTGAAAAAATCTGTTATCTTATAAAGACGGTTAGGACAATGAAATGGCAACACTGACCCCTAGTGGCATTAGCATGGCAACGATTTCACTACCCGTTATACTTCCATGAGTGCTCAGACTGCAGGGCCTCACCTCGGTGACGCGTACGTCCTTCCCGCCGCCCGCTGCCTTGGCGCACAGCTGCCGCAGCTTCCTCACATCCACCGACTTGGGCAGGTTGTGTACGCACAGGCGTGTCTTTGACACAAAGACGTTGATGTCCCGCAGCTTCATCCGCTTCAGCTCTTCAAACTGGTATTTTTAATGAAATAGTTCAAATAAATGGGGAAAAAAAAGTATTGAGCACCAGCAGAAATATCAACCCCAGAAAATTCAGCAGGAGAGTAAAGAATAATGAAACGGAATGTTACAAGAATTCTTACAATGTTTCCTTCTCCTCAGAGCTGTATTCAAGGCCTTTCCATTGACATTTTCATGTATATATTTATATACTGTTTAAACCAAAGCAATGTAAAGCAAGCCGATGTTACATCACAAACATCCATCACAAACTCGGTTACAAGTTCTACCTGGCTGCGCCTAGAGTGAGTGACCAGTAAGTGTCACACAACACATTACAAAGCAGTGGGAGATGCTAATGGGAGGATTAATCGAATCAAATGAGAACCAGGTTCCATGTCCAAAATACAAAACCACCCCCCTGCTGGGACTTACCCTCCCCCTCTTAGCCATGTCTGTGGCAGGGACGCCCTCAGCGGCTTTTGTCCCGGCCCGGATCACTGTGGGGGGGTGGAGGGGTGCAGAGAAGAGGTTTGCAAAATAGTAATAATAATAAAATAAGATCAAGAAGAGAAAGAAGAATCAATATTTATCTGGCACTGTTCACACATGGAATGCAGCTTCATATATGAGATTAAAATAAATCCAAAGGCAGAAAAGCAACTAATGTACAGGTCAATGAAATTATAGAAAGATGGAATAAATCGAAATAAAATGAGCCAAAATAAATAAAAGCTAAACAAGCAAAATATAAAGGAATAAAAAAATTAAAGTTATAAAAATATAAGGTAGAGGAAAAAAAAGCTGTATGACATCACTTCATGAGCTTACAGGCTGCCCTGCCCACCTAGTTGCCCTCAAAGGGAATTTTGCCGTTAAGCGGTGGGAAGCTGACATGCCCCATGCCCACTTCTGCCCGCGTTCCAGTCACTCACGTCCTTCCCTGGCCAGGTACAGGTTCCGGGTTCCCGTCTGCGTTTTCACCGCCGTCTTGTCCTTCAGTTTGGCGGCGTCGTCACGGCTGACCGCGAGCACGATGTTCAGCCGTCGCCCGTCCACTCGGATGCCACCGTCCTGGGGACAGCCAATTGAGGGGACAAAGTTGCGAACGTCAGGCTCGAAAAGCGCCGGCTGCTAGGCTCCGGAAGCAGACGTCCATCACCGTCGCGACACCCCGCCTTACCTCCGAGCTGTCCTGCGCTGCTCCGATGCATTTTTCTGCCCCCTCTTTGGTCTTAAATTGTGCAAAGGCACAACCTGCCCGCAGGAAATAGAGATCGTGATGCTGCATACCATACCACCAGCTATACCGTATCAAGACGACAGCCTACAGCCACAGACCTCAACTTACCCAACTCACACAACAAATGATCACAGCAAGGGGCTACACACCCAGAAAATAAGGCAATAAGATTTCCCTCCAAAAACTATGATGTGCCATGTTATCGAAGGACCAGAAAGGGGGATACCAAGGTACAGTCACAGAGGGTGGAGGGAGGGGCCAGATGCTTTAGGATTTAAAAAATAAAAAGGAGAACCTCTTGAATGGTCAGTATCCGGATGAAGCACAATGCGAATGTACTTCATCTCTCCAAACTCAAGCAGAGCTTTTTCAATCTCTTCCTCTCCTGTGTCAAAGGACAGATTTCTGAAAGGTGACAAAAAAAATATACCAGCTGAAATATATAGCTGACTTACCAACAAAAAAAAAAGGCTGTTATAGCCATCAGCAAAAGCGGTTTTTAGTAATTATTTTTAAGCAGTGATCATGTCCCCTCTGCTGACCTGATGAAAACCGTTCTCCCTTCATTGACGTCAGAGGGTAGAGGTTTCTTCTCGGCTGGACATTCTAAAAAGAATTTAAAAAACGCATGAGAGAAGAACTGGTACCAAATATTACATCTAAATATTACTTGCATTAATAAACCAAAACAAAGACTTGCTCAGAAAATCAGTAAGAAAAGTCAAGGACAAAATGAGGCTTCATGAACCATTTGCAGTATTTTTTGTCCCCACTAGACGGTACTCTTGGTTTGCGTTGGGGCATGCTTTGTGCCCTTTTTTGAAAATACAGCTCCATCTAGTGGGCTCAAAAAATATAGCAAATGGTTCATGAAGCATCATTTTGTCCATCACTAGTAAAAATGCTTACCATCATCATCATCATCATCCTCCTCCTCATCATCATCATCATCATCATCATCATCAGATCCAGGGTCACTGTCATCTGAGTCCCCCTCAGATGTTGATTCCTTTTCTTCTTGATCCATCTCCTCCTCCTCATCCTCCTCTTCATCACCACCTTCAGCACTCCCGCTCTCTGATTCATCATCAGCCTTCTCTGCAGTGCCAATTCTGAAGACCAGAAAAGCCAAAATATGTCCAACCTACCTGAAAATGGACCATCTCACAGTCCTGTCAGATCACTACAGCACAGAATTAACCATCAGGGGTATAAAGGTACACAAAGTTCACGGTTCAGTAAAGCAAGAAAAGCAGATTTAATTATTAAAACTGCAAAAAAAGACAATTAAGAACAGTTTTAAACCAAAGGCAATTAATCTAACAACGTTTCTATAACAAATCCAAACAGATATTTGCAAATCGTAAACATAAATAGGCCTATTTAAATGAATCAAAAATATAACATCATAATTATAATGAACTAAATCCCATCTAAATCCTGTGTTCTCTACTAGAGAGTACATTGCGTATCTGTAGCAATAAATACCCATATAGCCATAATTATTTTTTTTTGCCTGTTTTGAATTTTCTGGACAAAGCCCCTTAAATGCCTCCACGAGATTTGCAGAGGCATTTTCCATCTTGCTCTGCACATACACAGTTCACTCGGATGATCGTCTCAAATGAGTTAGCAAACTGGATGCTTTTCCAGCTACATAGCCAGCAGAAAGTCTTGGTCTTATCAGCCTCTCTCTCTCTGGTGTTGATGTATTTTACTGGGAAATATTCCTAAATGACCGATTATGACTGTTTCCAGCATGAGCTGCAACCAACTCACAGCCACAATTAGCATGTTTCCATGCTGAACATCCACCTGTGAATTTAGGTTCCACCTGTATCAATAAATGTATTCAGTTGTTTCTTTGTATGTATCAAACAAAAAATGATGCACCAAATGGTATATGACAAATTCATATATTGTTACAGCCCTATAAACTGTGCATTAAATAATAATATTATTAATAACAATGACACTTTGCTGATGCTTTTCTCTTTTCGCCAACCCCATCTTGCTCTCCATGACACACAGACACATATGCAGGTGAGAGTGAGCTTGGGGGGGGGGGGGGGGTGATTAAGGGCCTCACTCAAGGGCCCACAGACGTGTGACTGTTGGGTCGAGGCTCGAACCAGCGACCTTCTGATCACAGACACAGAGGCTTAGCCCACTGAGCCACACTGCCCTCTCATAACACCACCACCAACTGCCAGTCTCACACCACGGAGGTAACATAAGAGATAGCACAGGGCTTCAATATGGACAAAGGATACATAACGTAATCTCAGGATTACAATGCAGCTACAAAGCAGACAGTCTACAGCTACTCAAACGCTCAATACATACACACTAAACTCCATTTTTGCCATTTCGACTGAACCCAGGTTCAGCACATGGAGGCCCGGGATTAGTCTGCTTTACATGGCCAGTAGAGATCGCCGCCTGGTGAGAGCGCTTTACCAGTTATGTTCGCGGTTACGCTATCCTCAGAGTATGGAAATGCTAGCGGTGCGGGCTGGGTAACCGCAGCACATCAGAGGCTTCAGGGCCCTAATCCGCTGCCTCCAAACTGCATTTATTTAATTACTGCACCCCATTAAAGGCAATAAGGGCTGCTGGTGCATTTTAATGACACATTAAGTTCCAGCAGATTTTTTTAGGCATTTGGGAATCTGCAGGAAGCCAGGAGCGCGTCCGGTGAGACGCGAAAGACCCGCTGTGTTCCGGAACACCTACGCGCTCAGAGCCTGCGGCTCGGTTTCTTCTTCAGACTCCGGTTCCGAGTCCTTGGCCTCGTCCCCACTCTTTTTGGACCCTGCATTAGAATTTCAGGAGAACCATCAACCACCAAGACGCGTTACATGTAATTAGCAAAAACATTAAAAGAATTGCCCACTGCTCTCCCCACTGGCCATCTACACAGCAGTAATTAGCTAATTACCACTGCGCCATAAAGCCGCTAAACCACACAGAAAATGACTTTCTCCAAAACTCCTCATTTATCCATCCACTGTTTAATGAAACTAGTTGCTTGCAAAATGAATCTGTGAACTTAATCACCTGCAGGCGCATTGACTGTAGTCACGTACTTGTCCTTCGCAACTGCCCAGTCGACAGCGACCTGCCTTCCTGTGGAAGGGCAGAAAGGGTGTTAATGCACCACAATGAGTTAATCAGGGTTGCCAACTCTCTTGCATCGGGTGTGACACTCACATTTTCAGACTCTCATGCAAGAAATCTTACAGCAAGTCTATATTATTCCATTATACACCTAAAATTAGCTACATCAAACACAGTGGGTGGTTCACAAACTCTACAAGCTATTCACAGGGTAATAAAACTGTTGCATGTAAACACGCGTACATGGGAGGAATGTATTTTGTATCTTGAAATAATCACTGGCACTGATTACAGCATACAGTCTAAAAATGGAAATTTCAGACATAAATACCTTTAATTTCCTTTAGATTTGTGGCACTCAGTGCTTTTCCGGCTTCCAGCATGTTTTTAAACTGGATGAATGCAAATCCACGCATTTTCCCATCTACAGAAAACATTTATTCAAAACATCCATTATGAAACTTTAGCAACCGCTTTCAAAAATCGTGATGATGTTCCTAGATTGTTCCAGGATCCATCATGGCGCGTAAAACAATGACGCTCCGAAGACATGTGTAGAAAAGCTACATTTACTTTGAAATATGTCATCGCAGATGTGTCATTACCCGGCTTTAGGGGAATTTTCACTTCCAGCACTGTCCCATACTTCGAAAAGACCTCTTTGAGGTCACCCTCAGTACACTGCAAGAAAATAGAGTTACATATTTACTAAGCAAGAACAATAGTTTCTTTCCTATTCCTTCATAATCCCAAACATAGGATCACGTACCTTGAAACTGAGGTTTCTAATGATCAGCCTCGCTTTCCTTCTGTTCTTTTTCAGACCTTTTGATTTCTGTTCTTTTGGAGCAGACTCCTTGGTCGCTTAAGGAAACATATATGGCACTTTAACCATATGCAAGACAGTAAGGCGCCGACCTCACTGCTCATATCGCCAGTTTAGGTTCCTTTTCCGAAAATGTTATGACTTTATAAGCCTAATCGGAAACGTCACAGAAGATCTCTTGTTACTTTGTAAAGTACAGAAACTGTAACGAACGAAAGCCCTGTCATACCTCCTTTCTTCTTGTTATCCAGTTTCTTCTTGGCTATCGACACCGAGATTTTCTGTCCATCGTATTCCTTGATTTCCTTTAAAGCTCTTTGAGAGTCCTCCCCCATAGAGAAAGTAACATATCCAAACCCCCGGCATTTGTCTGTTCCTAAACAATAAACAATTTAAGTGTCAAAGTGAAACGATGACAGTCCATCACTGTCTTTAAATTTGCATTAAGCATGAGCTGGATTTATGATTAATATTCAAGTAATATCGAGTAACTCAATTATATTGGCTTACCCTTTTCTTTCACAACAAAACAACTTTTCACGGGTCCTATTTCGGCAAATATTTCTTCCATGCGTCCATTAGAGGCAGACGCCGGCAAATTTCGAACAAATAAAGTTGGAACAGACATTTTGAGCCTTATGGTTAAGAACTACTGAACACAACGAATCACCTAATCCGCACTTTGCGCTTTAACTCAAGTATTTTGTTACCTGAATAACATCAATTCAGTTTCGCATTTAACTGAAAATGCATCAACACGGACACACTTGGATTTCTTTTCAAATATCATACATATTTAAGACCACCATGCAACGCTCACGTTTACCGCTGGCAGCAGCCATTTTTGGCATAAAACGGAAGTTGTCCACCCAAAATAATTCCGACTCGAAATTCCGGGGACTGATTTATTCAGTTCCGGATTCATGTTGTTTTATTAAAAAAATAATAATAATTAAAAAAAAAACAAACAAAAAACATTACTCGTTTATTAACAGCCAGTAATCGAATTTTTTTTTTTAAAGAAATCGAAAAATAGCTACAATTTATACAGTAATTTATTTGCAGTAATATAAAATGAATTTTATTTTTAGAATTGCAAAATACCCGAAAGTAAAATAATTATTTAAGTTAAACATAAATCTCTTCATCCTTCATATCGCTAATACAGTACAATTTTGCTGTGGAATTAAAGTGTCACTTTGTTTTTAGCTACTCAGTAACGTGAACTGAAAAATGGTTTGGTAATATTAATGAGGTCGTTTGGACGGTGAAGTCTAAACTGCAATATTTATTGAATTTTGAGTTTCGTAACCATGTGAAATCTGATTAACCATTATGAGAACATAAGAACATACGAAATTCACAAACGCGAGGAGGTCATTAGGTCCATCAAGCTCATTTGGGGAGAACTTAACTAATAACCCAGAGTTGTTCAAATCTTATCTAGCTCTGATTTAAAGGAACCCTGTGTTTTAGCTTGCACTACACAAACAGCTTATTCTAGTACATCAGTTTTGTTTTCAATTTTGCGTTAACATCATATGCACGTAGGCCCTATGTTTATAATAATTTTAGTTGTTTTGTATTTTATAAATATTCACCCCAGAGCACTTCAACTGACAGTAGGCGGCGCCCGCTTCAACCATTTCAGTTTCTGAAAATTTATTTTACCGGCCTTTTAAATCTTGACGGCATTTTCCTGTCAACCCTTCATCGCTAAATGTATTTTACTAGTTGGTACAAGCTTTGCTTGACTGCTTGCCTGTAACTGATTGTTCCTACGGCCTGAACGAAATATGTATCTGAATGCCCTTGTGACTGCCTTGTTTTGCTGACAGCGTTCTACTTACGTAATATTCTGCTGCTGTTACGTTTTAAACATGACTGGACAATTTAATTTTAAAAATTAACTCAATGCTCAATGTTCCATTTAAAATATATTACAGTGTATTTTGTGTTTATTCTTTCGTCTATTGCTTAAAAAACAGCCTTGCGTATTGAAAAGCGGCCCTGTGCCTCCCAAAGCAGCCCAGGGCGGCGGAGCGCCTGGTATTTTTAATAACTCGTCCCAGTTTTTGGATAAGTCGAAGGCACCCCAGGAAAGGATCACTTTCAGAAGCAGTGATGCAAGTAAATGCCCGTTGTGGTGTGGGGGGGCGACATAGCATGTAACGGAGAGATTTACCAGCCTCCCCCTGCCCACCCCCGGGGTGATGTCATCTGTTTGGCCAGCACATGGACGCCTTTATTCCACGGTGCCCCCCATTGTCTCTGCCCTTCCCATTTACAGATTGCATTCAGCGGGGGCCCGTCGACTCGCACAGCGCTCCTCCGCTTCTCGGAAGCGGGTCCAACCTGTATAACGGGACGGATAATTTCAGATTCACGCTGCTGTGTAAAACGAAGCGTTTATACGACACTTGGTGCTGTTAGACCGCACAGATTTTTCCACAAGTGCCCCCGATGAGCATGTGGTTCATTACCAAGGCTGTCTCCCAGGATTCGATATCCCGATATATGAGAAAAAGCAGAACCAGATCGTTCGCTATATTCATGTGTATACGGACACTAAAGGTAGCCTTAATAAATTCATTAAATCTTTTAAGCTTGAAGAAAAGAAACTTCCTGCATTTGATCTTACTGCATGATTTAATTTCTCATCTTTAAAAAAAAATCTGCCGTCGTCTTTTGAAGTATTTTATAGACATCATCCTGGATATTATTATGTGCCAGTGCAATAGCCGCCGCTTAAGACGTCTCAGTGCTATTCCGCGGAGCTGAAGCGCACTACAGAGCTCATCCAGCATCCATCAGAATGGGATTTTTATCGGTCTGTGCCGGTGTGGGGAAACTATTAATAAGTATGTACACTGTGCGAAGTTAAGATGTAATCCCTTTACAATTTTCCGGGGCTCTATGGGAAATATTAATAAGCAGTTTCTCCGGGAGCTGTGAAAGTGCAAGAGCGGTGTTATTGCATTGCTGAATCCCAAAAGACCACCTCGGCTGCCCTGATTGCTTTGTTCGTCTGTTTAAAAGCGTGTTACGCTGTTTTTCTATTATGGTGGCAGCTGAAACAGACCCGAAGAGGGGGGCATTTTTATATGAAGTCAAAGATTGTCTGGCAGGGCGTGATTTTTCCGTCATTTGTAGGCTATGTGAGTGGTTTGTATCAAACAGACAAGGCTACAAACGGCCGAGAGCCCATTTACCGTAGGCGTTGTTTAACCCCAGCCAACACTCAATTCACCCATATATAAAACACTTGTGTCAATTTTTCCACCACAAGTCCTTCCAGATAAGGTGTCTGACTGCTTCTTACAGTAATTAAAATAGGTGCTAAAACAGAGAGTGCGCCAGTTAGTTTGCTTCTCCCAGTAAGAAAGCTCTCCACCAGAGGCGTGCCTGACCTTTCTTACTGGAATCACCTGTCTGTAGAGGAAACCCACCCAGCAACCACATTTTTCTGATACTGGCCTCCATGACTCATCTCCTCCCAGAGCAAAACAATCCCTCCCTCTCTGATTTAACATTTTTTCCAGCTTTGCTTCGACATTAATGCAGTCAATGCACAACTTAACACACTTAATGTGTCACACTGCATATTAGTCAATAATTATGAAACGTTTAACAACACGGGTCTCTGTTCTTACTGTTAATTGCCAGTTCACACCTTTTATTAAAAGCTTTTATTAAAGCAGGCTAATTTTCTGTTTCTGTTTCCCATAATGTCAGCACACCCCAGCAGGAGGCTGAGCAGCCAGTAGACTCCGGACTCCCAGAATGTTTTTTTCTCCTTACTGGGAAGTTGCTTCCTCCCCTCTGTTGTCTTCTGACAGTCTCTCCCTCCCTTTCCCCCTGTTTCATGCATCATTCTGCATAAATGATGTAGTAATGGATTGCCACACACTCTTCTCAAGTGACTTGGGGCAACTTTGTTGCGAAAGGCGCTATATAACAATAAATTAAAATTGAAATTATTCTTATGCATCTTTCCTACATTATTTAAACATTAGTCTGTTCGTCGTGCTTAAAATATTTAATAGAATTGCTAAAACAATGTTAAAATGCTAAAACGTGACATCAGCTGAATATAAAATATTTTCTACATGTAATAAAATATATGCAGCTTTTATAAAACCTGAAAAATGCATCCATCCATCGGCCAGCAACTTATCATGGGGGCTGAGACCCTATAAATCAGTCAAATATCCAGTAAAACTGAAAAAATTGCTGGAAAACTAAATGTTATCAATGTCGCTTTCTGTGTGGAAGACTGATTAAAGAATAGAATCTGTTGTTTGTTCAGAACAAAGAAGTATTATCTCTGTCACAATTAACCTCTGTGTTTGTTTCCAAATTCTGCAGCTCCGTGCAGTCTCTGCCTTCCAGACAGATCCGGGAGACCCAGACTCCATTCGTCAAACATACGCACCACAGGTCACCCCAGTGTCACCATCCCCATGACCCAACTGAATGTCCCTTTGTTGTCCACGGCCTCAAACCATATCTTGATTTAGAGATATCCCACACTAATTAATGCAGGGTTTTTTCCCACTCATCCTGTGCCAAAATCCACATTGTCATCCTGTGTTTCATTGTACCAAAGCCAGAAAAACAGAAATCAGTTCACATAATGAAAGCATGTGTCATACTGGGTGTAAGTAGCTACACATATACAAGAGCTGAAGCACAATTATGCTAACATTGCAGTAATTTAACGGTGAGTCATACTGAACCTAGATTGTTATGGGATATTGCTATAGCTAACATTAATCTGGTGATGCAATTGATATGGAATTAAAATCTTGATCTTAGGCACATATTGAATTCTTGGTGACCATCCACGAATAACCACTGTAGTGGGAACACTAACCAGTTTTCCTAGTTCTGTCACTACTTGTTTACTAGCTTAAATCGGCAACACAGCATGACTGCACAGTACCGTAATGACCAGTCTATTAATCAGAGTTCCAGTCAGTATACATTTGCAGTGACACAATAACCGTCCAGAGCTACACAATATGGCACTTTTAATGTTAAAATGAAGCCTACGGGGAAAACGCAGGGGTTTATGTAAAGCACTCCTGCAAGAAAATATAAAATATTCATCTTTAGATCCATTCTGAGGGAACTTTGTATTCGCTGAGTCATCGATTGCGTGGTAGAAAAGCAGCTGCATAAAAGCCAGTCTTTTATGTAACACAGACCCAGTATGCTTGTGTTTTAGTGATTAATGGACGTCCCTAATGGACGGTAATTGACTCCAACCTGTAAAATTCTTCGACGCCTCTTCCCTCTGCTGAATCGGCTTTATCATGTGCCCTGGATCTCCAGCCCAGGTCTAGTGGACCTGCATCATCTCCTACCTTAGTGGAATTAGGGGGCAGGAGTAGACTGGGCTTTACACTGCAGCCCTCTGGTGAGCAGCGATAGCATTTTAAATGCGATGGTTTCCATTATGCCCCCATGGGCACAGCCGTTCGATGTTTGACTGCATCTGGCTGGACATCAGGTGACCTTCTGCTGAATCAATGGCACAGCGCATTTCTGCAATGCAAGAACCCGAGAGCCACACATTATTACGATAGCCGGATCTTTCGGACCTTACTAGTTAGCTTGATTTTGCGCAACCTAGCAGAATCGCGGTATATTGTGATGGTAACACTTTACTGACGGGGCGCAAATACTTAGTACTCAGCTACTACAAATTATGAACAGATCATGAGCAAATATAGTAGCTACTTGAGATAAAAGATGCGTCACGATTTATTAATGATGAATAAACATGAGATCAGTTAATCATGACTTGTTCCTTCAGTAATTCACAAAGGTTTACAGAATTAACAGATTTAGTAACAAATATAGTAACTGTTTCTGATGAAAGATTCATTAATGATGAATTAACATGAGATCAGTATGTAAGTAAGACTTAGTTTGTGGTTAATTAATACATAAGTAATAGTATAATACTGTATTATTTATGCTTCAGGTAAAGTGTTACCATTTTAGTTAATGGTACAGTATCCCTCTGGTCCTTTAACCAAATTAATAAACTAGTAATTATACTGTTTGTCCTGTCTTTGCACCCTGTGTCTCTCCCCAGGAAACACACGTAAACATCTTATTATACTCAATAGTTATACCAGTACAATTGAAAATAGACCTTTTGAATCCTTGGATATTATTTTTTTATGACGTACAAGAGCAGAACACATAAGGCATAAGGCACAAACCCCCCCCCCCCCAAATCTGGAAATGTAAAAGTATCTGTATATATTCCATAAATCCTGTACATCCATGGGATCATTTGCAAATCTGCAAGGACCTGAAGACAAGGGTTCGATTGCAGCAGGATACTGAAGGTCTCTCCTGAGGTTGCGAGACTCCCTACCCCTCATTTCACGCCCTGTCAGTGTTCATTGGGCGATTCTCGCCTGAGTGAGCTCTGCTTTAAAAAGCTGAACTTGGACCATCTACAGAAGCATAAATAAACATACTTATGGGCAGTTCTGTATTACTTTGCATGCATATTTTTAAACATATGCAATATGGCCAAAAGTATGTGGACCCACTATTGATAAGAGAAATCGCCTAATTAAGACACAGCCAGGTGTATCATTAAGCAGTCATAGGATCGGCAACAAATATTAGTACCAGGAAAGATCAGGGACTTTACACTTGGCACGATCACAGGACACCATCTTTCCAAGAAGTCAGTTCACCATAATTTTGTCCTGCGAGAGCTACTCTGGTCTGTCACAAGTGAACCTCAAATCTCAAGGTGCAAGGAAGACCTGCATCGAGACACTACTCTGTTTTGGCACCTATGTATTGTAACAAACTTCCACTAGATGTCTGGACAGCTTGGTGTCTTCAAACGACTAAAAACCAGCCTCTTCCTGAAGCACTTGGATTAGCACTTCCAGGATTATGCTCATCATTATATAGAAAATACTGCATTACTTCTCAACAGAGATTTTTTAGAGTGATAGTATTCTTAGCTGGGTTTCATTGAACCAGTATCAGAATGTATTCACTGATGAGATGTCTAAGCACCTATGCAAGTCCCTCTGGCGAAGGGCATCTGCTAAATGTTGTAAATGTACATGTAAATGACTGTGAATCTCAAAACACCTGAGACTAAGTTCAGCTCTAAAGTGGCAGCCACATAAACTCACAGAAAGGGACCTGATCACCCAGCATCGATACCCAACCTGAATGGCAGTAAATCCTACCAGCAATGTCCAGACATCTAATGGAAAGCCTTCCCAGAAGAGTACAGGCCGTTATAGGGTTGGCCAACTTCACATTAACACCCTTGGTTTCGGAATGAGATGCTGGACAACCTGGTATATAACCGATTATGGTGATCAGTTTTGATCAGAGGTAATATAAGTTAATGGCATTTAATATAATTTTATAGTAGTGGGACATAAATCGTATATCATTTATGAAAATTTTGGAATGTTTTAATAAATTTGTCTTCAAAAAATGAAAATATACTAAAGACTCATTGGTTTTATGAAGTATAAAACATGTCTATCAAGAGCCTCGACTGTCATTGTATAGGACAACGAGACTTAGCAACGAACTGGGAGAAGCAGCACTGGCTGGTTCTGAGCCCAGACCTTCCTGAGGGGGTGTGCTGAGTTAATGTTGCTAGGGTACGGAGAAATCTCCTCAGATACAGTAACAATAAATAAAGTTACAACATTATCAGGCGGGGAATTTACGCGTTTACTTCATTGGACACATCTGTAGAAGCCCAGTCATGTTTCCTTTGGTACGCCTCACCGCAGCCTAAACACCCCATCCCACATTGATTTGCCCCTCTGATGGATTCCCCTCCCACCAGCTCTCGTCCATGGGGCGGCCTAACCCCCCCCCCCCTCCGTGTCACTGTGAGGGATAGCGCAGCTCGACCCC
>JAODJW010000001.1:5303342-5314846 GCA_026777045.1 Hyperopisus bebe | reverse complement strand
AAGAGAAAGAGGAAAATGCTCAATGAAAGGAGGTAGCGACCTGCATAATATACTGTGTTTATTTCACTAAGAGAAAGCCAGCATCTGTCTTCGTGGAGAACCCACAATGGAGAAGGGAAGGAAGTCGGATAATAAAATGCCCACCCCCCAAAGCAAGTTGGGTTTGACAGAAAAGCCACACGCAAAATGAAGGCCACTAAGGTAGCTGTCCTGTCTGGGCCAATCAGCTGGAGTTGTGTGGGTGTTCCCCCAGTGAAAGCCATTAAATTGCAGAGAGGACACTAGTGTGTATGTTCAGTTTGTATGTTGTGTTCATTTTAGACTGAACAATCGCTCTCTTATTCTTCTAAACTCCAGTGACAATGGAATTAGCAATATAATCTGCCTCTGGGTCAGTAACATGGAACTAATCAATGAAAACACACACAATGTATGCTTATTAAATTAGTCAGTCTTGTGCTTCGAAGCACGTAGTTCAATACAGGTGCTCAGGAAGTAGACTGAAACCCCTGGAAGTAGGTCAGCTCCTTTTTTTGTCAGCAACATAGGTCAGATTTTTCATTTATTTGGCTGTTTACTTCTATCAGGTGTGCGACTGTGTGATCCCTGCGGTTCACTATTAGCCGTAACCTGCTCCCCAGACTGGGCGAGACCAGCACAGAGAATGAGGTTACGATTCAGGTTCCGGGGTTACGGACACCTACATCTGCTGTATAGATGGAAACAGGATTGCCTGGTGTTGTTTGTTGGTTTTTTATATATATTCCTCCTGGGGATGGGTAACTTGGTCATTATTTAATTATCCTCAGCTTGCCGTGCCCGTGCTCAGGATTAGCAGTGGCTCCCAGTGGGATATCAGTGAGCCGTCGGTAGCTGTCCAGAGGGCAGGTCCACTCACAGATGCCTGCGAGCCCTATCAGTTTTCCCTGGTGGGAATAAAAAGCACAGTTAACAACAGCCAAGAGGCAGAATCAATCTTCGATTTGAAAGGGACCAGAGGGGTAGCAGAAGGGGGAGGGGCGAGACTGGCTGGGTTCCCCACGGGAGGAATTCCATTGGTGTTCGAGTTTGTTTGTCGGTGTGACAATGCAGCGCGCGGGAGCCCCTGAGCGGCGGACGTGGCCTCCCCCTTTGTCACCGCACACTCACCCCTCTGAGCGCCCCGGTGCACTCCTCCGTGAATAACGGTTCGGCTGCGGCTCAGATCCCGCGACGTAAAAGGTCCCACGTGTCCCTCGAAAGACACTGGCAATCTGACGTCTTTGGGAAGGGTGAAGAAGATCAGCTGGGGTCAATTTGACACGCGATCTATTATTGTGCCAGATGTATCTAAATTAGAATGGGTCGAGTGCAGGAGAAACAACACTATTGTAGTAAACAACAGTATAGCTAGAAGCATGCAGACATTTTTACTCCCCCGTAGATGCTGGAGATTAATGAGGTCTGTCTGTTGTCTTCTGTTTGTCTTGTAGGTCAGCAAGCATTAGCTGCTAACACCACGTGTTATTGCACAAGGAAAATGGAGGATAATCTGTGATCACCACAATATGCTTTAATAGAAACATCATGTTACTCCACGTCTGGACACTGGGGCTGTGTCTCGGCACTTTCCCTGCCGTGTCACCAACTGGGGCACAGGTGACACGGTCCTCATCCTCACCACAGGCAGATTCCAGCAGCCATGGAGGATCTTCAGACATGCAGAGGGACAGTTCATTTTGGTCCATCTGGGCACCGCCTGAGGAAGTGATAGAGACCAAGACTTCCTCCTTCTTCTCACTGCCAGTTACTTTCCCCTTTGGCTTGTGGAGCTCCCAGACACGATCTGAAGATGCCGATAAATCTACGGAGAATCCCAAAGCGCAGGCTTCCACTTCTGCAGCGAGTGATGCAGGGTTAAAGCAAAGCAGAGGCTCATCCTTTGCATCAGCAACAGACACATCATGGAATACGTCAATTACAACCCCGGACACAGTCACAGCAGGCCCGACTGAAGATACGAAACCAACAGCATCCATCTTCTCCTACAACACACTTCAGAGTAGCACCCAGCATCATGGAGCTGAGCTTTCCTGGCCAAAGAAGAGTTTAAGTAATGAGAATTTTCCCTCCCAAACACCAACTCGAGTACAAACGCAACCTGTCAAAAATAGTACTTCACACGTGTCGCTCTCTGAGAAAATAGGAACCACAGAGCCTCTTGATACGATAGCTACTCCATCTAGCCTAGATACAGCAATAGCTACTGACCAGGGCGCCAAGAGAACTCCAGGGACAGAATCAAAAATAAGCATCAGATTGTCGGGCGATGGAGCGAACGTACCGGAAGATCGGACAGAAGCAGGACCCTCCTCGGGGAGTCAAAAGCCTGAAAACGCAACAAGGCCAACTCCAACGCAACGGGCAAGATCCAGCGCACCTGCTAATGGTAAGGCAGACCACAAATCACATTGCATTCACCAGCGGTGGTCTGTGGATCGGCATGCTGTTTGTTTGTTGACTGATGCTCAGTAAACCCTATGTCAGTACAAATATAATCTATACCCAAGGCTGACGTATGCACTTTGTGACATTGAGATGACTTGCTTGAGTTTGACCCCCCCTGCCTGCACACTCCCTCCTCTTTTCCAATATTGGCCTCTATTTGTGCTGACATTCGGTGAACTGTGATCCTGCTGGAGTTTGTGAAGAAGTCAACAGAACGGAGTAATGTGTCCTTGGAAACACAGGGGTCAATAAAACCAGAGTAATGTGTTCTCTTACACTTTGTTACACCACAGTGCAGAAGCCATGGAGGTCATCCCAGGGCATTAGGCAGGGAACAGTGGGGAAGGATGCCAGTCCAGTACAACGCACAAACACAAATAGAGGGAACTAGATGGCTGAAGTCCATTTTGGCTTAGAAATGGATCCTCACCTTTATGCATTAAACCATCATATCGACCATCCATCCATTTTCTGTACCCAGTTGTCCTGTTAAGGGTTGTGAGGGGTCCAGAGCCCATTATGGAGGCTATGGGTGAAAAGCAGAGAATAACCCAGGATGGGGGGCAGGGTATACTCACACACCATTTGGTAATTCCAATTCAGTATCTTTTAGGGCTTTGGGCGGGGGGAACCAGAGTACCTAGAGGAAATCCCATGACAACATGGGGAGAACATGCAAACTCCATACACAGAGCCACGGCAGAGACCTGAACCCGGGTCCCAGAGGTGTGAAGCAACAGTGCTGACCACTGTACCACTCAGCTACCTATACCATGGTAACCTAAAATATTTTTTCACAAGTGTGATGGACCAACATCGGACCCAGAATGTCCCCTTCCTCATTTCCTATGCTTGCTTTTATATGCTTTAGGCTCAAAGTGACCAGGTTCTGGATTAGTATTTATGGACAATCCATAAATGGGTGGATGGATGGATGAATGGATGTTCAATCTATTTGTTTACTCCAACAGAAATTGATCTGAAATTTAAATGTAGATGTTTTTCACAGGTGTCATCTTTGTATCAAAACGGCGTTGTAAGTTTCTAGTGATACTATGAAGGAAAACCCGTGCGGATGGAGTGTCTGAAAAGAATCTGCATTGTGATCGTTTTAAGTACATAAAACACAATCTCCATCTTGAGATCATCTTTACTGAACTAGTGAGAGACCCAAAGGTTATATAACGACACTACACCCTTCAGAAAGATTGATGTTTTTAATTATTAATTCATGAAGGGGGCGCGTCCTCGTGGACAGCCGCACCGTGATTGGCTGAGCCGAGACTCTGAGCGGCGCGCGGCGGAACGGAGGCTGCCGAAGAGACCGGCCCTCGTGCCGCAGCGCGGATCAGTATTCCGCCGGTGCGCGCCGCCGTTTTTATGCCGGCTCCCGCGGGAGCGCTCCGTACCCCGCTAGCGGGGGCTGGTGCGCCGTTCGCCGTCTGCAGCCCGTCCGTCCCTCTCCTCGGTGGAGCCGTTTTCCAGCAGAAACGCGACGGCACGTGACTTGTGGCTGTTGTTTGCCCTCTCCGGCTAATCCGCCCCGGTTCCAGGGTCCATAAAACGCCGCGCGTCTGACAGACTACGCAGAGCCAAAAGCGACACATTCTAATACATTTCAAAGTCTCCCGACATTAAAGCCGTAAATACGTCTCAGTTAGGTGGGCAGGGAGCTGTATAAATTACAAATTTAAAGGAGAGCAGACCGTGGACGTTTGTTCCATAACAAGCCTACAGAAGATTAGATTTCACTTCGTTTAATTCTGTTGAAGATGTATTAAATACATGAAATATGTTACATGTAGATATAGCTTTGTTCATACCCGTTCTCTCTAACAGAAAGACACGAGTGCATTGAAAAAATATGTATTTGCAAAGGGATTACTGCATGGCCACTGCCTGTCATTGTAAAACCAAACGATGTATCTGCACGGGCTTTGCAGTAGCGTTACTGCCTTGTTCAGAGGTATAATTGGCCTGGTATGTGTGGCTTTCAGCACCAACGCCCCCTCCACAACACACTTCGACAGAAACACTGGCTTCGGTGGAAATTACGACCTAAATTGAATAGCACGCTGTAGCAAGGTTGTCAAGGTAACCCGACTCGTCATTCGACCAGCGATGGTTACGGTTCAGCACTGCTGAAAATATGCATGACGTTAGCCTAGTTAGGATAAAACCGCATAAAAACTGTAAGACAGTCGAATGAAGCACTGTTGAATACAAATCTGTCTCAGACCCACAAATATAGTACGACTGGGAGGGCTGGCCGTCTTTTGACAGGGCACCCTTAATGCGTCTTCTGCAAAAGCTTTTAATTGGGGGTTTATCTACGCTGCTTCTCCCATTTATCCACAGTTCCAGCCTTTCCGTATGCTGCTAGGGGTTCAGGCAGACCAACCACCATCGGTTTGCCTGTTATATATCAAGAAAAATATACGTCGCAATAAACTCAGTATTAAACAATGACTTTGAGTGGAATCTGTGTAGCTGTAGCTCAATAAGAGGACAAGGTTCTGCAGTGCATCTTAAGATTACAGTAATTCTCAGCATTAGTTAAATCATTAGACAGGCTCTGAGAATGACCCTTGACTAGATTGGCTATGGAACAGGCTGGGGTGGTGCGCAGAGATGGGTTGGTTTCTGTATTTATGTGTTAAATTCACACTACCGATGGTGGCACTCAATCCGACACCCTGTTACTCATACAGCGTGAAGAGCTGCACTCAATGAAACACTCAGCTCCAGGCGCCTGACGCAGAGGCTAAGAGGAAGAAAGGCTGGTGCACCCTGGCCCATGCGCCTTCGAGCACAGCACTGAGCGTGACGAGGCTTGCGTGAGGGGAATTAGGATGGAGCGACACCAACGGGGTTGTTCTGCTTGTCGTGGCCGTAGCCCATCCATATGATGCCGCTATGGCAGCTACACAAACATCGTAAAATGCGCCATTTGCTGCATCATAGGAAGATGACACCCACCCCGATGCAGTGCAGAGGTAGCTGCGCGTTCGATGGTCAAGTCACCCCTGAAACATTGTGGTCAGTGGGGACCATTTTCAGTCAGTTGGCTGTAGTTTAGTCAGTGTTTTGCTGGATACCCAGGATGCTCTCAATTGTTTATGATTTTATTGGCGTTGATGCGGACACCTGTACTCTGAACCAGCCAATCAGGAGGGAGGGGGGAGTGGCATCCTCATATACCTGCTGAGCAAATATGTGTGTGTTTCGTACTGATGATTTCATACCCCCAGCTAACATCTGCACAGAGCTGTATAACAAACAGGGGGCACTTGACCCGCTTTAACAGTGAAAGGTCTCCCTGCACTTTGCTTGTGTGGATACGTTGGCTCTGTAAACACGGCATGTCATGTACCCCAATGCAATGGATCTGTTAGCTGCTGTGGATAAGGGCGTCTGCCGATTGGTCTGGTAGGTGCCAGAAGCTAGAAGTGGGAATCAAACCCAGGCTGAGCTCTCTGGGTGCTGGAGAGCATGGCCGCAGTCTGGCTTCCAAGTGGGGGGAGGCCATGACTAAAGTGGAGGGGGGCATCGGCCTGTAACTTTGCCGTGGTGCTGCTAATTTTTATTTACGAGAGTCTGGGGAGCAGATTTAAGAGAGGGAAGGACGTAGGAGGAGAATCATTAGTTAAACCAGTAGTCAGAAAAACAGTACATTCTGAAAAACAATTTAAAAAACCAGGCAGCAGATCGTGTTCATCAGTAACTGACAGAGGTGCGATAATTGCATCAAATCACCTGCACCCCCCAACCCCTCCTCAGACGTTTCAAAAACTAAATAAATAGCAAGTGAGTAGCATTAGCAGCTCATAGCTAGCTAACAGGTTAGCGAAACAGTCCCCATTAGCATCTCCTAAATAAGCAAAGTGATAATTTAAATATTTGCTGTAGTGACTGTTTGTAGCCAACAGGGGGCCTTGTGCAAATATGTGGTTTGAGTGTTGGTAAACATCACAGCTATTCTGGACCAGTGGAGAGGGCATCTGCTTAGTAGTGATCACAAATTCAGATGAATGAAGTTTTACACATTTTAGAAACACCAAACCCTGGATTAGACACATTTCGATGACAGTATCCTTCCTCGCACCTGAATGATGAAGCTACAAGCAGTTTGTTGAGGTTTAGAGTGAGATTATGCTCCGAATATGTCAGGCAGGACTTAAATGTTGCACCACAGCATAACAAGCAGCTCTGAATCACAAACTGCTCCAACCTGAGGCACTCGACAGGTGGTCAATACCCGTGTCCTGAAGTTTAGTTTAGGCCGTCACAACTTAGAAATGTTGAAATCGTTCCTCTGTGTTTGTCCAGTAACCGCGTCGTATCTTTTCTAGATAAGAACGCAAAGCCCTCACAATGCTTCCCTTGAGCCGGATTTGTGGTTGCCATGGAACCCAGCTGGCGGGGCTGATCCGTTTCGGGGCGTGCTCCGTTGTGTCAGGCCCCCTGTCAGTATGGGGGTGGCAGCATGGTGTTGCTATCGGGCCTCAGCAGGGAGAAACAGGACTGTGTTCGTTCCTGCGTAAAGTCGCCCACATTGTGTGTTGGCATCCGGGATGAAAGGGTGTTTTGTACCCCTTATTTCTCTCAGCGCAACGCAGCTAGGAACCTTCCCCCCTACACATCTCTGTGTAATTAATCAACATGGCCGATTCCATAGCTACGCATGGCTGGAGACGGGTGAAGAAGATGAGAGAGATCCATTTGACATAACTGGGTTAAAGCTGGGTTTTCGGGGGTCCGGCAGTTATCTGCAGCTTTCTGTGAATGTTGCTCTGAGCTCCCGCCTCCTTTTTTTCAGCCACCCCCAGGGAGGCAGAGGAAGAAGGGGTGGAGGTGGAGGAGGAGGAGCGGAGGATCCAGTGGACGGCCACTGTCACCTCTGTCACCACTCTGGCTCCGCTGGATTCAGGTGGGTATTAAAAAAAACAAAGATCAAGAGGGATGACTGGAAAAATATTTTTAAAAACGATTGGTATTAAAATCGGAACAAGCTGTATTTAGATAAAAATAAACATAATCGTAATGGTAGACTAGGTAGTCACCCACACAAGCAGCATAATAACCAAACATCAAACTGAGAACAATGATAGAAACTATCACAAGCAGAGTCATACCCGAATTAAAAGCCAAAAATCAAACTATCAACTAAACTATCTGCCGTTTTTGTCTGCTGAACACGTGAGAGAGCGACCCTTCCTACATATGGTCACACGCCATTTTCAAATGACCACTAATGAGTTTCTGTCTCTGAAGATACGACCGCAGGGCTGCGTGAGGGAAGCAGAAGGAGAGCAGAGTAGCGAGGCGTTCTTCTGAAACGCGTTCAGGGACTCCGGTATCGATCTGACGGTCAGGCGTCAGCCAGGCGCTCCTCTTAAAAGCTTGATGTTTTTGTCCTTCCAGGGAGTGGTGAAAAGCACTTCCCTTTTCCTATCCATTTGCCCCCCTCCTCATACACCCCCTCGGCTCACTGTTCAATTCCAATTGTCCGATTTCTACTTCAAAGATCTGCCAGTCTATGGGGCAGGGATCGCCCAGTCACTGTGAGCACACCCTAGGTGCACCCTCCTCTGAAGGCGGGGCCACATTTAGCCATAACCCTGTGTCAGGTCAGACCAGCAGACTTCTTATTGCCTTTGGCTGGCTGACGTTCCCTTTCGGTGCCCATAGTGCCAGATCTGTTTTGAATAATCAACGCCGCACCAGCTAACCAGTTACAGTGTTCAGTTCCATTGTTCCGTTCCTTCTTAAGTTTGCAGGACCTCCAGCAAACGTTGAGAGCTCTGTGATGTTCATGCAGCCTTCCATCATATTAACCCATTTTAGTGACCAGTACACGGCCGCCCCATAACAAAACAACAGTGTAAACCGTTTTCCCGCCATTCTACAGCCAGATCCAGATTTGCAGGCAGCTATAAAAATGCACAGCGTCATCTCAGTGCTCCAACCCATATAGCTTGTGGTTTCATAAAATAACACACAAATACCCCTTTGTAAGCGACTGCTTATGGGAGACAAAATTATGATGAAACAGCTTGAGACAGCTAACAATTAGCACCTGTATTCACACAGTTTCATTATTAGACTATTTCAATAATAATTGATCAGTTCATTGGAAGTTCATATGCAGCCAGCTATTAACTATCAGTTAGCAGCGATAATGTGGTAAATTAGGCCAAATTAATCTTCTCAGAATGATGGCCATCAGTAACCATGTATTGCAAATGCAGATCCTGTTACCCAGTTGTGAATGCGGCATGCAAGATGGTTCCACCTTTAATCCACTAACCCACAACCCTTTTATAGTAAAACAGAAATAGCTGTGCTACTTAGATGAAAGCAGGACAGCATGTGAAGGTATTTTCAGGCGTAGTGAGACTGCTTAAGGTTACAGACAAAATACGTGCAAAAAACCTCTATGAAGGTCACTTGAAGGACGCCAGGTTTCGCCTCAGCTAAATAGCATTTTTTGTGAATTCGTTCAGATCTGCACACCCTCAGCAAGCTCCTGTGATGTTTCCTGCTCAGAGAATCAGGCTTTTGCCTGAGGGACTTCCCTCTGTAATCGGTGGATGTAGAAGCCGGTGGCTTGAACGGTGATCGACGTCATCGCATTTCACGGGCCTCGATCATACCCGGGGCTTGGAAAATTAAACAGCGACGGGAGAGAGGGAAGTGCTGATAAAGAGACAGGTCCCTTCTCCACAGGAGTCGTGTGTTTGCGGATTCCTGCGCTGGGTCCTCGTGTGTCGTGTGAGACTGAAAATAAACAGAAGCGTCGCTGTTTCTTTTGCGCAGTCTGGCGCCTCTGTACAGCAAGCTGCTAACGTGACAAATTATGTGTTACACTTGTGAAACTGCTGCTCATCAACACTTAATTTACAAACAAGACTATGACTTCATAAAAGCTTTGTTTTTTTGTTAACGGAGTGATGTATTTCGGCCTCTCATTTAGCCTAAGATTTTGGCCCATCTCAGTGTATTAGTTTAGAAGTCTGAGCACCTTTCGCTTTTCTGGAGAGAGAGAGTTGAATTGAAGGTTAAGGGGACAAAGTTCAAATAAATAAACCTTATTGAGTTTTAAAGAGTCTGAGAACTCACTGCCAAAACTGTTCTAGCCAGAATTGGACGCAGTGCTAACTATACCGTAATGACCCATATTACTGACGATCTCGCTCTTTCCAGTGTATTGATGGGGGGCTGTGGTCCATTTCCAAGACAACACCGCAACAAGACCCCATTTCCCATAATGCCCTTGAGCAGGCAAATCCACGGTGGCAGACGGCCTAGACGCTGGCAGGGTCGAATCTGGGGCTCCTCTGTTTGCGATCATCCCGGTCACAGTGTCACCTGCAGTAATGGAGTAGAGCTCCTGGAGTCTCGAAGGGGTGTGAAAAAATATCTTGAGGAAGGACACCTTGCCTAAGTGAGCAGGATTTATCCAGCTGTGGGTCAGTAAATGTGTTTATCATATTCTCTCAAAACTACATTGCTGCTGCTGTTGTGAGATAACTAGGCATTAAAATAACCTCTCAGCATCAGGTTTTCACTCAATATAACACGAAAAAAACGTCCCACTAGCCATGTAAAATGCCTTAATATGTCTCAGCTGGTAAAATGACTCATACGTGCAGGAATTGAGCAATTAGTGGCTTGTTAAAGCTCAATTAAAATTTTTGCAGACCGTGTTGAAAAGCTGGGTTTTCCAACCTGCTTTCTGAGAGAGAAAAGAAATCAGATTTAAAGGAGAGGTGTATTTCAGCAGGAATTTACAATCATGGGTAAAAGGCATTTTATTATAAAATTCACACTGCAGATGAATGACAATAGGGTAATTACCAAGGCACGACACTCAGGATGATCGATGCAGGAATCCTGCGTTAGTTAATGGCCAGAATCCCTCCAGATGACACAGTACAGTTTCAGTATTTGGTGGCTTGCAGGTGGCACTGCTGCCTCACGAGTACGGGGCTGCCAGCTTGGTTTGCCCCCCTGCAGGCATGATCTGCCCACGTCATGCGGCTGTCACCCAGCAGTCCAAAAACTGCCCCCTGCCTTGTACTTCCCGGGGTAGGATCACCTTGGCTCAGCACTGGATAAGCAGTTAGCGAAAATGGCAAATACAAGTATTCAAGTAAATAGCATCTTTTTGATTAAAGGGAATGATTCAGTGCATGAAGTGGGGAAAAAGAGGTGTCGGTACTCCCCTTATTATTGAGTACCAGGCGCCAGTACTCCCCTTGTTATTGAGTACCAGGCGCCGGTACTCCCCTTGTTATTGAGTACCAGGTACCGGTACTCCCCTTGTTATTGAGTATCAGATGCCAGTACTCCCCTTGTTATTGAGTACCAAATGCCGGTAATCCACTTGCTATTGAGTGTCAGCAGATACTGAGAGGTGCTGGTATTGCGTACAGGTAATTACCGACCCAATTCAAACGCTGGAGTGACTGTAGAGTGAGAAATAGGATAAACCACTTTGCTGTTGGTTTAATCACGGGGTTGGGGAGATGAAGAACTGGGTTAGGTTTGTGATCAGCTTCAAAAAAATGTCTAGCTTTATGGATAGGTCAAACAGGAATGAAAACTCAACAGTGACTGACAGTGGGTGTCAGTGATTCCTAAGAAAATAAACATAATTGTCAAAAATAATAATTGGTGTTACACAACAGCAGCAGGAAAGTACGCCGGGTGAGTAATGAGAAAATGCTGTGGCGCAATAAAATCAATGGTCAGAACAGTGCGCCCCGATGCTAACTTGCTAACTGGTGCGACCAAAAAACGTCCTGTAAGCCAAGTATATTTAGAGCCAGTGGGCTTTGAGAGGAAAGGGAAGAGTAAACCCGCCCAGAGAGGCGGCGGTAAGCGATGCCCCGGGCACCGGCAACAAAGCAACGGATCGGCCGCGGGGAAAGGGTGCGGCCGGTGTTCCGGGCAATTCGGTTTCCCTATGTTTCCCCTGTCTATCAGGAAATAATGTTTCCCCTAATATTAAA
>JAODJW010000001.1:5230037-5262093 GCA_026777045.1 Hyperopisus bebe | reverse complement strand
CTTGGGTAAGAGCAAAGGGTTCAGCATGGGAGCTGAGTAGGTCCAATGTTCAGCAGATGTTACAGCCAGAATCGATCTTCTTTATTGTGTTCAGTATACTCTGGCCCATCTGTGTATATTCCAACATATCCCGATCACTTTTAATGTGACACTAATGCCGCTCTGAAAAGTGTCACACGAGCAGTAACGCTGTGTGCCCCGCAGATGACAATGACCCCGACGACGGCTTCAACTACAAGCAGATGATGTCGCGGGACGAGAGGCGTTTCAAGATGGCTGATAAAGATGCCGACCTCATCGCCAGCAAGGAAGAGTTTACAGCTTTCCTGCACCCAGAAGAGTTTGACTACATGAAGGACATCGTGGTGCTGGTGTGTCTGCATTGCAGTGGAAAATTAGTAGTGTATGAGGGAGGAAAATAGTGTGCGCTTTCCCAAGTGAGATGATGTGGAAAGTGTCTGTGTGTATTAAACAGAATTAAGGGGTGTTTTTCAATACCAAGAATCACAATTGTGGTCTTGGCAGGTCCGGTCTTGCTAACTTGCCTCCCATTAATTAATTTGGGGCTCAATGAATCATGGGATTGGTCTCATTTGGCGATGATGCAACCGATGTATCCTTGATATTTGGGGCGGGGCAAGAGTGACATCTGGGGATTTTTACTGTCCTCTGTACTTTTTGTTCTTGAGTATTGGATCTGGTGTTGGGCGATGGAAGATGAACACACAGGAACACAAGTACAGTCAAGTATGCATGTTGAGAAACATCCTAGATGTGGTTATTCTTTATATTCTGTAGGAAACTATGGAGGACATTGACAAGAATGGGGATGGATTTATTGACTTGGAGGAATACATTGGTAAGTACAGCAGTTACATCAGATTGATTGGAAAAAAATGATGTGCAGTTTAGTACAGTTCCTTAAACTTAGCTGGTTTGCATAGGACATCAATGACTACAGACAGTGGAAACATGCAAATCATAAAACATCTAACAGTGAGAGACCCCCTCGGTACGTAAAAGGAACAGAATCACTCCTTTTGAAATGTTTATTTTCTCATGCAGCAACAATGCAATAAAGATTTTTTTCGATAGATTTTTTATTTTTGGTTGTTGCATATTTGGAAGACTGAATTTGCATATGTATTTCCTTGGATAAGCTGAAATCTTTCTTACTGAATTAAGGAAATTACAGTGAAATTTCTTGAAATATTTTTAGTTCACAAGACAGACACTGTTTGAGTATAATTGAGACTCTCCTAAGGGCATCCAGCTGCTGGACCTTAGGGTCCGTTTGAGAGGGATGAGCCTCTCCTGGCTGGTAGTGTATAGAGGATCCTGGACAGGAGACCTATTCTTCACTTCATTATGGATTGCTGAAGTTGCTAACGATCCCTTAGCACCAACCTACCTCTGTAAATGTACTAATTATCAAATCACTAGCAGCCCTTCATACTGTCACAGTGCCTCATCAACATCGTCTGCAGATAATTCGTGATTATACTCAACAACAAAAAAAGAAAGTTAACACATGCAATATGCCCTGGGCCACTAAGCTGTAATGCTGCCAGAATTGCTAATGTGTTGTTCCGTTCATTGCGAATAATTGAGACTCTGAAATCTGTACACCAAAAAGGAAGGTGCGTGCGACACTTGTGGAAAAAATGCACATTGGTCACATTGGTGACATGATTAATTGGATTGTTTGGTCAGGGAGGATTTTTAATCAGTGTCAGAATTAGCTTGCCCACTGTGTGACTGAGGCTTTGTTGCTATGGTTACTCTGGAATACAGTTTCTGTTAGCGAGGCAGCTGCATTGTGATCTATAAACTGGTGGATAAACTGCTTTAAATCTACCCAGAACAAAAGTTCACCCCCCCACCCCAAAAAAAAAAAAAAAAAAAAAAAAAAACCTGGTTCTTCATCTTACCAGGGGACATGTACAACCATGAGGGTGACCCCCAGGAACCTGAGTGGGTGAAGACGGAGCGAGAGCAGTTTGTGGAATTCCGGGACAAGAATAAAGATGGGAAGATGGATAAGGAAGAAACGAGGGACTGGATCCTGCCTTCGGATTATGACCACGCTGAAGCAGAAGCCAAGCACCTGGTCTACGAGTCTGACACGGACAAGGTGAGTCCAGAATTCTACATTTAAAATAAATGTATGAATTATGCTCACTGCAGATTTATGAGACATTCACCAGTGTTGTTTACTAGCTGAATTGCAAAAAACTGACATATTTTTAGAAGTCAAATATGTACTTTGTTTGGAAGCACTTTTAAAGCCCAAAATTACTTTCTGAAAGTTGTTACAATGCAACCAAATTAGAAAGGTAGTGTGAGTCGTTGGTCTCTACTGTGTGAAATGTGTTTATATAATTAAATGGATATAAAATTGAACTGAATTCTGTTTTACTTGTTTCAGGATGGTCAACTCACTAAAGAAGAAATAATCGCAAAGTACGATTTGTTCGTGGGAAGTCAAGCCACCGACTTTGGAGAAGCTCTAGTACGACATGACGAGTTTTAAATCTTCCCACATGGTGAAGGCTTTTAATGCTGACTAGATAAGAAATAATTTATTTTATGGCTTCCTGTTCAAATACTTGGTCTCAGATAAGACAGTTATGAGGACATGCAATGTATTCTGTTGGTTTGTAAACTGCATTTCTACAACCACTCGGTTGTTATACTTGATTACTCACAGTTGAAAGACATTTCGGCATGTAGCGGGTTTTGAGATAGTGTGTACGTTTGTTTGCAACAAATTCTCTGACAGGAGCTACTTCACAATTTTAAAACAATCAGGTGGCAATTCAGCGTGTTCAGCCTTTAACTGTACAACTTTTAACTTGGGGGAGGAAGTTGTGATAAAGCATGGGAGAATTTGATATTGGCTTTGCTAGTGATCTTTTGAAGCCATATATGAATGAAGAACAAGCTTTTGATGTTTTTGTTTTTTGATGACACTTTTTGAATGTTTTACATTGTGTTGATGTTTTGATAAATTGTTTCTTATATGGGTCCTTAATAGATTTGTTTAGTTTAACAAACTGAGCTCCACACTATTTCTTGGGGCCTTTACTCCTTTCATATGTTGTTCCTTTTTAACTTCCTGTATTCCAAATGGGAGCTGATCTTAAAAAAAATGGAAGGAACAAGAAGCTGTTAGTCAGTTTTATTAGATGGTTTACGGGAGGTGTAGGACTAATTGGAGTAAATATCTGTAGAAATACGGTTTTTCAGATAGGTATATCTGTCAATAGCAACAGCCATTTCAAAAGGTGCTTGTCTGCTTTGGTCTCCGCAGGCTGCTTGGGCTGGAGGGGGGGGTTTGGTGTACCCAAGCACTTACGCACTTGATTATGCTAATTGCTATTATGCTAATTGAACCAAGATTTCACTACTGAGGTTATTAGCGGTTTAATGAGAATGGGGAAAATTAGTCTGCTGGCACTGCAGTCTTTGTGGACCAAGGTTGAAAGTCACAGATCTAGGGCAATGGATGAAGTGAGCCAGGTGGTCTCTGAGGAAGGTTCCCCTCCCCTTTACACAATTTTCTTAACCACTGTTCAGAATTCAATGGATTGTCATATAGACCTTTTGTATAGTCTGCATAATGCAATGTTAGTAACACTACTTTTGTTTACTGTATGTAAGTTGAAAGCCTGTGTATATGATTACCTCAATTTGTACGCAAAATGAGCAGTAAAATACAAGGATTTGAATCAAGTTCTGTAACTGCATTGCGGTTGGATATTAATTTTTTTTGTCAATAAAACAAAATCCAATAAACAAATCAGTTCCCCAGTCTATAGGTATCAAAATGTCTGCCTCAAAAGTGTTGTCATTGTCAGCATGAACCGAACGTTACTAAGATATACTTGGGAATTACTGTGGATTTTGGTAATCACTTAACAGGAAATTAGTAACCCAATGTACTCAATGAATGCTTGCTTAGCATTTGACATCATGACAAATGCAACTGTCTGGCTGTAGCTCTAAGAGGATAATTTGTAGAATTTGATGAAAGATGAATCACAGCAGAGTGCATTTGGTTCATAAAATGATGCCATCATGATAACCCATTTACACAATTCTCCATACTGGTTTTGTCCTATACTTTAGCATCACGTTCTGTTACTGTATATGGCCTACAGTTTTACTATATTGGGGTTACATATAAAAATATTTGAGGGTTGTTCTACGTTGCACTGAAACCTGTTAGTAGTTATGATTGTTTAAAGCAGTGTTCTCCCCAAAACTGTTAGCTGCTGCTGCTTCTTCTTCTTCTTCTTCTAATTTTCTTTTTTTTTAAAAAAAAACTTTTACCAAATATTAGAGTTAAGTGATTCAGCTAAGATACACTTTCAAAGTGTCACTCATATCATGCAATATATTATTATTAAAAGATCCAGATAGTCTATGGATTTCTTGTAAAGCTTTTGTAAATCAAGCAAAGTACACTGTACCTGCTTTATTTCCAGTTATCCAGGTGAAGGTCGCCAATGGTGCCTGAGTGTTGCCAGATGTAACATTCCAGCAGGGCATACAGATGACTGTAGACCTATCAGAAGCAAGGACAGCCAGCAAATATACAAAACAGGCCATATGGTCTGATGGTGCATGACTTAACAGCACCGTGGGCTAACTTTATTGGCCATAGCTCAAATCAGTACTTAGTCATTTCACTTTGACACTGTTCAAATAACAGATTCTCGGCTATAAAACAGATACCATGAACCCACATGGTATAAACAATCATATACACTATATTGCCAAAAGTATTGGGACACCCCTCCAAATCATTGAATTCAGGTGTTCCAATAACTTCCATAGCCACAGGTGTATAAAATCAAGTACCTAGGCATGCAGACTGCTTCTACAAACATTTGTGAAAGAATGGGTCACTCTCAGGAGCTCAGTGAATTCAAGTGTGGTACCGTGATAGGATGCCACCTGTACAATAAGTCCATTCCTGAAATTTCCTTGCTACTAAATATTCCATGGTCAACTGTTAGTGGTATTATAGTGAAAGCAATTGGGAACAATAGCAACTCAGCCATGAAGTGGTAGGCCAAGAGGAAAAAACACAGAGTGGGGACAATGCATGCTGAGGCGCACAGTGTGCAGAAGTCGTGAACTGTCTGCAGAGACAATAGCTACAGACCTCCAAACTTTGTGCGGCCTTCAGATTAGCTCAAGAACAGTGCGTAGAGAACCTTATGTAATGGGGCTCCATGGCTGAGCAGCTACATCCAAGCCATACATCACCAAGTGCAATGCAAAGCATTGGATGCAGTGGTGTAAAGCATCCTGCCACTGGACTCTAGAGCAGTGGAGACGTTCTCTGGAGTGACAAATCACGTTTCTCTGTCTGGCAATCCGATGGATGAGTCTAGGTTTGGCAGTTGCCAGGAGAACGATATTGCCTGACTGCATTTTGCCAAGTGTAAAGTTTGGTGGAGGGGGGATTGTGGTGTGGGGTTGTTTTTCAGGGGTTGGGCTTAGCCCCTTAGATCCAGTGAAACTCTCACTAAACTCTTAATGCTACGGCGTTCGAAGCAATTTTGGACAATTCCATGCTCTCAACTTTGTGGGAACAGTTTAGGGATGGCCCCTTCCTGTTCCAACATGACTGCACACCAGTGCACAATGCAAGGTCCATAACGACATGGATGAGCGAGTCTGGTATGGAGGAACTTGACTGGCCTGCACAGAGCCCTGATCTTAACCTGATAGAACAACTTTGGGATGAATTAGAGCAGAGACTGCCAGCCAGACCTTCTTGTCCAACATCAGTGCCTGACCTCACAAATGTTCTCCTGGAAGATTGGTCAAGAATTCCCATAAACACACTCATATAGCTGCAAAGGATGGGCCAACTCCATATTAAAGCCTATGTATTAAGAATGGGATGTCATTAAAGTTCTTTGGGCAATATAGTGTACTTACCTATATTTGACAGCATACAAGTTCCCAAAGAAAACAATACAATCCCCAGAAAACAGTGACATGTTACAAGCTTGACTGACTGAGAAAGCACACAAATGAAGCCCATTAATCACATGCAAATTTTTCTCCTTAACCTTTTCTATTTTTCCCAAAAAGTAGAAGGTTAAGGGGAAGGTTTGTCTCTCTAACTAACAGCAGCTCAGATCAGCCTTCTTAGTGAAAGTGGATGAGGAGCTAGACAGGATACCCCCTACAGACTCTGTGATCCTACCAAGAGATATCAATCCACACATGGGGAATTAGAGAGATGACTGTTTGGGAAGAATGGCCTCCTGAATTGTAGCCCAAGTAATCAACTGTTACTGGACTTGGATTCAGAGCATGGCAATCAGAGCTGAGGTTACAAGGCTCAGGGTGGTCCAGACAAGCACTCTGGCTTTGCTGAGAACATAGTCTCTTTATTTGTTCGTTCCTTAAATTTCCATCCATTTTCCAACCCGCTTATCCCACTGGGGGTCCGGAGCCTATCCCAGAAGCAATGGGCACGAGGCAGGGAACAACCCTGGATGGGGGGCCAGCCCATTGCAAGGCACACACACACATGCACACCTATGGGCAATTTAGGAACTCCAATCAGCCTCACCATGTCTTTGGACTGTGGGGGGGAAAACTAGAGTACCCAGAGGAAACCCCACGACGACACAGGGAGAACATGCAAACTCCACACACGTGACCCAGGCAGAGACTTGAACCCAGGTCCCAAAGATGTGAGGCAACAGTGCTAACCACTGCACCACCATGCCACCCCTTCCTTAAATTTAGTAAATAATAAAGTAATATAAAATTGTATTTAAAACTTAACACATCTTATGAGGCCAGTGGCTTCACCAGCCTATCTGTACATGTGCTCCTTAGTAAAAATTGCATTCATCACAATACCCGTCATAATTTGTTAAGGTATTGACCCATGGTTGAGGCTTTTTTATGACGCTCATGAACAAACAATTCCAAAAAATCTATTCTGATGGCGCTGCAGATGGCATGTACCATTTATATGGCTCACGACCCGCCATAAAAATCCAGCGAAGAAGAAGAAGGGGAAGCGCGCGTATTTTGTGTAACCTCAAATGGTCACCCCCCGGCCAGCGAAACGCTGATTTTAGTTCCCACTGGTTCATTTCTAGACGGGGGCGTTTACCGAGCACACGCGGGGATGCTGTGTGTGTGTGTGACTGAGATGGCGGTTAGACCAGTTCGCACGAGAGCCAAGTAGATATTAAAAGGCGTATATTTTAAATTAACAATATATTTGCATTACACTTTTTTGCCTAGCCTCGTAGTACGGAGCCATGGAGGGTGAAAAGCCGTCCCTTGCATTAGTTTACCATGCAGTGCAGGCTCTGTATCACGATCCGGATCCCGCCGGCAAAGAGAGGGCGTCAGTGTGGCTCGGGGAGCTGCAGAAGTCGGTAAGAATCGCTCAGGAAAGTCCGAGGCTGTCAAGAGGCCGACAAGTAGCTAGCCTCAAAATGCGGCTGAGACTGAGCGCCTCATTTAGCTCAACTAACTAAGCCTTTCCGTCTCTTAAATGAATGCGCAGGCAGTCATCTGCGGCTGATGTGTTTGGACAATTTGAAATTAAGTCATGAAGATATATTAGATTTTAAATGCTTTATAAGCACATTATGGCACGCCGGAGAGTCCTTTGGGGATTTATTTGAACAGGAAGCGATGCTGGAAAGCAAGGGTTGAATTAGCGAGATTGCTAGCTCCTCTCTGAAATGTATCCAGCATTAATATCGACAATAATAAAAGTGTTTTCGTGTGTTTGTGCTACAGTAATTTACATTCAAACCCAGATAGCTGCTAAAAAGTGCTAACCTCTGTTGACGGCTAAGCTGGTCAGTCTGGTAATTCTGTAATAGTTTGGGGAGTAAAACCGGAGTTCTATTTTTTTAGGAGAATATACGTGTTGGTGACGTTTTTTTTTTACTTTGATTCTTTTTGAAAGAAAATCCGTTTTCTTGTAGGGTAGCTGTTGCTGTGACTATTAATTTTTATATATCGTTCCGGTTTCCACATGCGCTCATCATTCCTGTACCTCACAGGAAAAGCGAACTCTTCGCATAGTTATTATTAGCAGGAGGACCGACCACTGAAAAGCTTCAGCCGTCTGCTGCATGCGAGGGATTAGAATTTTCCCCGTTCTTCGGGTGATTTTGTCATTTTGCACCTAACAAGTTTTGATAGAGAATGAAAAGCCGGACTTTTTTATTTACACTGTGGTGACCGAAAGACTTGAGGAAACAGCCATAACAAGTTTTAGGCCAGCACTTTAATTTTTATGGCCATTACCGCACAGTGAACACTAAACTATTAGATAGGGTGAAAAGTCCTTTGCAGAAGTAAACCGAGTGATTCCCTCTGTGTGCTTAATAAGCCTTTTATACAAGATTACAAGCAGTTAGTAATATTTGGGCTGAACATGACAAGGATGTGAGTGGTATGACTTGTCTGCCAAGCTTGTTCCACTCTGTATGAATGTGAATAGGGACCGTCTAGGGGGTTGGGGCAAGTACTTGTAGGCAGTTTTTGATGCTTGTCAGTCAGTCAGAAACTTTAGGCTGTTATTGAACTGAAAAAATCTTGAGGCAGTGGTGTACCTTCCAAAGAGTAGGTCTCTTGCCAGAATCTCTATGTGCAAGACATGAAATCTTCCAGGAAGTTCCAAAGAATCCTATGATGATCGGAGGGGTCTGCTGACCCCTTTTGCCTAACCTGAAATCCGAGTTGATAGCTACCATTATAAAGAAGGGATGGGTGGACACGGGATACATATCATAGTAGGTCAGAAACCACTGGTCAATATGTACGATGTGAATGCCTGTGTCATACCGGCCAGAAACCATCAGTGTCATCCTCAGGGCCGTGGAACAGTGCAGCATTTTGGTTGATGTATATGTGATGAAAACCAAGCGCTGTGTTTCACAATGCATGCCATATGGATGCTTGGTGATGATTATGGTACTGGTTCATGTCTTTTTAATAGACTTGCATGGTTAGTATAATTCTTTCCCGGTGCCAGGATGTTAGCTGTAGCAAGTAGTAATTTCAGTGTTGTGGTTAAGCGGGACTTCCTGTTGGAAGACTTGCTTCGTCTTGTACCAGAGAACTCTACAGCAGAACTACAGCCCTTCTGCGTGTGAGGTTAAGGTGAAGTGTAGCGGGGTCACATCACTAGATGATGATCCAGAACATACTAGTGGGTCTTCATGAAGAAGGTTCTAGACATGCTAGTCATAGTACAAATCAGGAGTACTATTGCTGCCCTTTATTAATATTGCCCTTTGTCTTGAAGTACTTCTGGTTTGTGTCTAACATAGTTTTGTAGATTTAACACTGGAGATTTGTTCAGATCACTTTTCAGTATTTTCTTTAAACTGCCAGAGGGATCTTTTCATGCATGCTTTGTTTGGATTGATAAGCTCCAGTCTGACTTGATTAAGTTTCATCTGGAAGCTTGCTGGGTTTCCCTTTCTGCTGTGAAGTTGTTAACTTCACAGGCTTGCAGTTCTCCATTTAAACTTGACGATGACTCTTAGTCTTGTTGCTAATTCTTGACATGGTGACAGAGTCCTTCAGTACTGTTCATCCTCCCCGGTGCCTGCAGATGTACGCTTGGGAGATTTCGGACCAACTCCTTCAGCTGAAGCAAGATGTGGAGTCATGCTACTTCGCAGCGCAGACTATGAAGATGAAGATCCAGACCTCGTTCTATGAGCTTCCGGCCGACACCCACATAGCGCTGCGTGACTCGCTGCTCTCTCACATCGAGAACCTCAAGGACCTCTCCCCGATCATCATCACTCAGGTACCGCCTCTAGCTCACTGGACCCACCAGTGGGCCATAGAGTAGTGGTTTACCGTCGTAGAAGCAGGTAGTGATACAGCAGAGTTTTATTGGCTGTGTTGTGATTTAACTGGTCATTGTTGATGACTGACATGAACTCCATCGCCTGTCTGCTGTCGCATTGTCTTTAACCCCAGGGAGGATCTGCTTCTTCTACAAACTGATTGGGTCAGCAGTACCCATTGTCATCCTCATGACCTGATCTGAATTGTCTGTAGACCCAGTTGCTGGTATACTGGTCCCTTTGATAATGTTGAGCCTTTTATCCTGCCTGTTGCCTTTATCACATCTGTGCAATGTGGCAAAAGTCAACAAACCACTGGTGACAGTGATAAAAAGTTTCTCTGTGACTCCCGTTTGAATGGATGCTCTTGTGAACCATTGGTCTTGGCTCACTGATAACTGAGGGCTGTGGTTGCAGTTGGGGTCTGGGGGGGGGCTGCAAATTTTGGGCTGATGTGCTTGTCCTTCCCCTCAGCTCGCTCTCGCCATCGCGGATTTGGCTCTCCAGATGGCATCCTGGAAGGGCTGCGTTCACACACTCATCGAAAAGTAAGTTTGCTCCTCTGCTGGTCTGACTTGGTCAACCCAAGCGTATACCCTAATATATTCTGGAATATTTTTAATGCATCTGGGATTTTAAATTGTTTTATTGACCACATACTACTAATACATATGAATGCTGATTTGTTTGGCCGCACCCAGTACAAAGAACAATCATATGTAAATGAAGAATAAGTAACCAATTGTAATTCACATAATATTACAGTGGTGTGGAGTTTTGACGGACTTAATTACACCATAAGCATAATGGAAACGTCTCAGTCTGGGATGTAGCTATGGGTGACTTGGCCTCACTGGTCATACATGGTGGAGCTCCGTTGAAGTCCGTGTCATCCTGACCACACTCAGGTACAGCGGCGATGTCTCCTCCATGACCTTCCTGATGGAGATTCTGACCGTGCTGCCTGAGGAGGTCCATAGCCGTTCTCTCCGAATTGGGGCCAACCGTCGCACGGAGATCATCGAGGACCTGGCCTACTACTCTGGCACCGTCGTTGCCCTGCTGGTAGAGCTGTTTACCAATGTTTCACTTTAGCCACAAATGTACCACTTTCAAATTACATGTATACGTACGGTATGGACATTAAAATGGGTTTCTGTTAGATATGCACAGGTCGATCAGCAAGGGACTGGAATCGGCCGATTTTTCAGCATGCTCGGCCTGGACCGGAGACCGGCCAATCGGTTTCATGTATTTCCGATATCGGTCCATTTTACGCATTCACTGCACATCATATGCGCAGTGGTGCAGGCAATAACCTCACTGCCGTGTGGACGTTCACAGCCACACGCTGACATGTCGTTAGCATGGAAGCTCTTCACTGAGTGTAGACGACACAAAGTTTGCAATTTGTAATACATGTAAAGCCAAAGTAAACCGAAGGGGAACCACCACGACAACATGGTAACACTGGAAGCAAACTTTAAACTGATTATTAAACACGTACTGGATAACGGGTAAAAGGAATAACCATTAAAATTGCAAAGCTAGCTGATTTTTGTTTATGACAGAGTAAAAATGTTTTAGTGAAACTTTAACCCCTTGTGCTGTAATGTTCATACAGTATGTAGGTTTGAAAAATCCTGATCTTAATCTAGCTTACTAGTGATGCAAGAATTGTATATGCTTAACATGTGATGTTTGTATTAATAATATTACCCTGCACCTATTATGATTTGTAAGATTACAGTACACTTCAGTTTTAATTGGAGGTTTGTGACCTTTTTGACTTCTTTTAATTTTAAGATGAAAAAAAGAGAAAAAGGTCAATGTCGTGTTATTGGGTGAATTTAAACATACTGGAAAATGGTATAAGTAACTGACATTTGTTTTATTTAAATCTATTGCATCTGCTCTTGTTTGGTAAAGTTAAATATGCCAGATTAAGTTGGGTGTACAGTAACTCATTCTCGGTTAATTCTTATTTGTACCTCTTTCCGGTCACAGAGCACTTTATTTTGAGACTTGTTTAAGTGAGAGAAGATCCCGTAACTTAGTGCAGTTTGGGGAAATTATTAAGTTCAACAATTAATTTTATTATAAAAATAAAATTCTGCATCGAAGAAAAGCTGATTTTTGTTTTCTTAGAAAGAAAATCGTAATTGCCAAAAATTGGTATCAGCCAGTTGCACTTGCACTAAAATCGGAATTGGCCAAGAAACTTGCAATCGATGCACCTTCAGTTTTTATATATAAACTCATGTCTTTGCTTAATCAGGCTTCTGCATTTAAACAAGGTCTACTCATGCTGGGAAAGCTAGTAAGGGGATTAAAGCAGGACCGCATCTGAATGTGTGGGTGTTGTCCTGACTCCTCTCTTCACCCCCTTCCAGGTGTCATGTGTGGAGAAGACTGGCAGTAATGAGAAGATGCTCATCAAGGTTTTCCGGTGCCTGGGCAGCTGGTTCAACCTTGGGGTTCTGGACACCACCTTCATGGCCAACAGCCAGCTGCTTATCCTCCTTTTCCAAGTGCTGGTGGGTACTCCCTCTGACTAGTATCTTCTAGGAACTTCCTGGTGTTTGATCTGCACACGTGTGGGGTCGCCTGTGCACACTTCCCGTTAAAACGGCGTGCAGGCCGTGCAACTCTTGAACGCATTTATTCTTACTTCACTGTTACCTCTGCAGCAGAGAGACGAGACGCCCACCAACCTGCATGAGGCGGCCTCGGATTGCGTATGCTCGGCGCTCTACGCCATCGAGAACGTGGACAACAACATGGCGTTGGCGCTGCAGCTGTTTCGGGGCGTCCTCCTCCTAGAGACGGCCTATCACATGGCCGTGGCCCGCGAGGACCTGGACAAGTACGGCTGGTTTCGGCTCTTCCGTTACCCCCCTCGTTTTCTTTTCTTTTTTTTTTGTGGCTCTCTTCTGTTAGAAAACCTGAGGGAATTCTGTTGCCCATTTGGTGGTGGGATTTTTCCAATAGCTGCTGTATTCGTAAGGTAGCGAACAGATGGTGTTTCTAAATATTCTGCTCTCTGCAACTATAGTTGTCTGTGGGGACAAAAGTCTGATTTGGGATCAGTTTTGGTGAAGGAGAGAGGCATGTACAGGGGAGGTTAAGGCTTAGCTGGACCAGCAAGTCAACTCCAGAAGACCAACGTGTGTTGTCGTGTGCGCCCCCTTGTGGCAGGGTGCTGAACTACTGCCGCATCTTCACGGAGCTGTGCGAGACCCTCCTGGAGACGATTGTGCAAAGTCCCGGCCAGGGCATGGGGGATCTTCGGACTCTGGAGCTGCTGCTGATCTGCGCAGGACACCCGCAGTATGAGGTGAGACATGCACCCAACCACAAGCATGCAAGAGGAACGGCTTCTGCACATGCGACGCGGAGTCGCTATTTCCTCACCTCATCGTGGCGCCTTCGCTCTTAGGTCGCTGAGATCTCCTTCAACTTCTGGTACCGGCTGGGGGAACGCCTGTACAAGACCAACGACGCTGTGCTGCACGGAATCTTCCGGCCATACATCCAGAGGCTGCTGCATGGGCTGGCCCGCCATTGCCAGCTGGATGCTGACCATGTGAGCAGTCATGTGACCACATATGCCTTATATTTACATAGTGACATATCCTATAGGTGCACGCCTGTGTTCTGATCCTTCATTAAAACACTGATTTTCGCACGTTTTATACACATCATGCTAAAAGTCGATTGAATCTTTTCTCACCCCTTTATTCACGTGAAGGAAGGAATACCTGAGGAGACAGATGACTTTGGAGAATTCCGGATGAGAGTCTCAGATCTGGTGAAGGACGTCATTTTCTTAGTGGGATCGATGGAGTGTTTCTCACAGGTGAGGAGAAAGGTGGCTGAGTCCCGGCGGCTTCGGAAATGAGTCGGCCTTTTTATGCAAATACCAAACGCAAAGCGCGGGTGTGAACAAGCATTTCTCTTGTAATGAACAAGTGTTACTTTTGTGCAACTTCCTCATTTCAGCAGTTTGCATTGCTAGCTGTTTTTCATAAGTGCCGGATGGGCCTCGGTCAGATATCTCCTGCTCTCCCAGCTCCCTACCCCCAAAAAACATCTCTTTGCTCATGACAAAAGTTTTGGCAGGGTTGCATGTTTAAGATGCGCAATAGCTAAGACTTTGAATGGCTTGACTCTGCAGTTGTACTCCACGCTGAAGGAAGGCAGTCCGCCTTGGGAGGTGACCGAAGCTGTGCTCTTTATCATGGCTGCCATCGCCAAGAGTGTCGATCCGTGAGTTGGATAAGGTCTACTTGGTGGAGCCTGGTGTCTGAGCAGAACGCCTGTGGAAGTTTTTGGGGCTGGAATGAAGTTATTCCAGAGACATATTTCTGTCATTATAGAAAACAGTGTTAGTCCATTAGCTTGCACAGATGTTTACTGATTTTCAGGTAATACCGAAGGATAGCTTTGTTGGAGTAATTCAGTTGAGGTTCCGTGTTAAGTGATACAGATAAAGACCCCTTCTTGCAGTCTTGAAGTAGTCATCCTTCTGGTTAGATCTGTTGATGTCTGATCTTCTGTCAGATTCATGTTAATCTCCACCGACCATATTTTCTACGTCGGTTTTTGTGTGACCGTATGAATGTTTTCTGCGCCACCCAGTGAGAACAACCCGACCTTGACGGAAGTGTTGGAGCAGGTGGTCCTGCTCCCCCAGACGGTTCACATCGCCGTCCGCTACACCAGCATCGAGCTGGTGGGGGAGATGAGCGAGGCGGTCAACTACAACCCCCGCTTCTTAGGTGTGTGATTACCTTAATAAAACTATGCAGTCAGGGAATAACTGGACCTCTGGCTTGTTGGATGTCTTGCCAACCTTCTCCCGTTGACTTTTGGTCCAACGCAAACGTTCTTGCCTCGTCTCTTGTGACGCCCCCTAATACCTGCCAGCGTGATCACGCATCTGCCCGCCTTTGACTGAAGCGACGTTCTCCTCACAGACCCGGTGCTGAATTACCTCATGAAGGGTTTGGGGGAGAAGCCCCTGGCTTCAATGGCGGCCAAGGCCATCCTCAGCATCTGCTCCGTGTGCCGGGACCATATGGCCCAGCACTTCCAGGGTCTGCTGGAGATCGCACGCTCCCTCGACTCCTTCGCCCTGTCTACAGAAGCTGCAGTTGGCCTCCTCAAAGGTACCCTCTTCGAAGGGGTCTGGGGTTCCTCCCGTGGGATACGGAATTGTCCACACACCCGCATTCTTCTATAAATTATGCTCGCTCTTAAAACTCATACCATCGTGCACATGAACAACCATATGAAGTCGCAGGCTTTTTTTTTTTGCAAACATGACACATAGGAATAAAATGGAGTGTAGAATTTGAATAAATAATAATATTTTAAGAAGCAACAAGTGCAACGGTTAGTTGTAAGGGGCATCACTGATGTTTGTGAGCTCTGTACCACCTCTACAGATGTGTTCTAGTCTGGGATCACTGTGTTTACCAGCCTCTGGTATTTGTATGGCTCTGGTGTGACTGTAAATTGAGTGTGTAATAAATGATTTAATTTTGCAGGTACTGCATTAGTTTTGGCACGTCTCCCACTTGAAAAAATAGCTGAATGTCTGAGTGATCTATGCGCTGTACAGGTCATTGCCCTTAAAAAGGTGGGTGCCTCTCTGCGTTTGAACCTTCCGGCCTATATTTCACAGTTGAAGTTTGCATGCTGACATTTGATGTTCACCTCCGCAGCTGCTATCTCAGGACCACAGCAATTCCAAGTCCGCCGACCCCACGGTTTGGCTGGATAGGTTAGCGGTCATCTTCAGGTAAGATTTTCATCCCATCCAGTAGGTGGTGCTGTTAATACAGTAGATTCGTCCGCTGTTAAGAGAAGTCCATCCAGCAGCTCTCTTCTGTGTTCCAGGCACACAAACCCGACAGTGGAAAATGGGCAGATGCATCCGTGCCAGAAGGTCATCCATGATGTAAGTGGGTTCTGCCCAGTGCGTGGTGGCATGGCTGGCGGAGCAGGTGCTGATTGTAATCTCCCCCTGACCCCCCCAGATCTGGCCTGTGCTGTCGGAGACACTGAACAAGCACCAAGCCGACAACCGCATCGTGGAGCGCTGCTGTCGCTGTCTCCGCTTCGCCGTGCGCTGTGTGGGCAAAGGCTCCGCCTCCTTGCTGCAGCCGCTGGTCACACAGGTGCATCCAAACGTCCCCGTCTGTCCCTGCCGACCGGAAAGGCGCCGTGTTTTCCGTGAGTGAATCTGTGTGAACGATCTTCTGCGCAGATGGTGAACGTCTACCGGGTGTATCCCCACTCCTGCTTCCTGTACCTGGGCAGCATCCTGGTGGACGAGTACGGAATGGAGGAGGGCTGTCGGCAGGGACTCCTGGACATGCTGCAGGTGCCCGGCTCACCCCTTTGGAATTTTCTGGAATCGGCCTCATTGATTCTGTCGCCCTTACCAGCCATTTTAATACTGTCCCTCTCCCCTCCCAGGCTCTCTGCATGCCCACCTTCCAGCTACTGGAGCAGCCCAATGGCCTGAGGAACCATCCGGACACGGTCGATGACCTCTTCAGACTGGCCACGAGGTACTGAAGGCAGGGCTCGTCGGAGAGGCCCTTTCCTGGGTTCTTCCGCATTAGTATCACTGAACTCCAATAAACAACTACTGCTGCTTTTCCTCATAATTAGGTGATTGAGAAGTGCATTGCGGCTGCACTGGGAGCCAATGGGGAGTGGGTTAAACCGACTGGTCATTCACATTATGTTTTAATGGTACCACTTTACAATAAGGCTCCCTTTTGCCATTTGTAAATGGTACTAACTCATTAAGAAGAAAACTGTTATAACTTGTTTAAAATTGTCTATTAATAATTTACAAAGTGTTACAACCTTATTAATAACCAGATTATAAACCATTCATAAACCCTTTATATGGGCAGCCTTATTGTAAAGTGGCACCATTTTAATCTCATGCTCTTTGGCTCTGAGCCCCATCTTCCTTCCCATGACTGACTACTGCTCCCTCTCGTGTCAAATCTCGAAGCGGCTTGCGGTGTGTCTGCTCTCACTCAACCGGACCCCCTCGCCCGTCCCGCCCCCCCGCTGCAGGTTTGTCCAGCGGAGCCCCGTCACCCTCCTGAGCAGCCAGGTCGTCGTCCACCTGGTCCAGTGTGCCATCGCGGCGGCCACCTTGGACCACCGGGACGCCAACTGCAGTGTGATGAAGTTCATCAAGGACCTCATCCACACCGGCATCACCAACGACGTGAGTCCCCAGGTCCCCGGCACTGTGGCCCTGCCTATCCGCACCGTAAGCCTACGATTCACCCACGCTGCCTCTGTGTCCCCCAGCATGAGGACGACTTCGAGGTCCGCAAGCAGCTGATCGGACAGGCGATGCAGCAGCACGGTCAGCAGCTCATCACGCAGATCATCCACGCGTGCTGCTTCTTCCTGCCTCCATACACGCTGCCCGACGTGGCTGAGGTCATCTGGGAGGTCATGCTCTTCGACCGGCCTGTGAGTCGTCACACCATCGTTAACATGAAGATTTTGTTTGTATGTAGCACTAGAGAGCGGCACAGTGACAATGTCTATCCCCATATCCATCTGTCCCCCACACGGACCAAAGCGGTGCCCATACCATCCCCATGGGAATGCCATAAACTTTATCTCCATTCCTGTTATTCCGGGGGAAAAGTTTTTTTTTTTTTCCCCATTCCTACAGACATCCATGGTATTCCCGTTTCCCCCATTCCCACAGACATCCATGGTATTCCCGTTTCCCCCATTCCCACAGACATCCATGGTATTCCCGTTTCCCCCATCCCCACAGACATCCATGGTATTCCCGGTTTTCCCCATCCCCACAGACATCCATGGTATTCCCGGTTTTCCCCATTCCCCTGCAGCCCTCTGTGTAGGACCCTGTCCATTGTTTGTATTTTTAGTTTTGACTCATTTTGACTGAAAGCTCAGTGACTGCCCAGCTGGTGTATCTGGAGACCTAGAGCCCAGTACGTATTGGACACTGTACCACAGATACTGAATGAAAGTTTTGCTAGGAGGGTTAGCTGAACTGCTGCACACAGCAGAGACCACAAGGTGGCGCACCATGTACAGTTTGGACACCAGAGTTCTGACAGTTTCTACGATACCTTTTTGTCAGATGTTAATTATCCTGTCTCGCATGCGTCATCTGTCAGCCATCTGGCAGAGCTGGTGTACAGAGTACAAACGAGAGCGTCTAATGAGTCTTTATGATGTCACTTTGACGATTCCAGACATTCTGCCGGTGGTTGGAGAATGCCCTCAAGGGACTCCCCAAGGAGACGTCCGGAGGAGCCGTGACAGTCACCAACAAGCAGCTCACGGACTTCCACAAGCAGGTCACCAGGTGAGCACCGGTACTCGGGGGTCCGTCTTGCCGTTTCATCCCGGCCTCATCTGCCACGCGGACTCGGTCGGTTCAGTGACGTGGAGTATGCGGGACAGGCTGTGCCCGAGACGTCTGGGTACAGTCATACCTGACCGCTAAGGAGGACGTTCGTTCGTTGTGGATCACGAGCATTTCTCTGCTGCCGAGTGACGTGCCGTGACTCACCTCACCGGTACACCGGGGCCCGCGGCACAGTCTAAGTACAGAACTGAATAACCCAAGAATGGGAAGCAGAAGTGAAAGAGATGTTCTGTGTCCATTTTGAGGCCCTCTGAGAGGTCAGGGGGCGTCTCCACACCCGGGTGCCCGTCGTCTTTCTGGTTCTGATGAACAGCATCCGGCGCTGAAGTGCCCCAAGTTCCTCGGCCTGAGGAACTAGGCTTTCATAGGAGCCCCTCTGGTTATTTTTGGGTTATTTATTTAATGACTTATTTATAATTCGGGGCACGGGCATGCACAGACGGGCAGGCGGGTCACTGGAACGCCGGAGAACCTGTGCAGGAGATCTAGCTGGATTCCTGGGCAAGTCTGAACAGGACCTGGTGCTGTAAACTCCTGCCGCCCCATCCTCCCGCTTCCAGAAAGTAGGCCGGCTCTAGCAGTCCGACTGCATGTCAGTGACCCAGCCTCATCCTAGATACACACCTGTTCCATGACCTTATTATTTTTTCTCTTAAATTTTACTAGCCTGGTGTTTCTCAACCCAGTCCTTGAGGACCCCCAAGACATTTTTGCTCCCTCCCACCTCCCCGCACATCTGTACCAGGTATTTGGTGTTCCTGACTGGCCGGGAGCTGGGAGAGAGCAAAAATGTGGACTGGAGGTCCCTGAAGAATGGATTGAGAAACGCTGCACTAGCTGGCCCAAAGAGTCATGGTGCCCAGCAGCTGGAATGAAATCATTCAGCTTGGCAGAGCTGTTGAAAGGTGGCACTTTGCTACTGAGAGCCTGACAGCAAGCGGTCTATGTTGATGTCCTCCGCCTTCATCTTTCTTGCATACGCACTCTGTCTGCTTGCAGTGCTGAAGAGTGCAAACAGGTGTGTTGGGCCATCAGAGAGTTCACAAGGCTGTTCCGATAGCTGCCACGAGACCAGGTAAGGACAAGGTCCGTTCGCTCACACTCACCTCTGGTCGTCGTACAGACTGTTACCAGCCATTCATCCATGTTCAGCAAGCACAAGAGCCCAGCGCAGCTTAAACTGAACCGTTCTGGGGTTTTTAATAGTGCATAAGGTTTTATTTCAAACATCGTACAACATTTAGGCCGAGATCGTGCCACTGAAATGACCATCGACCCTGCTATTGCTCCAGGAAATACTTGACCCTGCTTTTTCAAAAAATATACATTGCTTTGGATAAAAGGGTCTGTGAAATAAAGGAAGTGTAAACGTTTCAGTGGTCGTCTTCAATCATTCGTTTGTGTCCCGTGGTGTGCACACACATACATCTGTACCTTTACTTGTAAATCGGTTCCGAGTTTAATGGCCTTTTTGTTTATCCTTTAGGACAATCTTTTGATTGAGATGCAGAGAGGCAGTGATGTGATAACAGGATGACCGCCGTTGGAACTGTGTAACTCCAAGATGATTCTGCTCGCTGGAGAGCCAACACGATGGACCGCTGACGCAGGACAGACTACGTGCGCGTGTGAGGTCCCTTAGAGACGGCATCCCCAACCCTGACCCCCAAGGCCTGGCACGTGTTTGTCCACATAAAACTATGGGGTGGGGGGTGGGGGGGTGGTAGTGAACTCGTTCGGCTGGATTTCATCAGATCTCGGATCCATTACAGGCTGGGCGCGCCACTGAAGAAGGATGCACCTGGCTGTGAATGAAAAAGACTATTTTTTTTTTTTTTTTAAATAAATGATTTATTTTCATGGACTGTCCGAACAAACACGGCTCACCGAGCCACTAGGAGGCAGCACGGAGCCGTGGACGCCAGCCGGACAGACAGCCCAGCCAGCTGGGGGATCTGGGGTCTTTATTAAAAGGACACTTCGGGTCGTGCGGTCAATTTTAATGCTTTTTTTAAACAGCGGTGGGGAGTTTTATTGTTTTAGTTGGCAGAACTGTTCCCCCCCCCCTCCCGAATTGTGATGTGAGAACAGTATCACCAACAGGGGGCCCACAGCTGGACACACGCTGTGCCATCCAGTGTTGTAACCATCTTGAGAACAATAAAAGAACACAACGAACTGGAGGACGGCTGGCTTGCTAGTGTCATTTAGTGCCGAGCTCTGGAGTTCGCGGGAAGACGAGTAAGACAGGTTCCATGCTCCGGAGCCCTTGGGTTTGGTCTCCGCGGGACACACGTTACATGCCGCGGTTGCAACACAGCTGAAGCATTTGACGAGGGAGATGAAACGGTTCATGCCCATGCATCCTGCATGGTGTGGTTAACGTTAATTTGTGGTGTTATACAATTGACCGTTTTTCGAGCACTAGTGCAATCCAGTATGTCACACCTGAGACTGAGTAATTGGAGGTTAATTGAACATTGCTTGATTAAAAATCCAGTCTTTTAAAGATTTTTGCCCACACATACAATTCAAATTTAGGTCCTTCAGATACTGTGCAATTCTGCATTTGGGTTCTTTGGTCTGGGAGGAACCTTCAGAGAAAAGTCAGCTGTTAATGCCTGGGGTTCCTGTATTACAAAGCTGGATCTTTGGGTTAAGATTACTTGTTGGATTTAAGGTACCCAGGTTTAAGTGAACTTTGTTCACACGCACTTAACCCAGAATACCTTAAATCCAAGTGAACAAAGACAGTCCACTTAAACCTGGGTACCTTAAATCCAACGTTATCTGGCTAAGCAAGAAGTGCAGCTTGGTGATGCAGGCCCCTGCTCATGTCCATTTCCTGCCCTGTTGTGATCCTCGCTCACCCAAAAATGACTACAGATGTTTTTGGGGACATGTCAGTTCTTTGATACATTTTCAAACTCCCGAACTTTCTTCACTCAAATACTTAAAACTTGCATTTACCTGTCAAATACAAGCAATTTCTTTCATTTGCAGTCGGCGAAATAAACTACAGCCTTTGATCAAATGTCACTTTCTGATTGGGTTCGCTGTTCTTTGCTTCCTGCTGTTAAACATCATATGTGGCTGTTCCAGGATGAATCCAAACTCTCGCTCTGGTGCCTCAGTTTTATTAAAGAAACTTTATTTTTTTCCTTCCATTATTAAATTCAAACGTGAAGCTGTACACTCAAACAGTTCATAGAGAATAGCAAGTACATTTAGTAAACAGCCTAGATCCAGGGTCCGCACAGCCGAACCACAGCTGTGTGTACACCAGCTGCCAGCAGATGGAACAGTATGGATGTTTTCCAGCAAGAAGAGTAGGAGAAGCTGTCCTGGTGTGGGGAATGTCATAGAGAGGGTTTAGTGACCAATCTGTTGGGTGGGAGGAATCCATAGGCCCTGAACATGCTGACTCTGCAGCAATCTGTGCAGCTCCTTGAAGCGCTCTACTGTCTGGTCCTTGAGGTCAGGGTTGGAGATCTGTAGACGTATGCTGTCCGTTGACCAGGACAGCTCGCCCGAGAACATCTCCGTCAGGATCCGGGCCACCACCGGAACCACCTACGAGCAGATACGTGCGAGTGTCATTTTCTGTAATCTTATTACAGGGAGAAAAAATAAACTCACATGGAGACCAATCATGTTCTCAATTAAAGATGGGAAACCCCCCCACGCAAGAGTCACTGAAGCTGCAACCGCAAAAGATCACAGCTATAGTTCAAAAATAACTAGACCCGACTACTTCTGCTTTTTTTTTTTTTTATTCATTTTGCTGTTTAGCTTTTTGGAGGACTAACTACCTGGACAATTATTAGCTTCTTCTCCTTGGGCTTCTTGTCTGGCCAGTCTTCTCCGAAACAGAAGTAGATTTCAAAGGGAGGCGGGGTTGGCGTTTCGCTTTTTTGGTACATGATCAACTCTGCAACACAAGAGAAGAGGTATTTGAGTAACACATATCTAACAGAATCCCATAATTACAGGCTCCCTCCCTGTTGATGTCTGCACAATGCCTTTGCTGACACTAGGAGTAGCAGAACAACAGGGAAGAGAGCAGATTTGTGGTTGTGGAAACTTGGGAAGCTGAGAAATTGAGGATGGACTTGGAACAAAGTTGAAAGGCAGGAGCTGGTTGATTGAATGAGGCCGTCCCCCTAAACCGCCCCCTCCAAATTCACACAAATTCAGGGGCAACATCATGAGACCAAAAGTGAGGTTTGACCAAGAGATTCTAAAAATTTGAAATGAGCAACATAACCCGCATAACTACCCCTCACCATGGAGGAACGTGTCCAGGCTGAACACCCGGATCTTCTTCTCCCTTTCCATGGGGTTGGGCATGGCTTGCTCCGGCACTCCCGGCCCTGACCAGAACACCTTGCACTGGCAAAGGCGGACGGCATAGATGTCTTGCCCGTGGATCTCCAGGATGAGGCCACGGTCCATCACGTCTAACAGATGCTCCGTGTAGAAGCGCTGCTTCTCATTAGGGATCTCGGCAGCGCTGGGGAACCGGACCTGGTGCAGAGTGACTGGCCCAAATAGGTCCACCTGCTCCGGAGTGGCCTCCAGGTTTCCGTAGTACAGCCGACAGCCCTGGGGATTGCTCACGGTCAACGAGCCAGCCATCCTGCCTCGATACTGGAACTTGATGTCCAGGTCAGTCACTGCCGGGAAGAGGCACAAAGCCACGTCAGTGGGTTTGATCTGTGAAAGAGGATGAGTTGTGCCGGTGGGTAGGCTTTTGAATTTCTCGTCTTCAGTAGGGTCTATGCTAGGAAGACTTTGGATTGTCATAATAGTGAGGATGACCACAATGTTTTCAATACGAGTAGGGCGCTACCAATAACTAACTGTACAAATCAATCTGGTTGGATTTCCCAACTGAAGTTGGCCGCTGCACGAGACATCCAGGAGACTGTCGGACTTACGGGGCAGCATGTGAGGGCTGCTTAGCAGGTCGTAAATGCAGGGGTGCCCCTGCGGCACCTCCGGCATGGGGCTGTCCTCAATGGCTACTGGGAGCGAAGTCACAGGTGCGTCCGTTTGTCCTTGAGCGATAACACTGCCTCCTCTGCCACTGTGTGTGAAGCCGCCCTGCCTTGGGTCTGCTGCTATCGGAACATGGCATGGATACTCCGGTAGGGCCATGGCGGATGGTGCGACGCCTGCCATGGAGATGCCCCCGTTGAGGTGGCCAGGGACCGGCATCATCGAGAGGTGGGCCGAGACGTAGCCATCATTCACTGGGGATGGGATGAACGGTACTTCATTGTTAAGTGTATGCAGTACTGAGTAGCTGCAAGCCTCAGTGATCCGATTGTCTGCAAATTAGAGCAGAGGATGAATACAGCCACTGGGATTTGAGCGCACGTTCGCATCCTGCTCGCGCCCACACCTGACACACATCTGACTAATCCCGACCGCTCCCTTAAGGAACATTCCACGCCCACCCACACCTCTGTTTTCTACTTGTTCTGTCTGACCTCATCTCATATATATAAAAAAAGTGATAATCGAATTTAAAATTATATTAAGAAAGGTGTGTATAAATTGATTTAATTTCAGAAAATGCAGGACAAATTTCTTGCTGAACCCCAGTAAAATCAGCCAGTGTAACCAAAATAGAAGAAGTCTCTTACCAATAGATAGGTCAACAATGTTTGGAAGCTGAAAGTAGAAATGTAATTAAGTTAATTGAATCAGTCACAGTAATAAAATGACAAAAAAGTGAACTGTACATGTGGTTTCAGTTTGCTTAGTGGTGAAAACTATTCCTAATAGACGAAATATGAACTTTACTTCTTCATCTTCATCATCTTCATCACCTCCATCTGAAGCGAAAATCACAACATGATCAATACCGCTGCTTCATGAAGAGTGAATCGATGCCCGTGTATGAGCGGGTGGCCAGCTGGGGGTTCGGTTGGTGGTTACCTCCTGTAATCGGTTGGTCGCACACCTCATATATCTTGTACGGCTGTACGGGTGTCTCCTTGGTCCCGTCATACTTCAGCTTGAACTCACGGCTCTTGTTGAGGGCACATCGCAGATTGGCTTTCCATTTGGCTGGGTCAGGCTCGTCCACCCCCTCCTGATACTTCCCTGTCTCAAGAGCCCAGGCCTGCAGGTGGTTGAGAAGGTGGGGGAGAAGCATTTATGATGAAACATAGGGGTGGAGGGGTTTGTAAGTAACCCTGGCACTTCTGCTAGACTACCTGATTTGTACACCCACAAAAAGCCAACAGCTGGTCTGTTATGTAATCGTGTTGTTCAGCTCACTAAAGTTCAAAAACCAATAGAAGATCCCCTTGAGATCCTCAACCGGCCAGTACACTGAGTGCTATGCTGCGCAATCATGTGCATCCGCTGGCAAGCCTGAATAGGAAATTCCACCCACAAGAGGATGGAGAAGCATGAAATGAAACTCAAGGTCTTACTGTTCATTACAGTCATGGGTATTATGCAATAAGCTACGATGCCCCCTTCATGTACTTAGTCTACTGTGGCCTCCATGTGCTCGTCTCACATGGTGTAGTCTTTCATTGACTTTAATATTTTTGCAGTACACTTGTGAAGTTTCGTGTGTATGACTGTCGCTAGTAACCGCTTACACCCCAACCAGTATCTCAATCTCTGGCCAGCAGTGGGGAGCTTGAGGTACAGGCTCACCTTGAAGATGGTGTTTTCCTCCTCAGCTGTAGGCAGGTGGCGGGTGGCGTGGCGCCAGGGGATCTGGAAGAGCTTCTGTTCCGGCCCTAGCCATTGCAGCCCTGGGTACTTTCTGCTGTTGACCTGGGCGATGAGCCACGGCTTCAGGCGGATCCTCCGCGGTTGGAGGCTCATGACGGCGGATCAGCCGATCCTGAGTTCAGCGGGAATGGGAAAGAGAGATGGATTTGAGGCGGGGGACCTCATGACGGCAAGGGCTCTACTTTTGACGGATGCCTAGGAGTTGAGCGCCAAAAAAAGGAGCTTCCAATTGAACACACGTCCATCATAAAATCACAACCTTCTAAGAGCCAGTTTTCAAACATAGTGATAAAACAGCCTTGGGATGAAATACAGGCAATGGAAATCCTGGAAAGTACAAACGCAAAGTACGTATGATAGTGTCAAGCAGTCATGTGGATTGACTGATTTTGGGGTTCGCGCCGACCACGATGCCTGTGGTTTAGCTGTTGCATGTTCTTGCATGTGATTAGAACAAATATTACAAATATTTCTGATCCTATTATAATCATGTTTCACATAAAAATTGCTAACCATTACTCAGCAAGCAACATCCATTACTCAGCAAGCAATTTGTATAAAGTAAAATACTTAATTATGAATTACATTGCAGCACAACTAATAATCACAGTCGAGGTTAAGGTTCCAGCTATTGAGGAACTAAATTACATGATTCACTATCGCAATCTCCATTAGGTCAGCAGTCCGGCTGATTAAATAGCTCAGTTACGTAATCATGGACAGGAAGTGCAGGACAAGTCAGTGTTTGAACACCAACGAGCAGTTGGCCCATTTTTGACTCAGATAAATCCAAGGTGATGCCGCAACTACAAGAGCAAGGTTTTGTTGTTTTGTAGATGAAGATACTTTCTGATGAAGAGGAGGAAGAAGAACCTCCTCAATGAGATAAAACAGAATTACAAAAAAGGACAGATTCCCACTACAGTACAGAAAGCAGCAACATCAATTGCAGAAGGGCAAAAAGGGGATGTCACAGCAGGAAAATGTTCATAAATAGTACTTAATGCTACTATCTAACCGTTCAACTAGCAGGGTTGCCAACTTTCGTCAGCTGAATTTGAGACAAGTCTGCACACTAATTTACATGTATGTAGCGGTTTTATTATCTTGTAAACAGTCTGTAGGGTTTGCAAAGTACCCCACCACTTTTCATGTAGCTAATTTTAGGTTTATAATGGAATAGACTAATATAGATTTGATATAAGATATCTTGTGCGAGAGAAGGAAAACATGACTGTTGAGCCAGAGGCTTGATTTGGCAACCCTGAGGTAGCATAGAGCCCAGTCAGTAAGAGAATGTACTACTGCTCAACAAAATATTACAGGATTTAGAAGAACTGGTTGACCCCTAAGATGAGTATTATGAGGCATAGGCAGACTAAATTGGTTTAATAGTACAGAAAAGTCGTACAAAGAAATTGATTGAAACTGAGAGTAGCAGATGGGATTAAGACAACGTTCAAGTAGTAGTTTCCTTATCTGGGGTTAAATGAAAATATCCATCACCATGAAGTAAAAGATTTGTGAAAAACACAAACTCATCACAGAATATAGAGGCAAAATCAGATACTGAGAAAGTCATTTCAGGGTCACATGGCGTAAGTGAAAGTGAGATTCCAAATTTATGCCATCTTCGTGAGCTACTTCAGTCAGGGGGCTTTTACTTTCCTGACATCTGCAGAATTTATTTTGTGGTTGATTAATCTGAGTCATAGCAAGAGCCATGTAATGCTATATCACGTTATCAGAAAGCCTGGTGCGTGTGTTCATAGTTATCTCTATATAGATTTTTTTGTGTTTGTTGATATATAAAAATCACTCAAACTGTTTGGCAAGAAGCACTGCATGCTACAGTACTGTTTCTATGGTAATTACAGCCACTGTAAACTTTATATGTGCACCAAATACAAATGTCCCTCTTAATATGAAATAACATAATAAAATAATTCGCTAATTATTACCATCCACACACAATCAATCCATCATTATAAACAGATCGTAATTGCAACATATGTAACAGAGTATTTTCAATGCTGTAATTTGCTTCCGGATGCTCAATGAGTTCAACCACATTACAAAAGCGTTTATAGTTCAGGTGAGTCAACAAGCATTTAATAATACCCAAAAATGTATTTATATCCAAAAATACTCCAAATCAGAGTTTCTGCTACCTCAAACCACTCACAATATGCCAAATGTTTTGCCTGTACGTTAAATGCAAATCCGGTTTAATAAGTGATAAAGTAACGGCGGAGATGTACGTGCGCCGTTTTCGGAGGATGATCACACCTGACATGCAGGCATGTTACTGCAGAAAAGGGAAGATAACCAGGCAAAACCACAAGAGACTAAACACCCAATTCCCAAGATAGACATATTAAATAAGATCATGATGTGTTGCTGTAAAAGATATAGCCCACTTTGCAACTGTGAGCAAGTTTTTTTTACCACTCTTAAAAACGAACGTCTATACACAAGTATATCAAATATGCATACGTATCTATGTAATACGCACTTCTATATATTTAAACATTTATATGTGCGTTTATTTATGCGCTCTCCAGATTCTTATATTTTATTAAAATATTCTTATATTACTTCTCTAAGTAGCCTAATATATGCCGTATACCTTCAAATAAACGGAATCGAAGAAGCAACAATAATACATGGCTGTTTAATGAGACAAATAACTCCAACACTCTCCATATGTTAACCCGATCACCGCTTTCTTAACATCTGTACACTTCTCCGACAGAGAGCGTTTTATACGTTTATTATACGCTCAAGGTTTCGCAGGCAGCGGGAGTAGGACGCGGCGAAAGGTCGGTGTGACGCCGCCGGATGGTGCATAACAATAACCAAAAGAGAAGTTATTAAGCAGACATGTCTGCATTTACAGACCGAACAAAATGGAAACATGCATCACCTAAACAGACGCCTTTCCAATGGAAACATGTGATCGTACCTACCTACCTCTGATAAGGTTTGTTTGAACTATTCGGTTGTTTTAATTGATTTTAGATAGAAAAGCTGTACTCCTCCAGCTTTATAAGTCTCCTCCCCGCAGTGGTCCGGGCAAAGAAAAACACGCCAGTCCTCAGGTAAGCACGGCTGGATAAAAGTCATTCAAATAAACCGCATGCAACTAAAAATACGCTACTGGAAATAAAGGATCATCTTTAACAATCAATGCAAAATAGTGAATCAATCCCTCCCAAAGTCTCACTCAACAGTAAAATAAGATGTGAAACAAGTGACGCAAAGTTGAAGACGGTTCCACCCTTCCGGGTATCATGAGCACTTCGAGACGGAAGAAGTTTTACTAGTGTTTCGGTACTCTTTGGGTGTTTTTATAACTGCTAAAACAGCTACTGTAGTGTACTCGTGAAAAAGTCTAATTCATTTCCCCTAATAATGCATATGCTTTCCCCGCTTTTGTCCCACCTGTTTTCACTTTGTAAGGTGCTGAGGCACAAGCACGTAAACCGGGGGTAAGGAAAAGGGGCTTTTTTTAACCAGCCGGATTGCTGTCGGATTTTTTTGACACATTTCATATAGGTATTTTAAAAGCACACGTTTGACCCCCAGCGCGCGCCTTTGTAATAATAACATGCAGTATTCCCGGTAACACGCAGGCGGTCCGCCTACCGACAGATGGCAGTGCGCGCCAAGCTTAAGCAAGGTAAATTAACGGTGGTTTATTTTGCACCTTTACCTAGGTTTAAATAATGTATCTACACTGAAGCTTAGGTATGAAGTGTATTTTATGTTTCGAACTTGATCGCGTCGTTGCCTTGGCGTCTGATCAATTTTATTACTTTTTCAAACCGATTCCCCCGTAACGTGCATTGACCCCAGTACATCAGCATCTGTCTGAACGCAAACGATTTTTCTTCTAAACAAATTTGCAGTCATTTGATTCTCATGAGGCACATGCTAAATAAATACGCACTTTATGCACCTACGATTTTCATGAATGATTGGAGGTGTTGTGGAAAAGATCCTAGGAACTTCAAAAGCGTTATTGTAAGATCCCTGCTGCAGCCGCCGAGCTCATGGAGTAGGGACGGCCCACATGATCAGGATCAGCTGTGAAGGGGAGCAGGCGCCCGTCCAGCCCCGTTCCGCTCCACCCCTGCCCCCGATGGAGCACAGAGGCCACGGGCGACACCAACAGCGGCAACGCCTGCTGATGGAGAACAAGCAGGTGGAGGCCTAGACAGAGGCGGGGAAGGAAAGGAATGCGAGAGCTCAGCTGGTGATTATCGCTTAACGTTACGGGCGTGTCCTGCCTGCTGTACGCATCACATCACAGCAACCTGGGCAACTTTACAGTTTTCTAAATGGATAACAAACGATCGTTTCATGAAACTTCATCTATATATAAACACGGGCTATTTCCTGGAGTGTGTGAATGGGGAAAATTATGCAGATGTTGTTCCAGTTTCCGTGCTGGAACACAAAGGAAAGGAAAATATGGTAATTTTTGAAATACAGTAACGTGTCAGTCTTAAGTTGATGTTATTGCTTCTCCTGATTAGTACTTCTGAGTTGCTGGTTAAGGACTTCTGAAATATTACTAAGTTAAAGATGCCTCTTGATCAGTGTTGTTATTAGCAGCTGTCCTGGCTTACACTCCCTGATGCCTTTGATGCCTGTTTGATTAGGGTGGAGGGGTCAGCTGATTAATGCTTCTGCAGTGTTACACCCTACAACCTGCAATGCACCAAACAGAGCTCTCTCAGAACTGCATTTTAAACATCAAACAGTTCCTCGCCTCTGACAGTGGACTTGAACCACTTCTAAGTGATTTAATTAAGTAGCCTGTGGTCCGGCAAAGCCATTTACCTCTCGGTTGAATAAGTGCAAGTTTTAAAGGTGACACCATACTGCCAGAATGTTCCTTTGTTTCATTTCAGCTGAATTTTGGTCTGATTTTTTTTCCTCAGAATTTTTTTTTTTTTTTTTTTAAAAAGACAAATTCCAGAACCTCATGTGAAAGCTGAGCATAGTGAGAGGCTGTAGCAGGTTTCATAGCTGAACCAATGGAAACCACAGGGTACAACTTTCCACTCGACGGGTGGGGCAACTTATGTCTGTTTTTTTGTTATTTCTGTTCATCATGTCGACTTTGCGGCCAACGGTGTCACATGTCACACGCGTTAACGGTGACGCACGGTGAAACGAGGCAAATGAAAACGCTTGTCTCTTATTAAGATCCCAGAAGGTAATGAACTACGGTGCTTTCCCTCTTCGAATCAACCGTAGGCTGCAGAAATTTAAATGGTCAACAGGTAAATATGCAGAATTGTAAGGGAGCGAATGCAGCACCTCTGCATGGTGCTTCCTCAAAGATGATCAGTGAATCATGTCTCTCTGTCTCACACATAAGGACCTGACACCAGGCTAACCACGCATAATTCCTCAGCTTGGCAAAAAATGACTTCAGCAGGTCCCCATGGTGCTCTCTCCTGGGCCTGCTCAGGGCTTCGCCTCAAGCTAACTTCCATGGTTAGTCTGCCTGAGACAGCAGGCCTACCTGGCACCACAAGAAAGAGGAAAAGCTTCACACTGTGAAACTCCTGTAGTGATTGGTAGGGAAATCACTAATTCTGAGCAGATCTGGCTTCACGGAAAGGGGGCCAAGGTAGAGCCTGGCCCACCAAGTCACAAGTACAGTAATACATAAATCAATAACATAGTTATTATCAAGTCTTATGTGCTGTATATAACTGTATGTGCTGTACTTTTACACGACTGATGGCGGAGTAGCTTTGTTTACACCAGGATCACCACTAACACGTGAGTAATGCTTCGTGCTTCAACATCACTGTGCGACAGGTTTCAGTTCCATTTATAATCTTATCGGACATCGTAAATGCGTTCTGTTGTTGGCCTAAACGTTCTTGTGCAGCGCATGTCCATAGAGCAGCGTTTCCCAACCCCGTTCTTGGGAACCCGCAGACAGTCCACGTTACTGCTCCCAGGAGCCGAGAGGCAGCGAAAACGTGGACTGTCTGCGGGTTCCCGAGGACCGGGTTAGGAATCACTGCTGTAGAGATGTTGGTTGTGTGGGAGCCATCACAGTGCCTCACCATAAACCAGCCAATCAGAGCACGGCTCGTCAACATATTAAGCCCACAAGAAAGAGAAAAAGATCTCTTTCTGGGGATAAACAGTCGGGCTGTAAATCAGCCTGTAAAGCCCGAGAGTTTTAAGTACTGAAAAAATGCATTCTATTGGCACCTTTAAAAAAAACAAGTCTGCAAAGTCTTAAAACCAGCTTTTATTTTTTGCCAGATTTTGTTATATGTAGGATACGGTGGGCAAATTGTCAGTGTTGTCTGTTTCTGCTGTTTCTGGATAATTATGGTGGCAGGAGGGTCACAAGATCAGTCCCCCACTGTCACTTTTATTATTATTATTATTATTCTTATTATTTTTCAATGCAAAACATCACAGTCATTTCATGCAGAAAATTGATTTATTTACAAACATATATTCGAAAATGAAAGAAGAATTTGTTCTTAGGCATCCAGAATAGCATTAAACTAATCTGATTAATCTGGAAAATTAAGTATACATTTGAAAAAGGGCTGCATCCTCGCTGAATGTAATAGTACTGAAGTGACACCAGAACGGCTGCTTCAGTGCAGAACTGGGCTCTGTGCAGCACTGGGATGTATATTTACATTTGACGTTTTATCTACTTAGCAGATGCTTTTATCCAGAGTGACATACATTCAGGGGAGCAGGGTCAGCCAGCCCTGGAGCAGATGGGGGTTAAGGGCCTCCTGCAGGGGCCCAATGGTGACATCACTCTGTGGGGGTTAAGGGCCTCGCGCAGGGGCCCAATGGTGACATCACTCTGTGGGGGTTAAGGGCCTCGCGCAGGGGCCCAATGGTGACATCACTCTGTGGGGGTTAAGGGCCTCGCGCAGGGGCCCAATGGTGACATCACTCTGTG
>JAODJW010000001.1:5160180-5175256 GCA_026777045.1 Hyperopisus bebe | reverse complement strand
CCGAGCACTGCTGGTTTTCCAGCCTTCCTTTACCTGTCAGTCAGGTGTGAGGCCTCTGACCAATCAGAATCAGTAATCATTAAACTAACTACCTGGGAGAACTGAAAACAAGGCCTAGATTTGGAATCGAGGTCCAGATTTGAAGAACCCTGATTTATACAATAATTCGGGGTGTTTGCTATGTCGTAAACATATTTAAATGGTGCATTGAACATGTTTCAGCTTAAAATCATTACAGTACTAGAAGGTGCATTTTCATACCATAATATGTTGCCATCGCTGTCCTGGCTGAGCTGCATATTTACCCGTGCATTATGCATCAATACACTTTGCTGTGTTCAGACAATGGCTTAATTATTTAACAGAACAAAGGAAACACAGCCACTCCTGCAGATGCACAAATTCGACACTCATGGCCAGTTGGCTATGAACAATTCAATGGGAATGACTCAGCAGTGTGACATGCAGAATGTACAGTGCAGTGCTATTTGTTTATAGTCTTGAGGTGTCACTCGGGCTAGCAGACTGTTATTGGTTGAGGTTGGGGGGCCCCCAGGTATTATTTGCGAACTTTCACATCGGCGATGATTTTCCTGCTCCGTAATAAAGCTTCAATGAAGCTTGACTTTTTTGTAACTCAACATGCTTTTTTGCATCAGCGACTTCTGTCATTAATTCACTTCCACATACTGTGAGCCAGGCCATGCAGAGCCGGCTAGGCAATGTGAAGCTGCTTTTTCAGACGTTTAGGAATATAAATAAATAACTGCACTCAACAAGGAGGCTAGAAACCTAACACGTTGTACAACCCAAAGAAGCGCAGGGCATTAGGCAAGTCCCTGACACACTCAGATCAGCTTAAACACTATTACAAACCGGGGGGGCTTATTTTTTTTTCCTCTCTCACCATTTTCCCTGATCTACAATCTACATTTCAATTTTCTTGACAATAAAAAGAAGAAGAAGAAATCCTTCCTTAAGCTAGCCCGCTTGCTTTCCCCTTCTTCATATATGCATGGAGAGTGAAGTGGATTTAGCAGGTAAAATCAATTAGGGATCAGAGCCTGCACCTGATTTGCCCTGACTAACGTAATTCAAGTAAAGCGCAGCCTTTCCTAATGACGCCTCTTCTTCCCCAGATCATATTAACAAAATTGCCATCATTTGTAACATAGCTTGTGTGTGGCAGTAAAATAGGCTGATATTAATGGATTTGTCTCCCTTTTTCTAAATCCTCAGCAAAATGAATGTGAATGTGTCTGTGTGAATATGGGCTTTGTCGTCTCTGCTTGGGGATGAAGTCAACCTTCCATAACTCTCTGATTTCCATCTGATTTTTGCCTACATTGTCATTTAAGTCAGGATTATGTCTAGGAGGAAACGCTGTTCTTATGTTTGGGAATCTGGTTGGGTTACTAGTCATGTCAACTTAGCTGCAGTGAAAACAGTGAGATGGGTGATAAAAAAAAAGAGTGAAACATCAAAAAAGTAGAGTCTCCTTCGACTTGCCAACTGGGGCAAAATTTGCCAAGTGGGCTGGAGGGGCACAAGGAAATGAGCTGACAACCTGTGAGGTTTCTACCTCAGGGCCGTGAGATTGCAAAATTGACTAAAAATTGTGAGTCTCATGGGTAACACCTGTGGAGCAAGTCGCAGATTTTATGTTGGATAGACGGGAAAGGAATATTTAAAGGCTGTCAAACTGTGTCTTAGAATAATGATGTCTTAGTGACGTTCAGGGGTCCCAAAATGTTTCCCTTGTATCTATGCAAGGTTGAGCACAGACTTGAGCCGTCATTTTGGGATGCTTCTGTACACGGTGCAGTTAGCATGGTTGCTGCATTGACCAGCCATACTGTCATGTGCATTTTTACAGCCAGCAAATTTAATAGGTACTTTATTGAACCCCATGGGGAAATTCTCTTTATGCTTCCCTCAACGTAGGTGAGAGCAAGCCAGCTATGAAGGGCAGCCATCCATAGCAGCACCCAGGGAGCTGGGGGTTAAGGGTCTTGCTTAAGGACTCACAGAGGTGGTGAGGCCAGGCTCAAACCAACAACCTCCTGATTATAGGTACAGAGGCTTAGCCAGCTGAACCACATACTGCTTCCATTTTCCGAGTTAGATAATCACTCCTGCAGGGATGAAAGCTCCTTTATGGGCTGAGGGGAAGGATAAGTGTTAGAATAATCACAGCCAAGCTCAGAAAGCGAGTCCACTGCTCTTACCTGTCCACGCTGATGGCGCAGAGGTTTAGGATGGATGCCGTGCAGAGCATCACGTCCATGGTCATTAGAGCATCGCAGACGTAGGTGTTCAGGGTCCATATGCCACCCAGGAACTGAACAACCGGCCCAAAATGAAAGCGTTTGATTAAAATAGTGAGAGTAACCATGTTGTGTAATACAGAACTGGGTTAAAATGACCTTTGAGAATGCCTGCTAAGAATGTAGATGACTGCAGTATTCAGGGAAATTCTTTTGGAGCTCAAAATGAAGGGAAAAATGTTTTTTTAGGTGACGGGGGATACTGAGCTATCTCTGGTAGTGGGAGGCCTACCTCCGAGTACACGTAGAGCGGCAGAACGAGTACGGCCAGAAGCAGGTCAGCCACGGCCAGGCTGACGATGAAGTAGTTGGTGGCGGTCTTCAGCGAGCGCTCCGTCAGTACGCTCAGGCACACCAGCACGTTCCCCAGGATGATGATGAGGACCAGTGGGACTCCCAACACCAGGGCCAGGTAGTTGTACTGCACCTGGTTCTGTTCCCGTGTGGCATTGAGTGTCACATTGACCATGATGGTGCTCCCTGGCATCTGTGCCGCTCCCAGTATAATCCGAACATCTGAGGACACCATGGGAACCTTAATGTGTTTTCGTCTGACTTTTCTTTCTTTCTATCGTTTGGAAAATAAGCCCTATTTGTTTGCTTAAAGTGTCTGCAATGGTGTGTTTACCTCTGCTCTTAATCTTTTAGTAGTGGTCCTAAAAAACGTACGGCTTTCTAAACCACCAAAGACCTTGACAGACAGAGTATTCAATCAAATCATGTGGAAATAAGTTGAACTGAGTGCTTCAATGCTCAAGCAGAGCGAAAAAATTCTGCATACACTAATCCGCCAAGCTCTAAATGGGGAAATTGCTCTAAATTATTATGGTTGAGTGTGTGCTTCTATATGGCCCTCAAGATTCGAGACTGTCTGGTATCAGAGATTTATGTAGTACTTCTGTGATTATTGTGGATGTTTTTTTTTGTTTGGGTAAATAATGATAAGAACAGACGTCAGATGAGGTCTGGAGCGAGGACACACAGTGCTCCTACCTTGAGGAGGCGAGGCCGTGGGGAGGGGGGCAGCTGTGAAGAGACGGTGAAGTGTGTCTCCACTCTGGTGCAAGGCTAGCGTGACAAAGGTGCCACCACAGTCGTGACTGGCATCATCACTGCCGACTTTCTGGACACCTGTCGGGGGAGATGTGTTGGGGGGGGGGGGGGGCGGTTGTGAGGAGACATTTTTTTTTTATCTCAGTGGGATATATACACTTCGTTTTAAAGTTGTCCAGAAAAAACATGAAGAAATACTTAGAAGTGGCTTGGCAGTGAATATTACGCTGAACCCTGTGACCTAGAAGTTCTGCATCTCTGAAGATGGGTCTATTTTGTCCATGCTGTGACTCAGAAGGACCCTATTATTCCTGGTACCTCCCAGGTCCATTCTCTTGGCTTTAGGGAATTGGCATCACGGTTGACTAAACCAAACGAAGCAGTGAGGAGTGAATATAGTTATGACTCACGTCTGCACCTACTTTAAATAGAATCGTCTGTTTCAGGTAGGATTTTGTTTTTTGTTCATTTGGCCCTTTTATAGCTTGCAGAAAATGTTTTCTAACTTATTAAGTTTAAGACATCAGAAATTCTGAGAACTGTGACTGTTTATATATATACACATTGTGTCATGCATGACTTTGCAGAAAACAGAAGCTTTGGCTGCTGTTGGCTGAGCTCATCTGGTCCTCTTTGACCACCATGGTGAGATATGGGGGACTGATCATCTTTCCCTGTTAGCTGAGATCACTGTGGGGATGCTGGCTGGTTCCTGGTCGTCGATACTCTATGCCACACGTGTTGGTGAGCTCGCTGTGTATTCCTGCCTTCGCCATGCGAAACCTTGCATGTTCTCAGGAGACCCAAGACTCAGATCCACAAATGCTGGCAGCTGTTAGGATGATTGAGAACATGCATCTAGCCTGTGGGTTTGCATCTTAAAAGGGATTTTGTCCATGTACCCATGTGTAACCGAACTGAATAAAACTGAGTGATAAATTAGCAAAAATATTGCTATGCAACTGAATGGTTGACCAATGGAGGTCCTGCCAGGCTTTGTTGTTCTTTTAACTGAAGGTAAATGAACAAAAAAAACCTCATGTGAAATGAGAAAGGTGTGATAGCTCAATGGAGCTCAGGTGTATGAGAACAGAACGATAATAAATTGAAATATTTCATCACAGAGGCATTGAGAGGCAGAGAGCTCATGTTGGATATGTAAACCTGATAACAGCTGGCTTATGGTGGTTTGAATGTAATCGATTTATACCATGGGAATCAGTGAGGACCGAGGCCCAGTCTGTCCCTGCTATTTACTGCTGAATTGACTCAATGTAATACATGAATAATATGATGTAAGTGTAAATGCCGATTTAACAGGAAATGTTATAGATTAAGGTATATAAACTGATTGGAGAGGCGAGTCAATTAGCAGTCGGTCATAATGATCTTTGGAAATGTTCCAAGATGTTTTTCTTATATATATTGGTACCAAACACTGAAAACACTTACAACCAAGCACAAGAAACTCTATCTTACATCAGAGTTCAACGTGGAATGAAGAGGTAAAACAGCATTTTGGGTGTCACACTCCTGCTGGATTGTGTCTTCAGTCTGAGGCAGTGTTGTAAATTTTGCATGATAGAATATAGCAGCAAATACTCCGTGTCATTCCTGGGATTTTTCTGTCACCTCTCTGCCTCTGTCATCCTGTGTCCACCCGTCTGTACTGATGCACAATGAAATCTGCCCTCTGCAAGGAAGCTCTGCCTTCACTGCTTGTTTGTAAAGCTTTGAAGTCACCTTATGATTATCACTGCTGGCTTCAGTCACTCGCTGCTGATTGCTGTACATCCCCCACCCACTCAGAATTTGGACTCCTATACAGAAAATGAATTTCACATGCGATTTCCCTTTAAGGTAACAATAGTACCTCTGGTTTGAGGCCCTGTCAGGATGCATTATAATTACCAAGAGTTAATAACAGGATATGCTGACAGGAAGCAAGTGCAATAATGAGGCTGTCGGATCATTGCAGGACCTTCTTTGTTTAATATGCAGCAGTTTAACTGTCTTCCACGAATTATGGCAGGTTTAACAGTCTCTGCAGTCTTGAAAGTGTGTAAAACTTCCAGTTTCTTAATGGTAGGACAGATTATCTAAGAACATTTCACTTTTGAGAAAAGGCAGCAATTTGCTGGTGACACTTTACTTAACGGGCACAAATAGTAATAATTCAGTTACTACAGAAGTACAAATTATGAACAAATCATGAACAAATATAGTTGCTACTTCAGATAAAAGATACAAATAAGTAAATAAATAAGTAATAGCATATAAGTAGTATTATTTGTGCCCCTTCAAGTAAAATGTTAACACTTTAGTGATGGGGGAGGCACAACAAATGTAGTGATACACTTGGACTCTGCCCTCAGCTTGGGTAGTTTTATGGTGATACGATATTTGGTCATTCTGCAGTGTTTTGAAATCTTGGCGACAAAATTAGCTGACAACCCATCCATCCCTCCCCCAACCCGCCTCAGCAAATTAAAACAAAGATTTTAACATACCAGAATACTATTGCTTTTGAAAATACCATTGAAATACGGTATCCTGATGCATGATGTCTGAATGGATGTAGGTATCTCCCAAGCATCATTTGACCTGTGGATGATTGCTGATCCTCTGGACTTTATTACATTTACAGCTCTATAGGTGCAGCAGATTTCTGCTGGATATCTGCACTGGCTGTTGCACCCTTTACATCCTCAGAAAGGCTGCCGTAGAGTTTATTTTGACAGTTTGGCGGGAGCTTCTGCACGAACATCTGTGCAGAAAATTCTCCAAATCATTATGTTTCTATGTACATTAAGGCCACATTAAATAACTAATATCAGAACTGGCAGTTATGACTTTGCTCTGTGACATCCAGTCTCTCTGGAATGGAAGCTTTTGAGCTGTCTTGTCAAGAGTGTGTTATTCCATCACTGTCGTCTCAGGTCTGTCAAGAATTCTCTAGAAGGCCAACTCATGGCATGTATGAAGCTCTTGAGGTCAGAACCTTGGTTATGTTTATTAGTTATGCCTTATTTTGTGCTTTCCAAAAATTTAATTTGATTTAGGGAAGTACGTGTTGACCCACTTTCTATAGATCTGACCCCCTTTTATCCATAGATAGAAGATTGCAAAAGCTATATGGCTCTGATGATGATGCTGTATCGTTATTTGCTTCACAATTTCTTTTTCTGTCCTCATTTTGGTTGGAACGAGGCCCAGATTTCCTCGATTGAAATCACAGTTGTGTGTTTGCCAGTCCCTTGTGAAATGAGCCCTATCTAAGGCATATGTTCAGGCAGCGTAATGATGTAATGAACCATTTCGGGGCGTTGAAAATGACCGAGACGGTGGCATGTGATGTGTGAACCCATCTCCCCTTGTGCGGGAAGCTGACATCCGCGGGTCTCCATACAGAATGTGATTGAGTCTGAGACGTCGGCCGGTCACGGGTGATGTAGTGACATTTCAGAAGCTGTTAGCGTCGGACCCCTCGACAGTCTTTTTTTCGCCCAACGAAACTGTGTCTCTTTTTAGTTTTACCCGCTTGGTTGGCTCTGTCCCACGCGTCTGCCAGCAGGAAACTGATAATGGTATAAATGTGAATTAGAGTTAATATTAAACAGCGGGAAGATGAATAGATAAATGAGCACGAGCCTCACTGATATCAATGCGCATTCATAAATTAGCTTATGAATCATATGGATTTGGCCAATGGCAGCAGGTTTTCTATATGAAGTGGTCTGGACTTGCATCGCGTGTTCAGCACACCCTGCTTTTCACTTTACCCTCTGTAGACGTGAAGACGTAGCAACGCAAAGCGCAGAGGTCTCTGGTGGCTCAAGGCTTCTGCTACCATCATGAGCCTGTAGAGGTCTTGCTTCAGGTTGAATGTTCTGGACTCTTTCCCAAGTTTGCTCACAAATGGGTTGGAGAATGCCTGGTCCTCTCCATGTTTTGCATTTCTCTTGCATAGGAGAGATCTCAAGCGGGAGTGAGCGGTTGCTCTTAATTCCCCAACCTCACCTCGCGATTAAGGGCTCCTGGTCGATTTTTGTGTGAATTCTCCCTGCCTAAGTAGCACCTTTTGGATAGTTTAGTGCACACCGATTTTCCAACATTTTTCCTTTAACCTTCTAGCTACCTTGATGTCTTGTGTATGTCGACATTCCTCACCCCTTTCCACTTGGCTTGAACCCGGCACCCTGGGGTAGCCGCAGCCCTCCTTCCTGCTTACTGGACCTTTACGTTTTGTCCATTGACTTTTCCCCTGCTAATCCCATCATGGTGTGGTCGAGGAACGTCCAGCTGATACCATGCGAATGAATAATCCTAATAATCCTTCTCAATTATTAATACCAACATCATTTTGCCATTATAGTCATGATTGTATCCCCCTGTCTCTTAAATATTTCTGGTGTTTATTACCCTATTAGGTCAAGACTGGAGCTAATTGTGACATCAGTGTACAGAATGCAGAGTGGAATAAGGAGAGGTATAATTTTTGCACAAACTGCTTGATTGCCTGATGAATTTGCATGAGATAAGCAAGCAGTTACATCATTTTTTTCCCCTGATGTGAAGTCACTGAAAAATTCGCCCATTGCCTGTCCTTCATTTTGAATGAATACTGCCCCACCATCTGGAAGTTTGAGAATAATATGCTACGTGAGGGAAAAATGTTGAGGTTAAAAGCTTTCAACAGGCATTTTAATAAGAGTGGGAAGATGATGCATCATTCGTACGCTCCTGTCTAAATAACTCACATTTTAACACAACAGCAAAAATGGCAGTAAAGAAATAATCATTGATCAACTCTGAATCTGTAAAGATGAAAGACAAAGTCATGGCAACAAAGCTCTAAAAAACTGATAAATGTTACTCTCACCTGATAAGCGTGACTCATTATCCTTGCAACCGGGCAACACTAAAGTATAAAATAAAACTGTCTTACCAGGTGTGTGACAGTCAGGGGAGGAGAAGCAAAAATTGCAGGGAGGTGGATCTGATTATATCATAACAGCATGTAAAAGATTTATGACGTGTGGGACAAGATGAACCTTTATGTTATTTGCCTTAGAGCTGAACCCAAAGGCTGCTGGAAAGGGCTCAGATCTGAGGCTGCTGACTTTAGAATGATATTCATTGTGGATGGGCTGTTACAGACTGATATCATTTACAAATGTGACATGGATGCATATTAACGGAAAACTGTGAGGTTATTAATCAGCCAAAAGAAACTGATGGTGGGTCGGCTGCCTCGTTGACTAATAGCAAAGTGTGTCTGAGATGCTGGTCTGCAGAGCGTGGGCACTAATTTAAAGGAGAAAGTGTCTGAGATTACAGGTAAGAGACATACTGGGAAAGAGCTACATTAGCAACCGGCTGGCATCGATTCACTAGTTCAAAATGAGGTTAATGAAGGACATGATTTCGGTAGAATGGCAACTCTAATACAGTTACAATTTCTACGCTGTGGATTTGCATTTTTTGCTGCAGCAGATGCAGTTTTTTCCATATTAAATGGAAGTGCGTGGGGCAATACCCACTCCATCATTACGGTGACGTCCGGCATGCCCACACGAGGGGTACCGCTGTTTCTCCACAAGGCACTCCACACCCAACTGTGGCTGATCAACAGCCCCCCCACCCCGGGGATCCTGATTGGGTTTCTGCCCGAGGCGCGGTGCTGTCTGCAGGGAACGGGAGAGGTTGTGACTCCGAGTTCCCGTTCGGGCCGTGGAATACAGAAGGTAGCAGGTCTGGCTTTCCGGAGACAGCCACTGCATGTGAACGAACGGCGTCCGACGTTTGCTAATCGGCATTCCTCACAGGATTGCAAATGAACACTGTGCATGTTTGCCAAAGAGGGTAAATTACAGTTGTGTTACTTATTTGCATACAAATTCATGGACGGGAGCGGGGAAAAAAAATCCACAGCATGTGAACAGCGCAAAACTCCTAGCAACAGGTTGCGAGGTTCTGCTCGATTAACACAAGAGCGTGTCACATTACAAACTAATTAAAACGAAAAACTGATAAAGGGCAAATAGAGGTATAGTAAGGTGCCTGCTCTGATGTAGCTGTATTATTATATATCTCTGAAGCATTTAGATGGAAATCAATAAAATAACATTTTAAAAATGTGGGGGAAATGCGATAGTCAGGCAGGGGCAGACAGTAGGGATCCATCCCTCCACCCCCCATACAACCCCCCCAAAGAAAAAGCAGGGACTAATTAGATTTTTAAAAAGGCCACTGGAATAACTGTCTTCAGATCCACAGGCTTTTTATGATCTCGTCCTCAGAAACGAGATTGCCCCATAAAATGCATTAATTTCCGTGCTAAATGTACCAGCAGGACCTTTCAGTGGCACAAAATGTGAACACGCAAGGTTATACGACTCAGAAAGCAGAGTGCTCGTTAAAGTTCAATGAATCTAATGAATCAAGTGTCCATTAATGTGTTTCCCTTAATTCTTAAAGTGCCTTGTGAATTTCCCTGTCACTAAAAATTCTTCTCTTCCAAAAGATAAACTAGGTACCACATTTTTACATCTACACATAACATGAATTCATATAATTGTATTTTTAACAGTAACATTTTAAAGATATAAAACATATAATGTACTTACAGTGTCCATCAAGGCTGATTCTCTAATTGTCCTCCAGGAAACGGGCTTTGAGTTCGGATCGACTCATCACTAGAGTGAGACTTCCATCCCTGCAGTTCTATCTGAATTGTGCTGCCCTGCCTCCTCAGTGTCCTCCTTCGCCTTTTCCAGGTGCCAGTCAAAGAAGCAGCTGCTCCTTCTGTCTGCTCTCCACTGTTCCTCCCCTTGCGAAGTAGAAAACTTTCAGCCAGCCGTCGCTTTGACAACACAGCTGCGAAGAGACACAATGAAACTTCAGCTGCTGCTCACACATATGATTTCACACTGGTGAAACATGCGCACACCCCCCCCCCCCCCTCTCCGTGTCCCTCTCTCTCTCAGTTCACCCCTTGCTTTTCTTCCTTTCTTTCCTTCTTTTCCTTTCCATTGAGGTTAAGTACCATCATTTGTGAAATTATCCCTAGTAGCTGGGGTGACTGGGATTGGCTGCCAGCCACATACACGTCTCTCCTCCTGAAGACTCTGCTGTACCTTAAAGTGGCTCTTCTCTTATTCCTGCTCCCTGACATCATATTCACCCTTCAACCCTCATTGCTGATCTTGTTTACATATTCCTGCTCCAATCAGTCTATGCTACTGATCTTGCTTCCATACTCACCACGCTGTCAACCCTCACCACTGGTCTATCTTCCTTATTCCCTCTCTGGCCCTCACTGCTGGTCTCTCTTCCAAACACCCTCTCCAACCTGCACCAGTAGTCTCTCTGCTTTTATTCTCTCTTCGAGCCGTACTGCTGGTCTTTCTTTCCTTACTCCCTCTCCATCCCACACCACTGGTCTCTCTTTCCTTACTCCCTCTCCGTCTCTTATTGCTGGTTTCTCTTTCTTACTCACTCTCCATCCCTCACCACTGTTTTCTCTTCCATACTCCCTCTCTGACCCGTACTGCTGGCTTCTCTTCCATACTCCCTCTCCAACCCTCACTGTTGGTCTCCCTTTCCTTACTCCCTCTCTGGCCCTCACTACTGGTCTCTCTTTCCTTACTCACTCTCCATCCCTTACCGCTGGTCTCTCTTCCATACTCCCTCTCTGACCCTCAACGTCGGTCTCTCTTCCATACTCCCTCTCTAACCCATACTGCTGGTCTCTCTTCCGAACTCCCGCTCAAGCCCTCACCTCTGGTCCTTACTCCCTCTCCAGTCCTGCCAGCCCTCACGTCTGGTCCCACCTCCATACTCAGAGTGTGAGATAAATGACATGAATTGGACCACTTAGTTTTTTATAGCTATTGAATGTTATGTTTTGCAGTGTGTGAGACATCTCATTGTGATGATTCAGGTGAGGTCAAACCAGCAGCCTGTATTTAATCTGCAGGTGGGCTTTCAGAGCCGGCTTCTAGATGGCAACACTTGGGCCAAATTTTCTACTTCACTGTTTCATGGGGCTTCATGGAACTTGTAATAGATGTGTAATTAATGTGTTACGTAAACAACATAATAACCTGAACAAAACAGGATTTGGACACTTCGTGCAATAAATATCGAGATTGTGAATTTCTTCTATGCCAGTAATGCAGCTTGGAGATGTTTTAGTCTGCAGGTGTCAAGAGACTCAAAAGAGCAAAAGTCTAGCATCTTACATTTGATGGAGAGTTAGGGTTCAGCTGTTTCTCAGTCTCCACTAATTGGGTCCCCAATCCAACTAAGCAGAAAACCATTGTGGTACTGCTCAGTGAGCTTCTGTCCATGGCTTTGATGGATCTACATGAAATAAACAAGGAGAGACATGATCAGAGTGGGTGACAGTCCTTGAGACTGGCAGACAAAAGCTAGCCTTGTAATTACTTACTGTGACATCTTTGCGTATGTCTGTGTGATGTCCCCTCCATAACAGAAGAAGCTGCCTTTGATGGAGCCTGACTAAGGCCACTTTGGTCCTCCTGGAGTGGAGTGGAGTGGAGTGCTGCTTCTCTCAGGTTCTACCAGGTCAAGAGTTCCAAATTCTCATTTTGGGATTTTGGTTCGTATCGTTCTTCAGAATCCTATAACTTTAGAGTCTCCTGTTCCTTTTCTGTGGAGCATTTTCACTTTTGCTGTACCATACTTAATTCTTTCCCTACCTTTACCAAGTTCTGCTTATTAATTTGTTACTACTGGAAATGTTTGAATCTCAGTGCCAGAGTGGCTGATAAGCGTGATAGGCATCCTGCGTTTATGAGCAAAACTGCTCCATTCCATATTCTGGGCCCATTTTCTTGGCCTGAATCGTAATGTCCTCATTACGAGCGTCCAAGCTGATAAAATATTTGGATGTGATGCCCGTGGCGTAATATACAATGAGACATCCAGAAGGGTGTGTCTGCTGCAAGCTGAGCGGCTGTGATTAAGCCACAACGCAGAGACTAAATGTAAGCGTGAGTAGGGGGTCGTTCTCCTGATGGGAGGTCAATACTGACAAAATGGTGTTGTTAGGGAGCCATCCCTTCATCATGCGTCCCTATCAATTGAGTCCTGTCTGTGTTTTAAACTTTGTATTACAGGATAATGAATTCATTTTGGGCTCCTTGCCAGGGGTGGATAGCGAGATGATTTGCCCCCCTGTGTCCCACTGAAGACCTTTCTTAGCCTCTGTTCAAACTCTCTTTATCTTCGCTGTTATTTTTGAAGTATTAAACTGTAAGAAAGTCATCAACCCATTGCAGCACTGGATTCATGGACTAGTCATTCATATTAACGGTACATATCTAAGCAAAGACAACTAACATCTCAATATCCATTCTAATGTCTTGTACGATATATTTACCGTTGTTTCCATTTTATTTGTTTTTTATTTGCTGTTTTTTTTGTTTGTTTTTGTTGTTTTGAAAGATACAGTTTTATTTAAATAACCACAACTTTGTGCAAAAAAAAAAAAAACATTTCCCCCTCTTGCATTACTCATTGGGAGTGCAGATTAACGCTGATGTAATTTAAGTATGCCCACCCACAACAGTCTGTTTTAGTCCGTATTCAGAGCACTGTCTGTTCCAGCCATAAATCCCAGTTTCACTGTCGTCTTTGTAAAAAAAAAAAAAAAAAAAAAAAAAACTGCCGCGTAAAGTGGAACTGTACAGCAAAGGCATTGTATTGATTACATGTGATTTTAGTTGTTCATTTGGGAATCTTAAATGTAAAGAAATAACAAGCCTAACACTGTCTCAGTGGCGCTCTTCTGGTGTGGAGGTTAGTGGCCGCTGAATGAGACACTCGGGCGATCGCTATTTTATGTTTTATTAACATTTGATGAAAAGGGATGGAAGGGGCGCCAGTCTAGTAGCAATTCAGTCATTTTTTTCCGAGGAGGAGTCGGGAGTAGCACCAATCAGCCTCTTCTGTATGGAAAAGAAACTCAAAAGATTTTTAAGCAGCCCACGTATATACATTGTGGCTTTTTAACGAGGCATTTCTGGGTACCACAAAGAATATTAATTCTACCTGCATTTGGTCCTGAAAACCCTGGTTATTTTCCTAATATTTTGAAACGGTTTCCCATGATGCACAAAAACAATTTTTTTTTTTGCCAGTTTTAAAATAAATATACAGGTACATTAAGTGCCACCATTTAACTATATTTAGTGGCTGTCAGACGCAGCAGTCCGGGGGGGTGGTAGAGGCGTACCGGCGATCAGGAGGTATTACAGTGCTAATGCAGAGCTGTCTGCGTGCTTTTTAAACGTTTTCCCGATGGATTTTCCTGAGACGGTGCTATTCTCCTGCTTTGCATACAGACAATGGTAATGATTAGCTAAGATGGACAGCTGTGAAAAAATGTCATCCTCCTCAGCAAACAAATACAAAAATGCATATATGCATAGATGCACTTCAAAAATAGGCCTATATAAATTTTAAAGGTATATCTGTGTGATTGGGAATAGGGGGGATTAGGATTTTTGCAATAGAAATGAATGGAAGGTCCCCAGTCAGATAGGTACGCCAATGTGTGTGTGTGTGTGCATGCGTGTGTGTGTGTAAGTATGCATGTGTGTGTATGCTTGTTTGTGTGTGTGTGTGTATGCTTGTTTGTGTGTGTATGTGTCTGTGTGTATGCATGTGTGTGTGTGTATGTGTCTGTGTGTATGCATGTGTGTGTGTGTGTGTGCATGTGTGTGTGTGTGTGTGTGTGCATGTGTGTGTGTGTATGTGTGTGTGTGTGTGTAGTTCCTTAGGCAGTTTCTTTGCTCATAGTTCCTGGTCACTGGCTTTGACCATCTATGGAAATCACTCTTCGACATTCTCCTGAAATTGCTGATGCCCAAACAGTATGAAGCCCTTTATCCTCTCCGGCAGAGTCTCAGAGCCCATGACAGCATAAAGGATTTATGAATGTGTCGTTCACAGCCTCATACTTCACACGTTCTGCTATTGCTTCTCCTGCTGGATGTAGGTGACATTTTTTGTTATTTTTGTCACCAAGACTTTTGCTCTTAGCCTGGGTGGTCTTCTGCCCCGTATGACATGCTCTCTATCTTTCAGAGAAACACCCTGTGTGTCTTGTTTGACAAATGCTCTTAATCTGTCTATCCTTTCAGTAAATATATATATATATATATACTATTGTGCACAATCCCTGGTTTAGTCTTAGCTAAACAACTTCATACCAAGACCTGCTCACATTGGACTGCACATGGTGTTCTAATTTTGTTCTTTGACAAATCAGACTTCATTACCAATAAAGTTATCAAAAATGGACCTCATTATTAATTCTATGTTAAAATATTTAGATATGACAGTGTTCACTTGATGCTATTTCCATTTGTAATTAGTGATCTTAAGATGCAGGTGGTATGATGTTGCAGTGGTCAGTACTGTGACCTCACACCTCTGGGACCAGGGATTGAGTCTCCATCATGGATCTGTGTGTGGTGTTTGCATGTTCTCCTGTGTTTGCTCTGTGTGTGGAGTTTGCATGTTCTCCTGTGTTTGCCCTGTGTGTGGAGTTTGCATGTTCTCCTGTGTTTGCTCTGTGTGTGGAGTTTGCATTTTCTCCTGTGTTTGCCCTGTATGTGGAGATTGCATGTTCTCCTGTGTTTGCCCTGTATGTGGAGATTGCA
>JAODJW010000001.1:5128168-5138600 GCA_026777045.1 Hyperopisus bebe | reverse complement strand
CAATAATCATGTTTCCCCCATAATGGGTGGAGACCTGAACCCCCCCAATGTTCCAGCCAAAGTTACGCCCTTGGATACAGGTCACTTGTAATTATGAATGTGAACTGTCAAGATAGGAAAATCTGATCAGAGCAAAAAAAAACAGAATTGGACAATGAGGCTTGTAACGTTGCCTTGGTATCCTCGTGTGTTGGTCATTTTCATGATCCTCTCCGCAGGCCTGAGGTAGGCATGTCTCACTGTGAAGATTTAGCCAGGTTCTGGTTGGCTGAGGAGAGTCCTTGGGTCATCTGTGGAGAATCTGTGAAGGCCTCTTCCTGCTCGCAGCAGGTAACACATGTGGACAAGACGGCCACGCCGCCTGGCCCGTGCATGAGAAATGGATTTTGGCGCTGTTGGGAACAAGAAGTTGGGCACTTGGATTTATTGATCTATTTTGGAAAGTTCCTACATGTGCTGCTCTCTTCTAACATCTGTAAGGCTGAAATGGAGGGCTCTCAAGATGACAGAGCCGACCCGAGAACAAAGGCATTTATTACAGTATGCGTGATGCAGACTCTGCCAATTTTCCCCCGAAGCCTCTGTTAGGGAAGAATGCTCATGAGGCTTCATGAGGCCACCTAACTTTTGATCTTCGTGATCTGCCAGCAGGCCGTGCTGCAGCATGTGTTGTTCTGCCATGAGAGAGAGAGGTGGTTCCTCGTGGAACTGCTCCACACGGTGACCTTGGAGGAGCTGACAGGAGAGGAGGAACTGCATTCGTCTGACGCAGGTCTCTGCAAACCCTCAGCAATGCCATTAATTGCCACTGCTTCGGGCTTACAGTGGGCCAAAATGGTAGTCTACTATAGAAATTTACTCCAAAAATATCTAATGAAGGCTAAGTATCTGTAAGCTCCTAAATAATACAAATTTAGAACAGTTTAGACACCCTAACTCTTACTACATCAGTTCTAACCCTTATTTGTTTATCCATTGAAGCTGAACTTTGCAGTTTACTGTTGGTGGATCTGTTTAAGAGAATGTTCCGGAAGGGCTGGCCATCCTAAGATTGGCGTGCATTACAAGGCTGAGGAAGACGAGGGCTGTGCTGAAGGCTCGGTCCTGGGGTGACTCTGCGCTGTGCTTACTGACTCACCTAATGGAGCTGCAGGAGGCGGAGGTCAGAGCCGTGAAGTGGGGGCTGCTCGATACCGTGAGTCACCGCCATGGTCTGCGAGGTTCCTGCGGCTGGGTCTGACTCACCTTCCATAAGGATTTCAGGAGTATAATAAGGCTTTTGCTTGGTATTGATCATATCTCCAATGTGGCAGAAGAGTTTGGACAGTGAAGTTGTATTTCTTCCCCACAGGTTTTGAATAATGACCAGGTTGTTGACAGTATTCAGAAAGAGTTTGCATTTCGAGTGCAGGAATCATACCCTGTAACTTCCTCAAGGCTGCTTACAGAATGTAGAATTGGGTACCACTTTCCAATAAGGCTCCCTATTGCCATTTGTAAAAGGTAGTAACTCATTAATAAGAAGATAACTTTGCTATAACTTGTTTAAAATTGCCTATTAATAATTTACATGTTAAAACCTAATTACAACCTTGTGTTACAACAAATAAGTGTTACAACCTAATTAATAACCAGATTATAAACCGTTCATAAACCCTTTATATGGGCAGCCTTATTGAAAAGTGGCACCTAGAATTGTTTAGGGCCAGAAGATAAAAAATAAATAATCAAAAAATGGAACCATGCAGCCGGGAGCAATCATGACATTTTAAAACAGGAAAGGAAACAGCTGCACTTTTACAGCCCATATGTTTGGTCAGGTCTGGTTTCTGTGTTTACTCAGTCATTTGTTCATTGTGTTTATTTGTGTTAGGTTTTCCTTTTACTGGGTCTTTAAAAGTTTTATCTTTGCCATTTTTAGTAGAGACCTTTGCTTTTAAAATTTTGTATGTCCAGCTGGCTTCCACTCCGACATCTCCACCCTCGGCATTTCTGGAAATTAACATTCTTTTCCACTGTCGTACCAGAACAAGGACATTTTTCAAAGTCTTCAAGAGAAATATAGAGTTGAATTACAGGACCAGAACCTGACAAATCTGCATCAGCTTCTGCTCCCTGACTGCTGGATGCCTCTCAGAGGGTCACGCTCAGCGTCCGAGGCGAGCCAGTCTCAGTATTGTTGATGGGTATCAGTTGATGGCTCTTCTGAATAAACATCATGGGTGTTTGTGCTGAATGCCACTTAAGCGTCTGCTCACGTTAGGTCACGGGAAGTACGGCTTTTCGACCTGAACTTCACAAAGGTGAAGACCAAGAGCATCTTCCAGGATGTGGAGAAAGCAGACAGGATGCCCCCCTTTCCAGCGCTGAGAGAGGCGACGTTTGTGACGGTGACAGACTTCACTTAAGTTTTCTCTGCATTTTCTAGAGATACAGTAATGTGCAAATGCCTTAGGCAGTCAAAGAAAATTAAGCTGCTCACAGAATGTCTATGCTCACTTCTGTAAAAACACTGCAGATTTACTGGTTTCATCACCAAAGTCCATTGACAGTTTAACATATCAGCACATATCTTCCAAACAGACAGTTTCTTTGCATTGAGTGTGATATTTTTTGACTGACTCAATCAGTTCTATACTTGCCATTTTGCTATTAATTGTGACTGTAGTTCACAAATGTTTGGTGTTTTATTGCAAAGATGTTACTAATTAAAAAGCACCCAATCAGACTGCTTGTCAATTAACTTTTTAACTCAGAACAGCTCTTTTTGGACTATAATTTGGGTTTCAATTTATTAGTACTTGAAATGAATATTTTACTTAAAACCACTGAGTGTTTATAATGTGAAATATATATAAGTATTCTTATTAAGTATTAAGTATTGTATTATTATTTTGTATTAAGTAATTACTTTTGTTACTGAACCAATAAATTTGCAATATTTTTTACAATTAATTAAGCAAATTAAGCATCTTGAGATTTTCTGTGAGCACTCTATGTTTAAATCTTCCTAAATGATTTTTAAATGTATGCATTTATGTGTGTCAAAGCATGTCAGCTTAGCCATTTCAAAACCTCTCCAAAAGTCACCCCAGTATTTGCAACCACCTAATGTATAATACCACCTAATGCAGCCATTTGTTCTTGAATTATCCACACACCATGCACACCATGTTTGGCTAATCAATACCTCATCCAGTTATATACCTAAATTAATGAATTAATTGAGCTGGCGGTGAAATTTAACAATAGGTGTCCAACAAGATATCAGTAACTTTTTGGAGAACAGCAGAAATTCCTGTTAGTTTTGCTGCTAGTTTACATATGTTGTGAAGTTAAACAGTATTTTTCTGATCAAATATACAATTGCTACTCAGATAAATAGCTTTAATCATTTTCTTTCACTGCCTAAGATTTCTTCGCAGTGCTGTATATTTTTAAAAGCACACCAGGCCTGACAGAAGCACTGTAACAGAAATTGTTTACCTTCTGCCCCATAGCATGCGGAAATACCCTAATTCCAGAAGAAGTTCCCTATCTGGAGGTACTATGTGCAACCAACACTAATTCAGGGTCAGCAGGCGGGACAGAGAGCGATGAAGTAATAGCCAGCGGATGCCCCATCGGCACAGACTTGGAAAAACAGGGCTCTGTGATCGCAGTGGCCTGGAGCCGGCCTACTGAGAAGACCTGCAAACCCGAGGCAGGCCCAAACTAAATTAACGGGGCGCGATGTGGCCGTATCACCGTCTCTTGCCTGTTTACGGCTGGTAGCGACGGTGTGACTTGTTTCACAGACACCTGACGAGGTGGCGGTGGAAACCGAGGCAGGGACTCCTCTAAAAGATGAGGAGGTTAGAAATGACCTCCCGACACATGAGGCACCTGAGACCGCGGCTGGAGAAGAGACGCCACACCTCACGTTCTTCCAGTACAGCCCACATGCCGGATGCCTTCAAAAGCAGACTGTGGAGGCTAATGGAGCCATAGTAAGCAAATGATAAACTCATAATAATGAGCTCTGCTGTACACATTGTTTTTAATGTTTTACTGTACATAACTTTTAGCTATATCAATTTATATGTATGATTTATAACCCATTTAGCATTTAGTGCTAAACTGTGTACATAAAGGAATATATAAGACAGTAGATCCATGTAAATAAAAAGCTGTAATTCACCATCGTCAATGACATTAATCGGGATTGGAAACAGAATCTTCTGCATGTCAGTAGTTAATCTTATCTAGCATAAGTAATGCTAATTCCCATACTCTACAGCCTGCTGAGACGCTGACGCCTTTTGAAAGTGAGTTTACACATGACACTGATGACAACAACGATGATGATGATGATGATGATCAAACTACCGAAGAAGGTTCCTGTTCATCTCGCAGTCAGTCTGCTGCACGCAGACATCCAGAGCAGGCCATGGTGCACCTGCAGCAGGTTATCAATGATAGCGTGAAGGTCTGGCTAACATGCTCCTTTGACGGTCACCGGTAGAACGTCTTGCTCATTTGTGACTGTCCTGCTTGGTTTACCTGCAGGACTGCAATCAGAGAGAGATGACAGTGGTGCACATCTCTGAGATGGAGAGAGAGACGACCATGAGAACCCTTGTAGACATCAAGCGGAAGGTTGAGAGCAAGTATCAGCAAGACAAGCAAAGACAGATTCTTAGGGTAAGCCTATCGTTGGATGGTTGCACTCTTTAGACACTCTGCTTGTTTTCACTGATTACATGATGTCCCCTGCACCCCACCCCCACCCCCTCTCAGTTTCAGGAACGCTTGTCCATAGTCCAGAACAGAAAGTCTGATGAAGACCTTCTGGGTCACAAACAAGGGGACAATCTCAGGGAGCTCACCGAGAAGCTGAAAAAGGCAAGTTCCACCTGTCCAGTCTTGCTCGGCAGTGTAGATATTGGCCTATAGAGGGCGTGAGCGAGCTGTGAAGGCCACAGCACTGTAGAGGTCTACGGAGACGTGGGGCGGATTTTTTGGGGAGGGGTTGTGAACTGACGTAGGCCTCTGTGATTCAGGAGGATAGAAACCAGCAGAAAACGCTGGTTAAGGAAAAACTGGAAGAGCTGAGGCGAGAGCGGTCGTACGTCATGCAGTCTAAGAGAGACAGGTAACGTGACATTTCTCACCATGGCAAAATGTCCACCAAATCCAAACTTTGACCCACCCACTTAATAAAATAAGCATCTTTTTAAATGCAGGTGGCCAAAGTTTTCATTTGGTTTAGGAATTAGTCCACAAAGAAAAGAACGCAGCTTCAGCTTGTGCAACGAGTCGTGGGAATGTTCCTATAACGTCGCAAAGGCAACATTCAGCTCATGTATGTTTTTACGGCCACTTCATGAGATCGAAGTGTGAATGGGTGTCCACATCTGTCTCCCACAGAAACACAGCTGGATTTAAAGAACTCCTTGGGCCAGTGGTCATGAAAAGAGCAGAGCACGAAGAATCCTACCCTGTGTAACAAGAACGCCGCATTTAAAGAGGATTAGGACTTTTTAATGCACGATTAATTACCATAATAAATTAAACACAAAACAACATCAGTCCTGTATATTTTTTTAATATTCACGTTTGGCACCGTAAATCTTTTCATACAGTTACATACTGCTGTGTTCTTTAGTTACTTGCACCTTTTCTTGGAAACATACAAAAAGTTACAGTACCTGAGCTCAGACCAGCACTGGAAAATTAGTCTGAATGTCACGAAGATCAAAGAAAATCAAAATAACACTATAATTCAAATACATTTTAAAAACTGGCAATAATTTAATAACTGATTGTAAATATAATAATGGGTTATTAATGCTACTCCAAAGAGGGTCTGTTGTCAAACATAAAGGCAGGTTTATCCCTATTTATAGTGGGTTAAAAGCATAGCCAAATAACCATTGGTAATTCACGCTTTAATGTAATGTAATTACTCTTAGTATTCTAACCAAACTTGTAATGTCACCATAATCTTCGAAGTAGTTCTGTAATCCTTAATTTTTTACCAAAACCATATCACTACAGATATTAAGAAAAACAATTTCTTTGGATAATACATAGCAAAATAGCACCATATTTTATACAGTTATAATAACATTCACATTTCAAGTCAAGAAGTTTTACTTAAAAACACATTATGTTATAGGAGTATGGTTCTACAAAAAAGACACACAGTGCATCAAGTACTTCAAAATATTCTGATACAGACCTCGAGCAGAATTACCCATCAGTTAATAATAATTGCTGGTTAAATTTAGCTGCTCGGATTTCACAGGTTGGTTTCTTAAAGGAGAATTCCACCAGACTTGATTTAGCATACTTCAGAATTAATATTATGATGTAATTTTTTTTTCCCTGCTATGTGGATGATTGGCCTCTAGGTGGCAGTTTTAGACAATCTCCAGGGGACAACTTACCCTCTTTTAATCCTCATTCCCATGAATCCTGGAACATTTTAAAACGTGACAGTTTTACAAACAAAACTACAACTGCTTGAAATTTCTGGGAAAAAGAACAGGACTGGGAGTGATCTGAAAATTTCCATAGAGTATTCCAAGTGTTCTGGTGAGTTCTTGCTGTGCATGCAGCGGAGGTGTCATACCATGCATTTCTGTAGGGCCCCTGAAATTGAGGGCCCCTGTTGGTCACAAACAGTCACTACAATGGAGGGGGATGGTGACGTATTGAGTGGGACAAGAAAACACAACCCAGCCCCTGTGTGCTTGACAGCATACGGCCAGGTCGTGTTCTGATCAAAATTTAAGAACGAAAGATCCATTTTTGGTTGGAATTCTCCATTAAATTAATATAGCTGCTTTACCTGTCAAGAACACTTAAAACCATTACAGACTTTGGTTCTAGCTAAAGGCTACCTGGATTTGTGAAAAGGATTATGCACATTAGAAGGCATACATGTATGACGTTATCAGTACATGGAAGGGAACCATTTAGAGTGCAGTGGTGCAGTGGTACTGTAAAGGCTCAGATGGTTTCAGTAGTTAAAGAATGGAGAGCTATTCCCTGTGGTTAGAGGTCACAGTGCTGACAGCTTTCGTTCTCTGCAGTAATGTAACAGCATCAACTCTGTACAGCTGCCTGTGCTGAATGCATCTACATAACATAACAGAATAAATATGGTCAAACATAAATATTTAACAGTGTCATAAAGTACATTTTCTGTTCTATTTACATGCTTGTGAGTTAGAGGTAGGACTGGCATGCACCTGCTGTCAAATTACGCAGCTAGGACTACCCCGAGTTATCCTGACGGCAGAGTAAGTAATTCTCCATATCGGTGAACTCGCTTCAGTCTTTCCTGAAGTACTTGGTCAGTTCCTGCTTTCTGAGAATTCCTACTTGTCTCTCTTAAGCGGCTGTATGGATTTTGATAGCCGACGACAGGATTTCGCATTGATAGTCTATAGCTTTGCATTCTAAACTGTTTCAGCCTTTGAAACAAGGCAAGTCCCATTTGCCGTTAGTCTGAAAACTAGCATAATACAGGCGACCGTGATCACGCGACACTTTCGGTATGTTAACCTGGGCACATGATCTCCTACAGTCAAGGTGAGCATTTTGTTATTGGTAAATCAGAGAAAAACACACTGAGGTCAAGCTTTTCTACATTAATGCATATTATTCGGTGTCAGTAAAAAGAAATTTAACAGAGCTCCAGTGTATGAAAGTTTTGAAAGCTTTGAATGACTAAAATTCTTATTTTTTGCTTTATCGAATGTCAAACATACACATGACCTCTGAAGCTGAAAGGTCACTCGACACAGTAAGACAGCTTTGCAATACGGCCCTCAGTGTTTCCCTTTCGTCAAAGGAAAAGAAAGACATTAGAATACATAAGATACAATGAAACACAGAGCGGCGTTAAAGGCCCCCGGTCTGCTTTCGATATTCCGAAGCACGAATACATTTGGTACGCATTACACTTGTTGAAAGGCAGGCCGGAGATTCTGGTAGATAGCTGGGTCTGACCTGCGGTCTCCTGTCGGGCTTAGCTACCAGAAATGGTCCCACGGTCACGGGTACGAGAGCGAGTGGTTTTCCGGAAGAGTCTCGCAGCCGTGTCTTGCTCGGGTGTCGGTAGTCTGTCCATCAGCGGACTTGCACGGGGAGGCCAGATTGCGACTGAGGGACGCATTTCCCGCAAAATCCTCCGCAGCGTCCATAAATCCTCACCCCGTCCTGCATGAGCGAGAGGGCAGGAGTTATGAGGGAGGGGGGCGGAAAGCTCCCCGTGATGGGACCGACTGGTGTGGAAATCCTGCACCGGGAACCAGGTGATGTGTAGAATGACCCCAGTAGGAATGCAGCTTTAATGGCCACCAGAGGGCGCAAGCTCCCAGTGTTACACAGGTAGCATAGAGGTTAAAAATATGGCCCTGGAATCTGAATGCTGTGGGTTTGGATCCTCTAAAGAACTCTGCTTAGGCAGAAACACCTATTCAGTACAACATCTGGATGTTAAGAAAGGCACACATTTCTTGGGATAAAAGAATATGTATTGCTGCCCTAGAAGGTCAAACATGTTGGTGTCTGATCTACAGCTGAACATACCTTATCACTCTCTGAGAAATGATTTCATGTCTCTGTGAATCACATTCCTCACTCCGCAGTGTAACGCAGCTCAGACTGTATCTCATTACTAGGACCGGCCAGCCTGCTCACCTCAGACCTGTGCACCTTGGCGGTGGCGTAATTACCCCTGGAGGCCCACTTGGCCTCCTCCGCAATCTTCAGGCCGGTACCAGTGAGGTTGATGCTGAACTGACCCTGAGATAACAGACTTCAGGTTAACTCTGGACAACCGGAAACCACATCTCCACTTCCAATACAGAGGGCACTCCGGAAATACAACATTACTACACAATAAAATGTCACATTAACATTTTAAAGATTTTCTGGGACGTGATATTGGAGTTTTTTCTATTAAACAACTAAAATCCAGTATTATTATCACCAAGTATTGTTGGTGAAGGATTTTAGCTTTAGCATTACATGATTTTTCCAGTGATTATTTTTGCTCTAAGTCCAGTTAATAAAAAAAAAATTCAGAAAAAAAAGGTAGTTGGTGTTCTACCTGTGGACACTTGGCGGCGCTGTAGCAGTCTCCTGCGGTACCAAAAGGCACAGAGTGCCCTAGTGGAGTCTGGGAGAATTGCAGGTCCGTGGCTGCAAGAGAGCGACAGGTGTTTCTAAGGACCTGTGGAGAACAGCTCACATCTCGCGTCCACGAGAGTGCTGGGGATTATGGGAATGATCTCAAGACCAGCATTTCACATCCCATAAGGACCCTGCTTTTGTATTACTGAACAAGTGAACAAGATACTTAACCTGAATTTCTCCGGTAAATTATCCACCTGCAAATCGCTATGGCTACACCGTTCACCTGTGCAACAAAACATGATTTTACTGTTGCTCAGGAGACATAGATTTTTTTGGAATACATGCATCCTGCATCACTGTGTACAAAGAACGCACATGCAATTTAGGAGACACTAACCTGCACTTTCATAGACACTGAAAGGTAAAATATGTGCATTTTTGATTCCTAACTCTAACCGCAGTAGTTTTGCCTAAATCCCCCATTGAGCTGGAAACGTGGCCCAAAATAAAACAGGATGGTAAATCTTTCACTTGGAATCACTCCAGCCTGTGCTGAGAAGCATCTTGAGCTGGTTACGCTCAGCTGTGCTGGCGGCGCAGGGCCCTCGATGTCTGGGGAGGTTGTTGACAGCAGCCGCCAGGGCCGTCTGTGTGAGTGAAGGGGCCAGCTGTTCCCAGGGACTGGGCTCTGCAGGTCTGGACGAGTGTCCCCACCCTGATCAACAGCTCGTTCCTGATTGGATGGGCACTGAAGATTCCCAGCACACACATAATAATCTAAAGCATCCCGGGACAGAGAGGCTGGCTATCGCGATCGGCCAGGGATAAAAAGAGCCACATTTTCTGAAGATGGACACCTTCGCTCAATCTCTTTCTGAATAACGAGTAACTTGAATTTAAGTGGTGCTTTCTTTGCCACTTGCACAAGTATATCTGAATGCTCCTTTTCACATATCCTACTCTCCTTTGATATGTACGCAGTTAAGGGTGAGGTTTGAACTCCAGGCACAAGGTCGGCCATTTACCTGGTGCCCCTGGTGCATTCTGGGAGATTAACACTACAACCGCCGTTTCCCATGCCAGCGATCGCCACACTCCTTAAACTGCCAAGCAAGACGTACTTCGCCGCACACAGCTAATGTGCCATTAGTGTTAATAACGCAGAGAATCTAACACCCTGAACCAAACAGCTGTAATGTTCCTAAGAGAGCGGCTGCTCTGTCACAGTAGCGAATGTAACACCCTGAACCAAACAGCCATAATGTTCCTAAGAGAGTGGCTGCTCTGTCACAGCAGCGAA
>JAODJW010000001.1:5111515-5128068 GCA_026777045.1 Hyperopisus bebe | reverse complement strand
TGTAACACCCTGAACCAAAAAGCCGTAATGTTCCTAAGAGAGCGGCTGCTCTGTCACAGTAGCGAATGTAACACCCTGAACCAAAAAGCCGTAATGTTCCTAAGAGAGCGGCTGCTCTGTCACAGTAGCGAATGTAACACCCTAAACCAAAAAGCCGCAATGTTTCTAAAAGAGCGGCTGCTCTGTGGTGAAATCATAAAGCTGGAAACTTTTCAAACACAATATGCATTTTATAACATGTTGGTGAAATAAACGCAGTTTCTGGGTGATTTCATGTTCGTCAAAGTTTTCGCTTTTTAACAACTGTATAAAGTAATGCTTTTTATTTAAATATTTTTATTTAAACATTTAATTAAAATACCTGGTGATTCTCCAGGGGCCCAGTGAACATATGGCTATTCTGCGGAGGATGGGATTTGAAGCGGTGGGCTCAGACGCCTAATCTACAGAACCACACACCACCCCCTTGTCTCCCCCTACCAATCCAAAGGAAGACTGGGCCTCAGGGACACACTGGAGGATGGGCACAAGGGAACGACTCACTGATTATCCGCATGGTGCTGAGGTCCAGCCGGACCTTGTGAAAAATGGTGTAGCCGGCGGCTGGATAGTCATTGCTGCAAACGCAGTCCCTCCTTCTGCTGCCATTGAATGGACATTCGAATGGGTTCTGTAACCTAGTGGCACAGAACCTATTAGACACGTCACATGACAGGTCACGTGCAGCTTGAAGGACACGGCTTTTCATACTTGTTGGGTTACAGTTAACAATACAGCGTCAATGTGGCCTAAAAGCTAAATGTATTTATACTTTATTTAGCAGATGGGTTTTATCCAAAGCAATATAGAATGGAGAAAGCGGGGTCAACCAGTCTGCGGAGCGACTTTGGGGTGAAGGACTGGTTCAGGGGACCCAACACTGGAATTTGAACCAGTGACTTTCTGATCACAGGCACAGTGACCTAACCAACACACCCCACAGGAAAACACATACCTGTACCCATAAACCTCGGAGAAGTTGTCCATCTGACCACTGTGCAAGGTGACGTACTCCTTGGGAAGCTGGGACTGCATCTCTGCACAGTAGATCTGAAGGACGGACGGATGCACGGTTGACAAAGGACCAAACCGAATGTCAGATGGTGACAGGCAACACTTAGCTGTCTCACAGTTGGAATTCGCCTACCTTGAGAATCCTCGAGCTGACTCTGAGGTAGTACTCGCCATCTTTCTTCATGCTGGTTTTCTGCTGAACCTCTTTGCAGCTGGTAAGCACTTCACCTGGAATAAAGAAAACAACGCAATCGTCCGGCGGCTACAAAAATGCTCTTGTTCTCCTCCACCAGGGGGCAGAAGCAGCCGCACACTTCCTGCCAAGGAGCTAAAGGCCTCGTTACTGAAGCTGGACTGGCATTAAAGCATAACTGACGAACCAGTAATCTGCTTCAAAAGCAGCATCATGGCGTGTGTATACATGTGAACACAAGCTGTTGGACCGTGAACAAGATCCCTGTTGGGTGCTGAATTCATCACAGACACCAAAAATCCCAAAAATATCTCATCAAAAGGATCAGGCTGAACCTGGGCCTTAAATAATTCCTTTTGGAAAGAAGAAACATTTATTTCAAGAGGCACTCAGAGTCACATTAAATCAGATGACTTCATATTATTAAGTCCAACGATTTTTCAGTGAAATTCAAGCGTTTGTGGAACTTAACGATACATTTTTTAAGCACAGGCCTGCAGCATCAGAGGTATTTTCCAGCTCGGGGCAGGATTACTGCTTCACTTCAGAGGGGGTGGGTGGGGTACGGGACGTACATTGTCTCTCGTGACAAGGCGCTTTGGGTTTGGGCATCTCCGCTGGGTTGCAGCTCCGAGCCGGGAGGGCATTCTCAGTGAGACACGCTACCCGCCTCTCCCTCACGCCGGATCCACAGCTCTGGGAGCACTGGGAGAGCAGGAGAGGGACGGATAAGAGGCCCAGACCAACAACCACTGAGCTGGGAAAAGTGGACACACACACACACACACACACATGCACATACGCGCATGCACACACCTCACTCCAAGGGCCAACTTTCCACGAGGCAAAAGCGGGGCACTCTGCCAATAGGCAGGGCCGCGTATCGGCAGGGTGGGGCTGAGGGCAGCTGGGGTGAAGCGGCGGCTGGACTGCATGCGAGGGGGGGTCTTCTGAAGAGTGCACCTTGGAGCACATGACCATTCGCTGCTGGATTCCGGGGCCGCAGCTGACTGAACACTACCAAAGACAAACACATGTTACTGGAAGAGTGCCCTCTGGTGGCCCGGAGCTCTAAGTGCACCTGACTGAAAGCTTCAAGGAACAGGAAACATGGCCAGTAGCTAAAGCAGCAAGTTCCCTCCCACGAGCAGGTCCAACATGTAGTCGCTCAGCAAGCCACTGCTGACCCATGGGGAACGAAGAAAAGCTTCAGTTACAGTAAATATCTGATGGTATGAAATGCTCCAGAATATTGCCTGTATAATGGGGTTGCAGGCTCCAAGATCCCCCCCCCCCCCTCCCCAGGGGAACTGGGGGCATAATGGTGTTTTTGTGTTTACTGTAGCTTGAGTCAGTAGCAATAAATCCCATGTGACACCCTAGGTGAGATTCACCACTGGCGCCCCCTGTCTGTGACAAAGTGAAATTGGCTTGTTAAGTCAGCGCGCCCTGAGAAGATGGCACTCGCAGTGGCCGCCTATCTCGCCTACTGGCTTGACTGGCACAGGCTGTAGTATAAATAGTCAAATCGCTCTGGGAGAGTGCAGGACCCACCTCAGACCAGTCTCCTGTCCTCCACGTGTACTGGCAAGGCCCCCGCTGGCAGGGCTGCTGCTGCACGGGTTTGGAACCTGGGTCACAGAGGCTGTAGTGAGCAGACCTCCCAGCCTGGTCTATACAGACCACCTCCCGGCTCGTCGAACCCAAGCCACAGGTGACGTTGCACTGCAGGGACGAGAGAACATAAGGGATTATCGTAGGGTTAAATCACCCACGTGCACAGAAATTCATCCCCCCCCCCCCATTATATGTTTAAAAATACAGAATCAGGAACCGTCCAGAGGGGGCAGTGTTGCACCACAGCCAGCCAATCCCTCCTGTAGCTCTGCCACCTCCTGTTACACCTCCTGTTTCTCCCAAATACATGATTCAAAGGGAAGAGAGCAGAAAAGAAATACTGTCTTCTTTTCATGTCTTGCATCAGTCCTGTGGAGACCGTTTCCACCCAGCGTATCGGGCACGAGATGAAAATCAAAGACTGACACCAGACCGCACCGTCGAATACTGACGACATCCTAAAAACCTCAAGCACCTCGGCAAACCAAAACACCATCAAACGTTCTAATTAAATCCCCTGAACCTGTCATTAACAGCACACTCGCATGCATCTGTTGGAGTTTAAAGGCCCTTTTTCATTGTGGTTTGTTGGAAGGTAAAACACCTGCTAAGATGGCATATTGAGCGCTTGGACCATGTTAGGCTATTTGAGCTTTGAAGGACGGATTTTCCCCTACATTGGGTCCCAGTGCGTTTCAGGAATTGTGGGAGCATCTACTTGGCAGAATTTTGCAGGAAAGCATGGCTACGCCCTGCAGATAGAGACCTACTCTCCTGAAGATGCACTACCATTTGAAGCCAGGAGGGGGCAGAGTGAACAACACAATCCATGTCTGACCCTACTCACCTCCCGCCACTCGTGGACCACCCAGGTGTGGTGAGGGCAGCCTGAGCTGAGGCACGGCTGGGTGCTGGGGGGCCTTGTTAGAGGGTCACACAGATCTTCCCGGACACGTCCTGTGCCCCTCAGTCTGCAGTAAACCTCCCGGGTCTGGAGCCCTGCTCCACAGCTCACAGAACACTGAGGATCGAACATAAGGAAATGTGTCAATTCTACCACTCAATACATGTAGGACGGAGCCTGGCTTCTGATTGGCTGAGATGGCCGCACATTTCCATTGGCTGAGATGACTACACTACAGACACAGGCATGAATTAGAAAGAAATCCTACCAAATCACCAACTAATCTCATCAAGTTGGCGAGTTGGCTCCTGTTAATGTACCAAAGGCTTTGATGAATATTCACATACCAGGAACTTTTTAAGAGATAAAGTTCGCTTAAGATCTAGACCACGAGGAGGGAAAAAAAAATATCAAGCGGTCCATCTTTTTGAACGTCGTTCAATTTACCCATCATGATAAAGTAGTCACATTTAAATCCTGACAACAAAGGATTCCAGTGTGAATTTCGTGCCGACGTGTGAAGAGTCAGTGCAGGTCGGGAGGGACTGCGGCTTCACAGGTGGATTTTGTCCTTCCCTTTTTTATTTTTGTACTACTAAGAGAAGCGGATGTTATCTGACCTCCAGCCGAAACCTACACAAAAAGCAGAGACGAATGTGCAGAAACAGCTTGTCTTTTATCTTCATGCGGCATGCAGAGACTTGGCAGAATTTGTAGAATGGAGCGAACTGCAATATAAGCCCAGGAAGGTCTTGAAGTTTTTTTTTTTAATGGGGGTGTCAGATCTCTCTACCGCTCATCATACCGGCCACATATGCATGATGTGTGAAAGCAAGGAGCCCGACGCATGTGGTTTTATGCGAGAAGGTCTCAGCCCTGGGCATGAGTGGTTGGATATGGAGGGAGGCTAACTGGGAAGAGGCTTGCAAAACAGTCACTGACACGTCGCTCTGCCATGCTGGGTGGACAGTGACCTTAAGGAAAAGGCAAGTTTGACTGTCACTGTACATGTCAGATCAAACTTTACTGCCATTTTAAAACAGGCATACAGTGAAACAAACCATTTTTTACCTGAGACTAAATCCTTCTCCACACTGCGTATGCGTACACAGAAATGTATTCTCCGGTCAAGCCAAATACTTTGCTCATGCACACAACTTGTTCTATTTATATTAACAATAATAATAATAGATATTATTATTCTGATATTCCCTGCACAAGTACCACAGCTGTGATGTTTGTGTCTCTTTCTCTATGTTTTACAGAGAGCCAGCTCATAGGGTTGCCAAATTTGCTCAGCTGGCTGGAGGGAGATTTTCAATTCCAGTAAAGTCTGCACTCACGTACACATGCATTTGCACGTATGTAATAGTTTAATTACCTTGCAAATAGTCTGTAACTACCCCAACGCTCATCAAAAGCATCCATGCTGATATTTAGAGGACGCTGGCGAATCGATCATGCCCAGTGGGACCATAGCCAGCAGGCGTTCGTCCATGAAGGTGCGCAATTACGTCAAACACAGCATAAACATTTGAGCGAACACGTCTGATAGTACACGTGCGGAGAAGTATGAACCAGCCTTTACACATCAGACAACACAAAACACATGAGAGAGCTGACAGACAGACAGACAGATAGATAGATAGTGGGTTTGACTGTAACCAGCTTACAGTGGAAGAGCAGTGGTTTAAAAAGCCTGTACAAGGTGCAGAATAAGGCAGTTATTCCATTTGTAATGTGGAGGTGATGCACAGAGTGACTGGTGCACATGGAATTAAAAAGTTATGAAAAGTCATTCACTGGAATTCCAGACAGGGCTGCATTGTTAGCGCAGTGCTCTTGTAGAGCTACAGGAATACTCCAGCATCAGTAGCTGCACCAGGTCCATCTGATGTCACAGAACTCAAGACAGGATCCTTGGGACACTGAAAGGCCTACAAGCTGATCTGACCCCCCCGCCCACCCAAGTCCCTCTACCCTGTACCCACCCTTCCTGGACGGACAGGGGAGGGGCTCCCAATCTGCTGAGACTCTGGGTTTTGAGGTTTCTGCAGTTGTCAGGATGTTGGGATGTAAAACATGCCTTCACGCTCCAGTCATGGATATCATGGATTATACTGGTATGCAGGGTGGGCCGATTGTTTCCAGACCCCGGCTGGGGCCCTCACTGGATGTGCAAATCCAGTGCGGGCCAAGGGGAGAACCGAGATGGCAAGGTTTCTGCATCCAGTGGAACTTCATATTAAAGTCCGATTTGCTCTTACAGTATTATTGCAAATCAGTAGGACCTCCTGTCCGGGGACAGCAATGGTGAAGCACTTCATGATCTATGGCTATTTGAGCCCAACCGCTGCTGTTGGGTCAGTAGGGGGCACTGTGTGGAGCAGAAGGTTAGGAGGGGTTAACCCGTGTCTGGGCTCAGAAGGTTACTGTTGGCACAGTGACCTTTAAACCCCAATTGCACCAGGGACTATCTGACCTGCTTTCTAAAAAAAAAAAAAAAAACAAACATACAGGACTGTGCAATGTTTCAGGGTATTTATCTGGGTACTGAGTATGCATTTGCTCAGAAAAAACACAATTAATTAATTTAATTAGTTAAAAAACCCAATGAGGTACGGTAATGGTGTGTGTGCTCTGTGATGTGTTGGTGCCTCATCTTGTGTTGGTCCCTGCCTTGTGCCCGTGGATGGATGGATGGATGGATGGATGGAAGTCAATGAGGTACTAAGTGAGGTAATGGCAGAGTCAAAAACACACAGGTGTATTGAGTGGCTGCTGCAGATACTGGAGTGACTTGAGGAGAGATTCTGCCCAAAGCCTAAGATCTTCAGGGGTCACCTCAACCACAAGCACGCGCTGGTCACGACGGCGTCTTCAAACAGCAAAACATGCTTGTCGTTCAGTTACCAAGCTGTAAGGACGTCAGTTAAAGGTGCTTCAGTTAGTATAAAGCATCAAACGGCTTCTACGCACCACAGTCCAGCGGTTGGCCTTCCAGCTGGGGCATCTCTGTGCCCGGCAGGCCTTCTGGGTGCGAGGGCGCGGCTGATGGGCACACCGCTCCGCTGGCACCTCCGTCTGCCTCTCGTCCAGGCAGGCCACGTCGCGCTGCTTGGTCCCTCTGCCGCAGCTGGCGGAACACTGCGGGTGACAGGGATCACAAAACCGGAACGTTCATTCCAATTCCCAGACCTCCCCAAGCAGCCTGTCCACATTAAGCATGGCACAGAAATACGACGAATAAAAAATTAATCATCATTTTAATACTGCTGGCCATATTCGTAATTGCTTGTGATTTATGGGTTTGGAGATTGCCAACCAGTTCCCCAGATCTGCTTTCTGAGATGGGAGGCTTTGTATATTTTCACCATGAATACAGTTATGACGAATGGGATGAGTCAGGTTTTCAGATTCCTGTGATTTTAATTTCCCGTTTGTTTATATGATGTATATTGTGTGTGAAGATGAACTGGCACAAACATATTTGTGTTTTATATTGATGTCATTGCACTAATGTAAGTACGCTTTGTTAGATTTGGTGGCATGCACTGGGGATGCCCTGCATGACACTGGCTGAATCACCGTCGGCCGTCCTGGAGCATGTGGTCATGAGTGTGGCTATTTGAAACTTGGAAGCACATATTGCCATTGGCCGTCTTAAGAAGGCATGCAGCCGTGTATATTTGTGTATAACCCAACTACCTGGATCACGCAAAGTGTGACCTTTCTCCATCTGTTAATTTACGAATTCAATAACTCTCCAAAAAATCTGTATATGGCTTTTCTATTATTTTCCCCAGTCCTAATACATTTCACACATTAAATATAACTTGGGCTTTCATTATTGTTAAAACAATCAACAGCATATACACAAAAACAATCATCAGTATATAAACAGTAGGCATTAAGAGACCCAATGAGCATGTTTAGGAAGCCCCCTTTATGAAAGATGAAAAATACTTTTGCACAGAATCTGGTTTCAATAACTGCAAAAGCTTCTTCTGATTCCTTCACACGGGGTGCAGAGACCATTCCAGACAACATATTGAGATGTACCCATCGCCACTGTCCTTGTCTCTCCAAAATCTACACACTTACTAACTGCATCAGAACGCAGTGTTATAAAACCCCAGCAATTTGTATGCGCGGAGCCCAATTTAGTTTCTGTATTTTTGAACCAAGATGATAAAAATAATATATCGTCGTTCCACCGAAATGCTGTCCAGATGTGGCGAGAACAGAGCTAAAATGAAATATAAAAGGCCCAAGTAGAAGCAGCCCAGGTGAAACACTGATTCGGTTGAGCAATAGATGCTGTAGCCAACATTAAGGTGTTTTTAATTCGAAATGTTTGTTTTCACCATTTCCTGTTTTGACAAGCGAATGGCTGAAAATGAGTGGCTGATTAATAGCCCCCTCCAGAGGCCCCAATAAGCTTCCCCAGGAAGGGCCCCCAGTCTTTCCTGCCACGCACCCGCTGGTACTTGGGCGTCCGCCGTGTGTCTCGCGGAGGCAGTAATTATGCAGGCATCTTAAACACACCCCATAGTCGGCATGTTTTTAACATCAAAGCGACTCTGAGAGACTGATCTAGGACCAGATAAGCAGAGTATCCTTCGGTAAGGCTGACGATAAGGCTTCACTCCCGACGTGTCAGGCAGACAAGAAACACGAAGCCTCCGTACAGATGGTTTGGGGGGCAAACAAATTGTGGCCATATGACTGGCATGCGTTTCACGGACTAAAATCAGCAAATCAGCAGTGGCGGGGGGAGGGGGGGGTTCTCTAGGAAGGCCACCCTCCCCCCAGCCAGTCCACAATCTCCTCCCGTCAGATGTTCCTCAGCCAGGGCTGCGGATAGACGTCTAACAGGAGCTGGAGTGATCCGCCTCTCCCCGACGGTACACAAGCTGGGGATCCTCGTTCACGGCCTTTGGGTCACCCTAACCCCACACGCCTTGCGTCCTGAACTCCGAGCTCAGCCTGCCAACCTCACACACGCCCCATGCCGGACCAGCTGCTGACCAGCATCCCAAAAGGTACCATTTCAAACTTCCTACACTGAGAAGTGCTGATGGGAAAGATATTTAAACATGCTACGAATTAAATGACGGCTGTGCTGTTTTTCCTATTTAGAATCAAATGACCAATCTTATTATTATTATATGCATTTAAATCCGAACAATGTCACGAATGCTGGGACTGAATCAAAACTAACTGCAGTATTATAGAAAATAGATATCCATAGTATTCACGCTATTGCATCACAAGTGGCAAAATTATGCCCATGGATTTACTGATGACAGGCTTTTTTAAAGGTACTTGAACCTTAAAAATAAGATGAAAGACTCTTGTTCTGTATTAATTTCCCAAGAGCAGTATTCAGGGTACAGTCAGTCTAGTACCTTATTCATGTTGCATTTCACACACAGATTTGAAGAAATTAATGCTGGTGTCACTTTCATGTTTTTTTGAGTTGACCAGTGAAAGAAGAAACATTTTGGATTTTACGATGGTCCTTGTTATGGTATTTTGCCTTTTCGATGGGTAAATGTTTTTTCACTTTTAGTACATTATTCAATAAATTACATGAGATATTCCACATTTTATTATAAAAAGTCTGATTTTGCCCAACTGTAGGCTAATATAAGTGTTCCAAGTATGTTTAAGGTAGGCTAGGCTAGGTTATGATATTTGTTAGGTTAGGCATACTGTATTAAAATCCATTTTCGCCTTAAGAAAGGTTTATTGGAACGTAACCCCAACGTAATCTGTGGAGAGGTTGTATTGTGATACAGGGCTATAGCCAGTTACAACAATCGGACTTAAGTGTTTTAAATGCCATTCGTGTTTACACACCTTAATTCCTGTGTGAAAGCAGAAACGCGTGTAAACAGCTGTGCCTCGCTATGCTAGCAAAGTGGCAGAAAGGACACATTCGTCATGGTATCTTCTAGCAGAAGACCAGAAGAATCCATGGAGTAATTCCGCCCGACAGTCCTGCCTCAGGTAAACAGATACTCGTGGTATCTTTAAGCGTACCTGTACCTAAGGTGGTGCTTTGTCAAACTTAAAAAAACGTAGTGTGCAAGTACAAAGTCGATAATTTTAATATTCAGTGTAAAATACACATTTAGTTTCTTGATACCACGTTCACAGGAAGAGAAAAGCTAATCGTGGTTCTTCAGCACCCTACGTGTGTGATCAGGAAACCCCTAGTCAGAGTGCTGTATATACAGTATACTCCACCAGCACCTGTCATTAATGTGCTGTTAAAGCATGACTGTCATATCGGAGAAGCACACATTCTGTCCCTTGGAACAGGTATTACATCTCTGACCCAAGTTTTTACTCAGCTTTGACTACGAGGTAACAGGAAGTTTTCCCCAAGGGATGAAATTACGTAATTTCTAAGAAAGCCTAGTCCATATTCCCCTAGTTTGATTGCTTCCCTCCATCTTAAATCTCCATTTTCACCGTCAAAAATCTGGAGAACACATGCTAACTGAAAATCCCTGCAAAGACAAATGACCTCCATGTCTCTGTGAGCCCCCCTCTGCTGTGTCTGTGAGTGTATGTTGGGTTTTTGCACAATCTCCCTTTGCTGTGCAGATTCACCCCTGGAACTACAGTTTCCTTCCACGCTGGAAGGACGTGCTGTTAAGATAATGGGTACCACTGGATTACCCTGTGCTGTATAACTGTGTGTGTCCTGTGATGGACTGGCATCCCACCCAGGATGTACCCCAGGCTTGTATCCTGTATTCCCTGGTACAGGCTCCAGGCTTCCAGATGGTAACATTAACCAGGAGGTTGGAAGATGGTCGGAAAGATGGATAATCTGTATCAATGCTTGTTTCCCAGGCCACTCCAAATAATCTGGAAAACCTCCATCATCTACTTTGCACTCAAACAGACATACCACCAGGTAATGCTTGTCTTAGGGAACTCATTCCAGGAGGCATTTTTTTCTACCAACACATGCAGAAAAATATTTATCTCAAGCCATTAATCAAGAGAGTATCGCTTACTGTACTCCGGAAACTCCATAAAAGCTGACAGGTAACTAAAGGAAAGTCAGTAACTTCGCTTTCACCAGTGACAATGTAAGTGCGCGTAAATCTCAGCTCTTGTAGTGCAACAAGCAGAGCATTGTGCTAACACCACAGGCTGTGTGTTCGGATCCCAGGGAGCGTACATAAATTATGACCCTTCCCTGTACTGTAAGCTGCTTTAGATCAAAGCATAAACTAAATACAGCAGAGAATAAGCAGTATAACAAAGTGATTTTAGAATGAAGAACTTAGATAGATGCACAAAAGTGTAGATAAAGAGATGGGACATTTACACAGGCCTCCTAATTCTTACAATGAAATGAATCTGTTCTTCATTATAAGTATATTTACTTCCTAACCTCCAAATCCACACTCTGACACATGTCCTGTTGTCCTTTTTCAAGGCTGGGAACAAATTTATCCAGACTGATGTATATTCAAAACGAATCAATGCTGTGTAAAATGTTATAAATGTGAAAATTCTCACTCGGTCAATATGATGATTTACTGCATTGTAGCAGCTAAGATCCAGAGTCCATCTGTCCCTGATTAATGAGCTGAATAAATAAAGGATTTGCTCTCGCTCTCCTAAAATCCTGACAAAAAGCACATGTGTGGCCCATTCACATCGGGGGAATTCTGGAGAACCTGCGGCTACAGCGCAGCAGAAGCGGATGTCATGACCCCTGTTTGACCCACAGGTAAGCCCTAAATGTCATGCAGAGTGAGCACATGGGTCTCATTTGAAGGGCCCACATCATTTTACGACCGTTCCAGTCTTTTCCAGCACAAACTGCAAAATCTGCAGGATACAACAGGACAATTTACCCCAATTTAAGTGCAAAGAACAGCAAATCTTCAAATGCAATTTTGATCATAAACATGTACAGTGTGATACAAAGGTAACAGACCTGCACCTGGCTTATGATGCGATCAAACAGGCTAAATGAGAAGCAGGAGGATGCACACAGCAGACATACAAGGATCAGGGGTTCCAGCGCGTCAGGACCTTTGATAGTTCTCCAAAAGTGAGGTGAGAGTAAGTAGAAGAACGAGGCTCCTGACTGTAAGCAGCGGGGAACCAGAATCAAACACACAGCAAGAGCAGGACGTGGAGATGCATGCGTGGAGAGTGCCGCCATTTTCAGCTGAGAGCAGAGACAGAGTGGGACAAATATCACGCCTGTATTTGGTCTTTGGGTGGTAAGTGGACAAGACCAAACAAGTCTAATGTCGCGCAGGTGAGTTGAAAGTTAAATAAGAAAGACCTTTGGCTCTTTGATGTACATTTAGGTGACAGTCCATTAGTAATATACAGAACTGTGCAAAATTCATAGGCATTCATAGAGAATGATGTTTAAAAGATCTTATATTCGTGTATAACTTTGCCATTATGTTAGTCAAAGTGTGTCATCTTAACCATTTCAAAGCCGCCCCCAAAGTCACTCCAGTATTTACAGCTCACTGGGTATCTTCCAGGAGCACTCCTTGTATGGCTAATCTATACCTCATTTTTATAAATGTTGTAAATTGATTAATTATTTGGGCCTTTGTTAAAATTGGTCAAATGCATGGAATGTTTTTTTGTTCTGGGCACCAGCTTTAATTAAACATTTCCTCTGACTGCCCAAGACTTTTGCACAGTACAGTACTACACAATAATATTCACATAATACTTTAAACAGAATAATAACACAACGTACAACAAATGACAAGAATTTGGTTCTCTGCTGCCTATTAAATGAATTCCTAATATTAATTACTGGCTAATAAATAACGGCCTAGCATTTTATTAAATATTTTATGCGAAAATATACTGATTTATATGAGCAACAGTGATTACAATAGTTAATTAATGCCTATAGTGGTTGTCAGGGATACATTTTTGGCTCTGCCGCTGTTTGGTAAGGTATTAAAGGGAGACATATCAATAAAAATTTGAACAGACAAAACAGACCAATCCAAATTCAGATACGGAAATCTGTTGTTACAGGAAATGGTAAAATACATTGTCATTGGAGGCTCTACCCCTGGTCGGGCTATTCGATTGGCAGCCAAGATTCAGGAGACCCCAGGGGCACCAGCCCCAGCTGAAAGCCGATTGGCACCCACCTCCCCTGTCACTCACCAATTTAAAACATATCATTGGCTAATGATAAGGTTAGTCCCTCTATATAAATTTTGGCCCCTTGTGTGCCCTCCAACCTTAAAAACAATCAAAGAATCACCCTGGGTACCAGAAAAATTAATCTACCTGATAAACTTTAAACATCCTTTTCTGTCTAGTACCTTCTCATCCAGGGTGTAGGGGACACACATGCCCTAAGACAAGGTTCCACAGTTCCTTTCCTGGAGGGCCTGAATCTAGCACAGTTTGTAGGATTCCCTGCTCAAACACACATGCATACAGGCACACACACACACACACACACACACACACACGCATACAGGCACACAAACACACACACATGCACACACACACATACGCATGAATACTTCTAAATTTCACTGGGGAACTGTCATCTTAATGTAGTACAAGATTCCTAACTCTACCCTGAACTGGGAAAAAAACATGAAAAACCTTTTAACCACAAACTGAGGGGTGGGGGCCAGGGTAAACACCGGATGGGTGGGAGACAAGGCACATGCACACCCACAAACTACAGGCAACTTAGGGATGCCGATTAGCCTGAACACATGGCTCTGCATGGCAGGATGAAATCTGCACAACACAGGGAGAACATGCAAAAAACACAGAGAAGGCAGGATTCGAGATGTGAGGCCACAGTGCTAGCCAAACACACATAGGACGTGGGATTTGAACCCCCAACCCTGGAGATGTTTGGCTTCAGTGCTACCCAAACACACAGAGGAGGTGGGATTCAAACCCCCACCTCAGAGGTGTGAGGCCACAGTGCTAGCCAAACACACATAGGACGTGGGATTCGAACCCCCAAACCTGGAGATGTTTGGCCTCAGTGCTACCCAAACACACAGAGGAGGTGGGATTCGAACCCCCACCTTAGAGGTGTGAGGCCACAGTGCTAGCCAAACACACAGAGGAGGCGGGACTCAAACCCCCACCTTGGAGGTGTGAGGCCACAGTGCTAGCCAAACACACATAGGATGTGGGATTCGAACCCCCAAACCTGGAGATGTTTGGCCTCAGTGCTACCCAAACACACAGAGGAGGCGGGATTCGAACCCCCACCTTAGAGGTGTGAGGCCATAGTACTAGCCAAACACACAGAGGAGGCGGGATTCGAACCCCCACCTTGGAGGTGTGAGGCCACAATGCTAGCCAAACACACAGAGGAGGCGGGAGTCGAACCCCCACCTTGGAGGTGTGAGGCCACAGTGCTAGCCAAACACACAGAGGAGACGGGATTCAAACCCCCACCTTAGAGGTGTGAGGCCACAGTGCTAGCCAAACACACAGAGGAGACGGGATTCGAACCCCCAAAGCTGAAGCCACAGTACTACCCAAAACAAACCAATCTTTCTTCCTAAGTCTAAATAATATTTAACAGCCGCATTTCACCTCATTCCTCAGTTCTGTTTCCCACCATTTATTGTTCTTATGGAGACGAGTCATTTGAAAGCCCATTAAGGGCAATTTAGAGGTACAAAGTGAAGAGGTTTAGATGTCTCATAAATTTATGAACTATTTGCTTAATAACTATTTATACATTAAACAACTAAAATGCAGGGAGGCAGGCAGTAAAAGGATATAAAATTAAATATATTTAACCGCCATTAATTTTTTGTATGTATATAAATACACCAGCATGTTGACCAAACTGTACAGCTACAGAGTGAAAGTGATGTAATGCAGTGAAAGTGGTTTAACTGTAAGTAGCAGCTCAAACTGCAGGACTGGGATGCTGAATTTCAGTCACCCAATGTGCACTGGAATCATCTTGCTATGTCGGTGCCCTCTCAGAAGGTGGCGCTCTAAGCAGCCGCCAACTTCATTCGCCTAAAGGGTTCACTGGCACTGCCCCCCACCCCTCCAGACCCGCCTGCCCCCTCGATGGCCAAATTCCCTGCTTCAGACTTCCTCAGACAGTCTGATGGCTTCTCTCTCCACACGATTCAAAAAATATTTATTTCAGGCCCCCGCCGCCCAGATGTGGACCGCTGCCAAAGCGACGGTGGCCCCCACATCCCCCAGCATGCATCTCATCTCGAGACATCCGCCATAAAACCGGCCCCCTTAAATCCAACTTCCTGTCAACATAGATTAGCCAAGTATACCCGGCTTGGTTTCAATTACACGATCGCTTTGGCCTACCGAGCCGAAATGTATATATTCCCACGTGCAAGCAATAAAGACAGCGACACATGGACTGCAGCATGGTTTGGATTTTGGATGTTTATGTAATCTTTTGAAACACACCATTATAATCCTGCCATGCATAAATCAAAGGTCTCCAGTGAGTTTATGCAGAGCTGAAGTGTAAATATAATACAGTATATTTTTCAGGTTTGTTTTCCCCAACGACTCCTATTTCCCATAAATCCGGCTTTTCTACCGACAAATATCTGCAGATTTAGTTAAATCTTACAGAAAGTGATTTTACAGTAAAGCCTCAATTCAGTTATTCAAATTAACCTGTCATATTTGGTTTGAATAAACGTATAGAACTTTTTTTCTGCTATGAATAAAAATTTTGAAATGGTAGTAGATGTTTTGTAAACACAGAGCGTCATATTGTTTTCAGAGTGGGTCCTGTTCACTCAACCGCTTTCAAAACTCGGGCATAAAAGCTGCCCATTCTGACGACTACTCCCCCATATTCCCCCTTACTCAGAGACGCACTTTCAGGACGCCCCCGGGATTATTTCGCATTATCTTTTAATCTGCCACCGGCAAAGCACAAATCACACAGTTATTCCAAACGGATGAAATATGCAGGTAACTGACAAATGTGATTCTTTAATTGTTTTCAATGTCAACAGCGGTTTCAACATATATGTGCACAAAATAAATATGCAGACACAGAACACAGATTTAAAAATTAATTACATTCAACAGTGTTATTTTTGAATGTTACACTGATGCTGAGGCATTATGGGTGTAAATGCAGATTTGGGGGGGGGGGGGCTGTGTAGGTCAGACACCGCAGGGGACACAGATGAGCATGGAGTGACGGCGGCCAGGTGAGACATATGAACCAGTAAGAGTATGTGATCAGACTGACCAGTAACTCTGGTTTCATAATATATGTTTAAATGTATATGTAATGTCACATAACACAAAACAGATCAATAAGGGAAATAAAAACATCACCAGGAGAACACAAATAAGGTGGCATTACTGTGCCATAAATGCACACAAAGTCTCACACTTACGAAGCAGATTTATCAATGCCAAAGGAATCAGACTGTCTCCAAAAAAAAAAACATTTGCCCATACATGTTTATGCTGGATTTTGGTGGTATTTATTTCAATGGGAATGCTAGCTAACCAGGGCTGAGTGAAATAAATTACTCTTTGGACATTGCTATGTTTTTAAAAAAATCAGGCTTATGCCTGGATAACTCGGGTCTCCTCTCTGCCACTCTGCTCAGTGCTGTGTCTCGCTCTAAACACGAGTCGCAGAAGCTTTCCTGGATCTAGCTCCAGGGGACCTCGAAGTTCTGGGGTGGGTTTCTTGTTTCTAGGACCCCACACAAAAAGTCACTGTGCACTGCCCCCCCCCCCCCCCCCACCCCCCCCCCC
>JAODJW010000001.1:5079099-5094111 GCA_026777045.1 Hyperopisus bebe | reverse complement strand
GGGGGGGTTATGGGTCTGGAGGGCCCCAAACTGAAACCACTCTGCCAATCCTGGGATTTGAACCAGCGACCTTCTGATCACAGGCAGTGTCATAGTGCGGTTCGTTACACAGGTTTACTTGGCACGCCTGTTCGCATGCGTCTGTCACGTGGCACAGACACGCCCCCCGGGCTCAGTGAGGGACGCTTTGCAGACTCTCCCTGAAGTCTCCATGTGCCACATGAAACGGCCCCCACGGGGCAGGTGAGCTGAGAGTACATCAAAGAACTTGGGGGCCCAGACAACATCATAACCCCTACCTTAAAGACAAAGGGGGCTGTTTTCCCAGCGCCAGGGCACAGAGCACATATCGCTGATAACGTTATCTGCCCTCCGGCAAGGCTGCTCTATGACGATTGCTACCCCATTCTGTCAGTCTGTGGTACTTCAGAAGGTACGGAGTTAAGTGGAGCACCACCTTCTTTGGCTGGATCATTGACGCGGGTCCTTTGTGCAAAGTGCGCCTCTCATCCTTCTGCTCCATTAATGCCTGACCTTTGACCTCCGACCCTCTCAGCCACATTCTCCGAGAGGCCTAGGGTCACGGGTTCACCACAAGGTACCTCAACCGCAAAGCTGTGAATTTAACCACACACACACCCACCCCCCCCCCCCCACCTCGTCTCACCCGAAGAACGTCTCCTTGAAATCACACTTCTCTTTGCCCTTGGGCTCAAAGACAGTCAGGATTCTACACTGCTCCCCCGAAACCCAAAGCCTTAAACTCCAAATCACCCCTATTGCCCCCTGCCCCAGGGTACGGAGTTAAAATAAATGTTTAAAACTATCCCTGAACCATACAAGCCAAATAAAGCAGTAACCAAAGCAAAGAATGTGAATGGGATGTTGAAAAAAGGACCATACATCTTCATTGAGAATACGATTAACAAATACATTTCCATAATTCATTTTTTTCCTTCACGCTGTTGAGGCAACGAGCAAGTTCTGGCCCATCTCTGTTCTGTGTCGGACTTTCGGGCTGCGTTTTGAAGGTCGTGGGGGAGGAGAGCAGAGCATGTTTACAGGAGATCAGTGTCATTATTCATACCCCCTACCTCGACACCTACAAGCCGGCAGCCAGCCGCCCACACAAAGTCACAGAGGGAGCAAATAATACCTATTATTTGGTAATCAACGAGTCATTCATCTGCCGAGAAAAACAAAAGCTACTTGAGTCAGTGGTGGTGTAGGTTTGTTTCCCATTCCCCGGCTCTCTGGTCATGTGGTCACCTCCCACAGTCCAAAACTCAGATGAATTTCTGTCTACAGATTTCCGATAATGTGCGACTTTCAAAAATCGAATTCAAGTCTATTAATCAAATGCACAACGGTACAGCGTAGAGCAGAAGATGCAGGCAATGAAATGAGTATCCCTGAGAGCTCCCTATAGTAAAGAAAGTAAAATAAAAGAACTTTTAAAATAAGACAATGAACTAGAACATAAAAAAATAGAAGTGTGTCCATACTAGTAACCTAATCACTTGTTGAGTAACTTTACTGCCTGACAGTAAATGTGTGTAAGTATGGACCCTGTGATGTACTGGTCCAGTGCTCAGGGTGTGAGATACTTCCAGAGACAGGCTAAGGGATCATTGCGTCCCTGCACTAGATAAACCGACGACAAAACACCTCATTGTATCTTCCTGCATCTAAGACAATAACACCAAATAAGAATAATATCCGGGGAGGTGGTCCTACCATTCCGTGGCCGCAGTCGGAGCCGTCGGCCAGGGGCATGTGTTGAGTACGGCAGCCTTTGTGGTTGCCCTCTGTGCTGGTGCACCACAGCCGTTTGCACTGTCTCTGTGGCGGGGGGGGGGGGGGGGGGGGGGGGGGGGGGGGGGGGGGGGGGGGGGGACACATGGTTAGAAGTAGAACAGCAACCCTTATCTAAAACTAAGACACTGTTGGATGTCTGATCCTGAGCCAGGCTTCCGAGACGCCATGAGCAGAGATCCGATCCCGAGTTGGAGGCCATACGCCCCATGCCCCCATGCCCAGCACCTGACTTATAGCCCCTGGCAGAAGAAGAGCCATCGGGGGTCTCCCTAGTACTAGACTGACAGCATGATCCGCCAATCAGCTTGTTCCGTCCAATGAACCTGAACGTCTGTTCAGGACCCATGTTCCAATCAAGTGATCATAAATCTCCTACATGACTGGGAATGAACCAGGCAGAGGCGAACAGGGTGAAAAAAAGAGGGAACACAGACGAGAGAAACTCCCCCGTTCTAGACCTTTCTAGAACCAGTTTCCTTGGCCGCCCCTGATGGCAGCAGTGACCCGACGGCATTGCTCACCATGTATGGGCAGACCTGGGATCCTGGACCAAACATGAGCTCGCACTGCTTGTTGGCACTGTATAGCTGGCCTGGGAGCTGAGGTGGCAAGTGGTAGGATCTGGAAAGTTCTGGCTCATCCAGAAGGCACTCCCCATACCCGGTGCTGAATGGCAAAACAAAACAAGGTATAAATGCACCTTTTCAAAGTTATCTCAACTTTCTTTCAAGGCCAATGAGCAGAAAAATGAACAAAACTTTTTTTCAACAGAAACCTTCATGTCTGATTGTCTTCTGAGAGCATGACAGATGAACTCAAGTCAAGAGACACAGCAGAGTTTCATCCTCTTACAGCAGTTAAGACTCGTAACTGTGTCCCGCTTGATTATGATCCATCAGCTTCAGCTCGGTAGCACAGAGAAGATGTTTTAATGTTATCTGTGGCAACGCATCATGTATGATGAGTGTTTTTCCTGCATGAGGGAGTTGGACATTTTTGGCTCCTTCAACATGTAGCACCTGTCATATCCCTGCTGTCTCCTCCCTGTCATGGCCCTAACAAGCCATACCTGTCCTTCGTCGTGCCTCTCGTTCCTAACCCATGAGTGGACATCACTCCCACCTGACTCTCATTAGTTCCCTTGTTAGTCCCATATTTATGTGCTTCCCAGGACTGTGCTCCCCAGTCCGGTCATTGACGCTAAACCCTCTTGTTGCCTGTGCCTTCTTTGGTCCACTCCTCCCGTTTTTGACCCCTTGCAATCCAATTTATTTCCAGTCCCTGTTCAACAAACCTTTGTTTTGCTACCACGCCTGCCCTCGATCCCATCGTCATGACAGCATCTTCTTCTACATGGGTCCCATTTGCTCATCCTTTGAGCTCAGCCTTGACATCTAATAATAAATTGATATTCAGACAAACTAGGACAAAATGGCTACCACTGCCAGCCTGGGTGGTCTGCATTTTTTCCCCTAACCGTGAGCCTGAATGGCTGGAGTTCAGGATCTCTGCAGGCATGAAATAAGAGTGAAAAGATGCGGGGGGGGAGGGCAGCGTCAGACTGGGCTCGGAGCAGGAAGAAAGCAGCCAGCAAGCAGGAGCCACGTAAAAAGGCAGGATTTGGGGCCTGAATCAATCTGCCAAAAAAGTCGGTGTTTAATTATATCAATCAGTCTGCGCTGTCAGACCTTTTTGTCCTTGGAGATCGTGCTCACCACACCCATCCTCAAAGCCCAAGGCCCCAACAAAGGCGGGGGGTGAGGGGGATCTTCGGGCGGGACGTTTTTCTTATCGGGACAATCCCCAGGTCTGTGACTTTCTAAGAATGGCGTCAGAGGCCAAGAAGCAACGCCCCCCCCCCCAACACTGCGTCAGTGGCTTTTGGAATAGCTCTCCCATTTGGTGTGCAGAACAACGGGGAACAAAAAAAAACAGATAAATCAGGGCTTGATAAACGCTTAACCATCTTGTTGGTGCTGTATTCACAATTTGTCCATTTATGAAGACAAAACACCTGCTTTCCAGCCAAGATGCTGATAGCTGCAGCCAGGAATTACGGCGACTTGACTTTGGTTACAACAGCAACTTCATTTCAGTCAAAACCATAAGGGTTCCTTTGTTTCAAAGACTTTCAGCGAAATATTTCCATTGGGGGGGTCGGTTTTAAAAGATAAAACCTGGGGAACAGCCACTTGCACGGGACGTCTTTCACCGTTTTGTCAACCATTAATTAAAAGGGGCCAACTTCAACTCTCCATTATTAAAAACATGAGTATGATCGGCCCAAAAAGCAGCCATTTGATATTTTAGGTTCTGTCACTAAAAAATGATCTGAGACGCTCTAGACTTGGATGTGCATCAAAACAAGCAGGCAGCTTTTCTTCGGACGCCTCTTTGTGCAGTCCTTTTTTTTTTTTTTAAGGGCTCTGTATGAAAGCAATTTTGATAATTTCAATTTCAAGCGATTCTGTAATGGGTACCATACGCACCCTGAACCCTGACCAACTGCATGTCGGCCGGCCTTTCCCTCTGGACCGTATGATCTCCCCATTAAGGAGAGGCCACTGCCAGTTAATGCTTATTGTGTCGCTCAGCAGTAAAATAAAACTGAACCGCAGGTAATAAAAGTGAAGTTCCATTGTTAAAAAATTCAAATGGATGATTCACTAAAAATACTTGGGGATACTTGGCTCATCATACAACAGAAGAAACACATTTTTCAAAAAACAAAAAAAGAAAAACAAGTTTGCATTTTCACTTGTGTTTTCTTTGTTCTGTTTGGCACCCCAGGGCCACCGTAACTAACCTGTTGTGGTTCTATGAAATCGAAACAGTAACAATCAAAGACGCACACTCCAGTTTGTCTCCCTGTAAGTCCAGGTTATTTATGGGAAACTTTGTTAAAGTTGGCTAGAAATCCTCTTCAGGAGACCAGTGAAAACACTGATGTACTTGACCAAGTAACCTCTGCCAGGAGAGGAACTGACTTGGTGAATATGCATCTTTGTCAAATAATCAGGCCCCACAAAGCCGTAGGCTGCAGGCCCAGTGCCACAGAGACCCTGCAAAAGGCCACGTACCTTTGGTTTCTGGCATTTATTCCAGTCTCATTGTTAAACAAATCAGTTTTTTTTACCCAAAATACAGTGTGAAAAGTTGTCCTATTGCGACTGACATTTTCGCTTCCCCCTCTCACAGCTGTGAATCAAATACCCCCCAAAAGGCTGATTATTATTGACTTACGGAGGAACAAGAGGAGTGTTTTAAGCCGACCACTCCAGCCCAAGCTGCCAGCGGAAAATATGTGCGTCGCTACGTCATCGTAAGGAGGCTTTGGAGAGGGCTGACAATGTGGAGGGCGAAGCCGTCAACAAGGCGGCCTTTTGTACAGTGGCACAATCAACAAAGCGGGAGGCAGAGATCAAAAGGGTCACGTCCAGGGGAAAGAAACCTAATTATAACTGACATTTCCCATCTTAAAGGGGAACCCCTCCAGAGAGGCCTGTGGTCACCGTTCGGCTTTGGCCTGAGAGAAGTGTGGTTGCCCCAAGATACCTCCATCGCGGGGAAAGAATGCCACGGCCGCGGACCGCTTGTCCAGCATCTCGAGAGGCAGTCAGCAAAGCTGGACACTCCTTGAAACAGGAAATGCTCTCTTAATGAGATCGACCGTGGGCCTCTTCAATTCACTTTTCTTTCATTTATTGCGAAGCTTTTAGATCAATACCCATCCATCCATCTTCTATACTGGTTTGTCCTATGCAGGGTCGTGGGGGGTCTGGAGCCTATCCTGGAATTGGCAAGGCACGGAACAACCCAGGACGGGGCACCAACCCATCGCTGGGCAACCTCACACACCATTTACTCATCCACACACACCTATGGGCAATTTGGTAACCAGCTGCCCTCAATAAGACTGTGGGGGGAAACCAGAGTACCTGGAGGAGTCCCCACGATGACATGGGGAAACATGAAAACTCCACACACATGGAGACCCGAACCCAGCTCCCAGAGCACCATCCTGCCACCTCACTAGGTCAATATATTTTAGGCTAATAGAACAGCTAGAGGACAAATCGAGCCACCACACTGTGGTAGCTTTAAGGAGCGAGGATTCGGCAGGAGACCCAGGAGACGCGTCTCCTGTCCCTGCTCTCACGCACGACACCTACTCGAGGAAGTCGGTGATGTACTTCCGGCTGCACTTGGACCACGTCCAGGGGCTGGTGTCATCGTTCAGCATGGGGGCCATAACATGGAACTGCTGTTTCATCCCGGCATCCCTGCACTTCGGATTGTCGTCGTGGGGCATATTGAACCTACATCAAGGAGAAATTTCGGTTACAATGACATCAAGCTCAAAATTCGGAAGATCGACATGACATTATGTTTATTATTATTATTTATCTAACTCAATGGTTCAGTTCTAACACCTGATGTGTCTTTACAAAGTCAACGGTTCAGAAAATCTAACAACAAGCACATCAACCCCACTGTCATCTTCCACAGCCCTGAGACTCAGCCCAGAGATTGATCCACTTTACATGCACGTATCTCCCACAATGCAGTGGGCCAGTGGCAGTGGTAAGTTAGCTGTTGCTATGGATACATGGAAGAGCTAGTAATATGACATGAGCCCCTAAACCGGTGTTTCTCAACACAGTCCACATGGTTGCTTCCTCCCAGCTCCCAGCCAATCGAGAACACAGAAAACCTTGTCTATGTGTACTGGAAGCTGGTTTTGGGGTCTACAAGGACTGGGTTGTTCAATGCTGCCCTAAACCAAGCGTTAAACTAGAAAAGGGAGGTTTAATTACAAACAGTGCCATTCTAAATGTAATGCAGGAAAATAAGGCAAACTGTGCCAATGACCGAGGAACACAAACCTTTACGATCTTGTGCATTTGATGTCAAATGGGGACAAATGAGCCCTGCTCACAAATGACTTGGCTGTGGCCCAGTGACAGGAACCAAAGCCAGTGGGTGGTGGGGCGCTTGTGGACTGAGGTGAACCAGCTGTTCGGGTCCTGCTCCTAAGTATGGCTCACAGCCCAAATCCATACAAACATCCAGCAGTGGTCGGGATATGAACCCATTAGCTCTGTGAGATGGGAATATTCACTGCAGTGATTGTTAGGGGGGATCACATCGACTTATGGTCTTTTACCGCTTTATGTATTTGCTGAAGAAAAAAAACTATATAAGTTTTAAAGAAACAGACCTGAATGATTTAAATTAAACTCAAGTCCAGGCCACCCTGTGCAAACAGAGATCTCATTTTATGTCTAAGCCAAAAACACATGGTCACTGGCTCAGGCGGACAATGAGGATCATAAACACAGCTCCAAGCGAAGGGGCATGCTGCACTGCCCTAGGGGAGGGGGGATGCTGCAGTGCCCTAGGGGAGGGGGGGTGCTGGGATGTAACGAGCCCTAGGGGAGGGGGGATGCTGTGGTGCCCTAGGGGAGGGGGGATGCTGTTTGTATTTACATTAGCGTCAGTTCAGCTAATAAAAATGCCACATGTAACATATGTTAGTGAAAAGAAGCCTCACACTTCAATGTTCTCTGTAAAACAAAGGATGAGGATGGTTCTTGCTGGTACAATGGAGAACTAATTACTTCTGTTAGCAAAATGTGGAAGATATCAGAGAACAAAAACCTGACATCCTGATTGCGATGAAGAAGAAATCCTTTAAACAGATGTTTACTCTTTGGACTTATTTTAAAACACTTATGAGGACATCATGTTATTTTCTGCTGTAAACATTTTGGCAGATTATGTATATCTGGAGAATAAAATCTATTTTTATTTGTGGTGGTAAGTCCCTATGGAATTTTGTGGCAATAAAGAAGAGAGAAGAAAAAATGATGTTTTTATTCTCTTTTTTTGATATTTGCAATGTATATTTTCATTCTCATACTTAATAATTTGGTTGTGGTTTTCAAAGTCTTGATTAATACTTTTGGCACTAAATTAACAACCAAAAGAGAAACAAGACAGAATTAAAAACGATAAGCTTTCTGCCATGATGAGAAGCCTAAGTGTCTATGAATTTTTCCAGCCGTCTTTAAGGTGATAAAGCCAAACAGGTAAACTCCTCACGGTCACATGACCTCATTATAGGTGCAGCAGTAACACTCAGCATGGCCTCCAGGGGGCAGTGCAGAGGCAGACTTACACGTGGCCCAGTTCATGTGCGATGGTGAAGGAGGCGCTCAGGCCGTTTTCCTCGCTGATGGAACAGCTCCGGTAGGGATCACACATGGTGCCCAGCTCTGCCAGGCCTGGCCAGCAGAGGGGGAAGGGGACAGGTGAGGGAAACCTAGTTAGCGGCTAGCGACTCAAGCTACCACCCTTAGCGTAGGGATGGGCCCTGAGGGCGGGGTCTTTTCAGGCCTTCATATCGTACGTGTCGTACAACACAAACACATGCAAATATAAAAATCATGGATTGTCGAAACGTAAAACTAAGCTGCAAGCCCAGGCATGTACAGGAAGCTCTCAACATACGCAAAACAAACTTAAGTAAATCCGGCCTAAAAAAAAATATCTGAGATACGTACATAGAGATTAAGAAGGTACTAATGCAAAAAGACAAAACGTGCGTGTATGTAAATTTACACTTTAACTTTTCAGTTATTTAATACATGTTCTTCAATATGGATTACTGATTTTGGCTTATGTGTTTTTTCTTATTAAGCATCAAGAATGGTAAGGGAAGGTAAATCTGACTTACGCAGAATTTGACTCGTGTAAAGGTTTGTGGATCAGGACGCTAAGTTAGGCCAGAAAGGGCAATTAAGATGTCGAGTCTCCTTACCCAACGTGTCGCATTTGTCTTTGGCCCTGCAGATGTCCTCCCTATCGGAAGAGAAACACACCAGCAGACTTACGTTTATCCCATGCATTCAGGAAGCCATAACGGAGCTGGTCAGTAATTAAGCAAACATCCACATGAACGAGAGCAGAGGGGCCACACACAGCGCCGTGGAACGGGGGTGGGCCAATGTCATGTGTTCCTCCCTCTCTGTTCATTTAAATTTAAATTAAACCAGGATTAGGAGGCGGCGGAACCCAGCAAGAACAGAAAGGAACCCGCCTCCGCGCTCGTCCTGATTTTTCTGTTTTAATTAGACCAACAAAGGCAGCGGATTCCCCTCAACCCGTCACTCACTCATGACTTTTGAAACATCACTACATTAATAACCCTAAGGTACAAAGACCTGGTTATGAGCAGTGCCGTATCATGGTGCCACGGGTGGTTGTCGTCCGGAACGTTCTGGCCCTGCTGCCACACACAGAAGCTGTGGAGTGTAGAAGCGGCATTATAACTTATGGACGGTCCATCCTGTGGAGGGGAATCCCAGTTAAAAGTCCGTCTTGCGGCAGAGGATACTGATCAGTAGCAGTCACATGACCTCTTACTTAGGGGATGTAGCATCCTGACCAGCCAACGCCACAAACATGTTTTATAGCCAGAGTTGGTTGCTAAGTAACAACATTTGTATCGCAGTCTGGCTTTTAGAATCACTGTCGATGACAAAAAAAAATTGCTCCCACCTGTTCATTATGGATAACGATCAGCTTAACAACGGTAATGTTGATGAGATTTCCCACACTGGGGTCCTTGTAGATTGCAGCGACCTGCAAATCAATAAACACAAGGAGAATGGTCATATCCTTAGAATGTGGACAAACGCACATTTGATAAACAGATCTCCATACTGACATGTGATGGCACGTCTCCAGCGGAAACGCAACGACGTAAGTCACGACATGAGATGCCTCAAGGGCGATTATTCTGTGGAATACTTCACTGCATGTTCTCAAGAGCTGCAGTTTCCTCACTCTATTGTCCACCCCCACTCCCAAACTCCCATTCTGGGGGCATCCAACCATCTGTGACAGGAAACTCATTAACCCCCTACACACACTGTGCTCATTAAGGGGGGGGGCAGGCTAAGGCAAAGTCACTGCAGGACACAGACCTGGAGGACCCGACACCCACCACTATGCTGCCCGGTAGGGATTCCCACAGCTACCACTGCCCCCCATCAGCCTCGGGCAGGGGGACACCAGCATGTTCCTCATGGTTACTCAGTCCAGTTGCTGGCTCTGCTCAGACTCAGATTCAGACTCAGATTCAGACTCAGACAGAGCACCTGCGGGCATATGGGATACTGACGGGACCTGACACACTGAGTATGATGCTGTTATCATTCTAAGGAACGATACCTAGAATCCTCAGGCATATCCATCCATCCACCCTCTTACATTTACATTTTATTAAATTATCAGACGCTTTTAGTGACATACACTTATTGGCGAAGTCAGCCAATTCCTGGCGTGATTGGATGTTAAGGGCCTCCCTTACCCTGGGAACCTGAAAATGTCCCCAAAAGGAAGGAAGTTTCAGGTTTTACCACACTTTGGGGACATTTCGCACACCCTGTACAGGCAAATCATTACAAAGAGCAGCTTTTAAAGGGCCTGGTCTTGGTACCCAGGATACCAAACGTCCAACTGTTTAGCCATCACAGCTCTGACTACGTATTAACTGGCTGGAAGGTAATAATTATCAGAATGAGCAACACCAGGACACAGAACAGGAGAACGCAGGATACCTATCCCAGTGATACACAGGACTCAGATAAGTATCGTGAAGTAACAATGAGCCCATGTTTTATAAGATTTCAGAAGAACAGGTCACTGGATTAATCATCATCAAATCAAGACAATAACCACTGAGCGTACGGTAACTCATAAAAAGGGAATCTTACTTACTACTGACATGATTGTCAGGATGTAGTTCTCCAGGTTGTGTCCGTGGTGCCTCGTCATTTTGGCATCAGCGGTCACCATCAACTCCACGTATCGGGGGTAGGAGAGGAACCTCTTCTGTCGTGACTGGGAGCGGATACTCCGGGAGCTGGAGCCGGTTCCTGAGAGATGGGCGTCCGGCACTCTGCCAGCGGGTTCCACCTCCTCTCCAGCACCTCTGCTGCTATGGAGAATGTTCTCGTTCTCCAAAACACCTTCTGTGAACACACCAAATAGAGAACTGTCAGTCAGTAATACTGTACCGTAATAACAAGGAACCCATTTGGACAATGAGATACTGAATTACTTTGCCTCCAGAACCACTTTCAGAGCTGATGAGTTGTACGCACCTCTGAGCTGTTATTGTTGCACTTGTGACCTTCCTGTTAGGTTTAGCGAGTCTGGACATTCTCCTCTGACCTCTTTCATTAACAAGGTGTTTTCAGCCACAGAATTGCCTGAGTGGACTCTTTTCATTAATCACACCGTTCTCTGTAAACTCCAGACACCAGCATGTGATAAATCACAAGAAGACGGCTGATCCCAAGATGGTGGAACAACAATGCATCAGGTATTAGCTGTTCTGGTGTTCGGTGGCCAGGAAGTGAACCTCGTCAACACGTGTATGTGTTGTATGTATTTAGCTGATGATTGGCTGTTTGGAGGAGCAGGCGGTTTCACTTTTTCCAAAGTAAGTGAGGAAAGCTAGGGGCAGAGAGCAGGACAAGTCCGCATCCCTGAAGCATTTCAGGTTAAGGGTGATGATATGACCACTCTGTTGGGCACAGGATTTAAACCCACAACCTACTGGAGACAGGCAAAGATTTGAACCTTACTGAGCTGCACACCTCCTCATTTAAGCAAAAGCCGGTCATATTGAAGTCACTTCATGAAACGACTTACAAATAAAAGCAGTACAAATAACAGTACAAATATTACAAATAAAATTCTGCCAGGCAAACAAATATCTGCACACCATTAACTCTTCAAAAACATTTAAGAAGAATGATGTTGCATTGTGTAGCCCAGACATGAGTAGTGCATGAGTAGTGCATGAGTAGTGCATGAGTAGTGAAAACCTGAAACTTTACAGCACTCTTCTGGACACTAGGGTCTGTGCTTCGGGGGTGGGGGGTTGAGACGGGTCCTTTAGTGGGCCGTTTTATCTGATCAGCGCTGGGACAGAGGTAGAGAGTGGCAGACTTGTGCGGGTAAAGTGAACCGTGGATGGTCACACCAAGCCCTGTGTAATCCCATTTGGTATCGGGCAGCCGCCTGTTCTCGGGAGACAGCATTAAAGGGGCGGTCCGGAAGCCTGTTTGAAAAGGCCGGGAAAACCTTCACGGTGGATTAAGGACAAAGAAAATGGGCCCAAACTGGAGGAAAATGAACTTGACAGTAGCTCCCTAAAGCCATCCTAACCACAGACAAAGTAAACAAATGTAATAACTTCCTATACTCGACTCCACAGCCCGAGGGCCATTCCGTGTTCTGAAGCACCTTGACGTTCACTAATCTTGTCACGAGGGAGGAATCCATGCAGCAGAAGCACTTTTATTAGTGCAGAACAATGAAGGAATTATGATGACAGGGTTCAAAGACGGCAGGGGTTCATGACCTATGGTGTCTGAGGGCTTTCCCAAATCAGTCAGACCAGGTGTAAAGACAGGAACAAGCGGTGAACCATGAAGGACCCTCAACAGAGTAAAACCCAAACCGGCATCAGAACGCAGCCCTTCCGCGCTTCTCTGTCTGCTCCTCAAGGGGCCCATGGAGCGAGTACTGGTCTGATTCTCACGTAAAACGGCCTGAGAACACGACACAGAAATCACCAAGCAAGTCTACAGCAACGTGAAATGAAAGTATGGAAGAGGAACCTCTTCTGAAGCCTACAGTGACGGAAGGCCTGGTTCTGAGCAGCTTCTCTGCACCCAGGAACTATGTGAGTAAAGAGTCAATGCAAAAAGTACTGGAAAGCCAGAGAAAGTGTCCTTCGGTGAGGCACAATGACATTAATAACCCAGGAAGTACAGCTGGAAAACCGTCATTTTAGCAAGAACAGGATCAGTAATGCTTCTTGCTGGCTGGAATTCAGGTTAAAATCCTGTTATGAGAATTCCTCATGAGATGTAAATCGGAATTCCTAAACCTACTACAATCCATAAGGATTGCATACAAGCATCAAGTCTGCAATCTCAAATCATTTAAATTATTCTTTTGCAGGTTTGTAATACCCAACAGTCCAAATTTCACAGAGAAAACTTTTTTTAATGTGTTTTTATTTCTAATGTGTGTGTGCGGGTTATGTATATATTACATTGTGGGGTCCAAATGTCCCCACAATGGGATAAAATCTTATTAGGTTATGGGCAGGGGTGTAGATAAATGGATAGGGGGGCTGAGTCATAACTAGGGGGCAATAGCAAACTTATATATAATATAAAAAGCTATTCATGATTTTTGTATGATATGCCAATAAATGAAAATTTATTCGGGGAGCTAAAGAACATTTTAGGAGACCCTGGTTATGGGGCCATAAAACTCAATTTTATAAAAATCTGGGACTGCCAAAAAAAAGAGTAAAAAAGCCAAAAGTGTTACTTAAAGCTGGGTTACTTATGGTTAAGGTCAGGGCTGGGTAGGGGTTAAGGTCGTCATGTTGGGATTAGAGTTTTCTTCATAGAAATGAATGGAGAGTCCCCACAAAGATATAATTACAAACCTGTGTGTGTGTGTGAGTGAGAGAGAGAGAGGGAGAGAGAGAAAGAGAGGGAGGGAGAGAGAGATACACACACACACACACACAACCCTGTATACACAAACAGGCAGAACTCTCTACATTCACAAGCATTTTCAGGTGGTTTTCAGCCTGAGGTCACATGACCTTCACGCTGCTATAGCAGAACATGGTAATAGTGTTAGCACTGATAACCCAGACACCTCTCAGTGGCGCACTAGGACAATCGTTAAGACTTGGGGATGCAAAATTTCTGGGTTTCTAAAACCTAAAAATACTGTAAAAACCCACTGAATTCTTAGTGCACACATCCTGCTCGTCCACACTGAGACCAGCATGAATAATTTGCAGGTGGTGACCAAAACACTGGCCCTCCACCAATGACTGTCTCACAAGCCTCTGGGCTGAGATGACAGATTCAGCCCCCCCCCCAACCCCGCCCAAAAGACTAAAAACAATGGACTCAATATTCAGTTGCAAAACAGCAGCTGGGATTCACGACTGGGGATTTAAATGCAGACAGAACAGTGGGTTCATAGAGTACAACTAATTCAAACAAATATGCTAATCAGCAAGTGAAAATAAACAGCAGCCAGAATAGAAACACGTCCTCCTACTTATGAGCCAAAAAACGGGGCAGCGGCCAAACGGGGAAGGAGACCTGAGTAACCCGATGGTGCAAGTCGAAACTGCGAGGAATATTCCGAGCTAAGGGAATAAAGATCAGACATATCCACAGTACCCACCCCTCAATAAACAGTTAAGCTGGATGGCAGGACTTTGACCCCCTAGTTAACATTTCATGGCTTACGGTCCTTGAAATATTTCCAAGAGCAGAAACCCCACTGCTACTTCAAGTATAGTGTGTGACCATCACTGTTTCTCACTCATACAGCCCAGTATGCATAAGTCACTCCACAGGGCAGGAACTACAAGCATAAGCAATCCTCGTTTCCTCTTTGGGGCTACCAACCCAACAGGTTCCCATCAATTCTAAAAGGGACACGGGCCAACATATGGCTCAGTGGGCTACACCTCAGTGCCTGTGATCAGTTCAAGCCCAGCCTCTGCAGAATAGTCACGTCTGTGGCCCATAAGCGAGGCCCTTAACCCCCCCCCCAGCCCCATGGGCACCGCTGTGGGTGGTTGCCCTTTTCTGCCAAGCTCACTCTCACCTGCATATGTGTCTGTGTGTCATGGAGAGCAAGATGGGGCAGGCAAGAAGACAATTCCCCCGCGGAGATCAATAAAGTATCCTCACCATTTCACACAAACACTGGGATCTCCAACATTGCAAGCCACAGTATTCATACCCAGTACTGCTCTGCTTCTTCAAGTAACCAAATAAATCATGGGGCTAATTGACCATTTAAAACCCTTGCAAGAGTTACTCAGTATTGGGAACATAACCAGATCCAGCAGTTAGCCTGAATACTGCAAGAGGTCAAAGTACCAAACGTGGACATGGGAGAGTGAGTAAGGCTCCTACTCACGTCTTAATTAAGGTGCTGACCTGCTCACTGAAATGTTCTTTTAACCCAGTCAATATACATATCACTGGTTTTTGTACAGTACAAAAAAACAAACATCCAAAGTACATTTTATCATCAACTAAAGTCATGGAGCAAGAGCAT
>JAODJW010000001.1:5052703-5067301 GCA_026777045.1 Hyperopisus bebe | reverse complement strand
TCTCTCTCTCTCTCTCTCTCTCTCTCTCTCTCTCTCTCTCTCTCTCTCTCTCTCTCTCTCTCTCTCTCTCTCTCGCTTTACCCTAACCAAATCTTTATCCTAACAACACAAACTTAATATGCAAATATTCAACTATTATGATTATTCTTTCTATTTTTTTTCTAATACACATTTTTGTAAGATTCTGGACCCAACCCAACAGGCTTGGGAGGACTAAGAAAGGCATTAAAATCCAGTGTGCTCACAGGAAGTCTGAGGTTCCCAAACGCAATTTTCACCGGTTATTGTCTGGCTGACACTGTGTGATTGTTCCTTTGGCCAGGACTGGCCCGTGCAGGACAGTCAGAGGCAGGGGGACCACCCGTTACTCTTACTGACGGGCTGCTCATTCAGACTTCAGGTCCATTCTGCGGACTGCCAGTCGGCTTTCTGCATGGCGGAAAGGGCTTTTCTCTGGCGGAGTCGGCTTTCAGGCGAGGTCGGCCGGAGCGGCGGACTCCAGCGGCGATGCAGGGGCGTCAGGATGCCACGTCTCCCCGTTTCCCGTGTACCAGCACAATGTGGCGAGCATCACACAAAAGGCCCTTGAGGAACTGCAGCGGCGGGGGGGTCGCAACAGGACTGACATACCACAGGGACAAAGTGACAGCAGCCAGGTCACCGCACTGACCCGGTAGTCCGGAAACGTGGCTGGATTGGGACGAGTTGACGGGCGAGACAGTGGAACCCTGCAGGTCAGCTCTATATAACTTTGGCCCAATGTCAACAAACGTGGTTTGCATTAGGTCAGAGCTGAAGCGGAAACCAAATCGGGCAGGGGGCTTGCCAATTATGGACTGCAGTCCCTCCCCTTACATCATGTATCTGAGCCTCTTAGGGCATTATGATGTCCTGTAGAAGGTTCTAGCAAAAGCTTTTGTGTTGGCTGCATTGCCTGAGAAAGAAAATGCACTCAGTCAAACTGTTCATGACATATTGTACCCAAACAAAAAGTAATACAATGGACCACAATGTAAATCATCTGGTCAAAATCCCATCAGTCTCATAATTCTAGACGAGTATTAAGAATACCAGTCTATAAATATCTGTCAAAAAAAGGCTCTGTGTTTATCCACCTTCACATTAGATAGCTACACATACCACATTCATCAAAGTGTGGGGCGGCTTTCCGTCACCTGACCTCTTTGTCATGTGACATGACACAATTAGTATTGTCATTAACACGTTATAAAAACACTGCATGGAAATAGAGGGTAAGTAACCGCCCTCCCCCACAGCAAAAAAAAAGAAAACTGTTAATGTGAGTCTTTGGTTTGCCACGTCCAGAAGCATTTTTTTGAATTACGAAACTACCAGGACTTTGGGTTGGACGTGGAACACAGTTCCAGAGGTTGGTCGGTCGTTGGCCGAGAAGAGATCATTATGAAAAAAGAGAAAAAACATAAAGGACAAGTGGAAGTGGAAGTGATGAGAGCCGGTGCAGAAGGAGGTGCAGGGGAGAGCAGGAACAGGGAGACGAGGAGGTGGGAGTGATGAGAGCCGGTGCAGAAGGAGGTGCAGGGGAGAGCAGGAACAGGGAGACGAGGAGGTGGGAGTGATGAGAGCCGGTGCAGAAGGAGGTGCAGGGGAGAGCAGGAACAGGGAGACAAGGCAGGATTCCAGAGTGGCTTCCAAAGTGAAGCAGCCTAGGAGACACCAGTTGGTGTGTGACCTGGGGCAGAAGCTTCTGCATAACAGCTCAGCAATGACGTCACCAGCAGGAGAGGCTCCCGAGTGACATCATCAACCTGCATAGGCTGGGAGGCGATAGTAGAGAACAAGCAGAGAATGAGAACTGCATGTGCAAGTGACGCGGGATCCATGAGGCACACGTGTGATTTATGAGCATTAAACACCCCCAGCCCCCTTCAGGAGCACCCTTTAATGAATGAGACCTGGTGTTCGCGGCAAAGATAACCTCAAACTGGTATCTTCATAAGTGACAAAGGTCAGGCTAAACTCAGCCGCTCTGAGAAAGCACAGCTCTCGGAATCACACACGCCCTGCGTTTGAGTGAAAGCTGCCCTTACTCCAGAGGAGGGCTTTGCATTTTAAACCTTCCTCTCCACCATGTGGAGGGGAACCAGGGGCCAGAGGTGGGGGGGAGGGGGCAGCCATCTGAGTTAGATCTTATCTGGAAGAACCTACAGGAAGGAACTCCGTCTTACTGAACCACGTATCGTATTTGGCTTTTAGCATGACTTATGCAAGTGTGTGCATGCATGAACACACACACACACACACACACACACACACACACACTTTTGTACTCATATCTTCTGAACAGGGCTTCATATTGGGGAGCATTTTTCAGGGTAAAATTTCCCAGAATTTGTCCCACACGCAAAAACACACACAGTCAAACTGCAGCCTAATGACTCCTAGGTGACTCTGCCCTGTGCTTCATGCTACTAATCTCCCACGGAGCAGCGTTCTCTCCCAGCATTCCCCTCTAATGTCTTCAGGAAGTGTGCTCAAGTTCCCAGGCTTCAGGGTCACAGGTTATCGAAGGCAGCGGCTGATTGCGCCTGCTTAGGTTTCCCAGCAGGCAGAGAGATACCGGCAGGTTTAGCAGTGTGTCCAACCTGCTCTGTGAAAGATGAGTGAGGGGCCGTGACACTGTGCCCCCTCTGCTGTCTATAGGTCCATGGGCCATTAATAAATTTAAAACAAGCAAAGAATGCGATGTTTTCATCCTTCATTAAATTTGGTTAAACTCTCAGGTTCTCAAGTGCCTCTTAGGCTACGGCTGATTGAATCTTGTGACAATGGAACAATGGCAGAGAAAACAATAGCTTCTGTTTCAGAGAGCTCCTGTAGTGACAGGTCTGGCCCACAGAGGTGACCCGGCTCTGCAATACAGGGAGGCTATAATCACCCTTTGAATTTGCCTGGGTGACATAGAGCTCGGCAGTGACATGCAGGTGTGCGGCTCATTGTCCCATCATGGCCTGCAAACCCCTCCCCCACCCCCGCATTCTCCCATGGTCAAGTCTCTAATCGTAAACTACTTAAGACCTTCAGAAAACATGCCAAATTAGCCCAGTTAAGCAAATAATGAGTTTAAACAGGTTATTTTTGAGCGGAGGGGTGGGAGGCAGGAGCCCCCCCAGGCACCGGATCTCGGGACGGCGCACTCAGCCAGGGCCCCCATCTGGACCCTCTTTGGAGCCGTGAGAAAGAAAAAAAAACACTGGGATTACTGGGGACTGCTCGAGCCATGGAATTAACACAGCGGGGTATGAATGTGAACTCAGACAGGTACAGCGTCCTTTCTTCATGCCTGTCTTTCATCGCCGCACGATTCATTTTGAGGGCCGACCGATGACTTATTGAAGCATTCGTAGGCCTCTCCCAGAATTCCCTGGGGGATAGATGGGGCGTAGGGAGCGCAGTGCATGGTTCAAGGTGCACCTCTTGCCATGTGAGCTTTAAGGGTGATCAGCTTCATTCGTCACGCACACTGGAGGTCTCTCCACCTCAGATGGCAATGAAACATGGAGAGATGCAGTGCTGAGATTCCTACACAAGCACACTGTGCCACTCTAGGGTCAACTTTTCGGAACAGCAAAAACAAAGCTCTAGGGTGGACTGAGGAAACCAGCCCACTAATCCAATAGCTCCATTTCTGCCTTAGAATGAGGAAAACAACAAAGTATTATGATTTAAATATGACAGGGAACATCTAACGACTAACTCATGCAAAACAAATGAGATGCTTTAGAGCTCAGTGTCATATTTTTATGGCCTTTCATTCTTTGTTGTGCAACGGATTCCATTTGCATAGGACACTACAAAAAAATCAGCTCAAAATCAAACAGAGTCCTATTTAGAAAGGAGATCTCCCTTCATCTGCGTTTGTTTAGGTCTGACTCTACGGAAAATTAGCAAGAAACACAAGGTTGAAAAATCGATCATTTACGTTTTTAATTAGCACTGACGTGTAACACCGCTTTAAACTAAAGCCCGTGAATCACACTAAAAGTCCTTTTCCTCATCAGTAATGAATTCATCCATCTCCTAACCGCTTGTCCTGGTCAGGGTCACGGGGTCAGCTTCAAATGCATTCATAAAAATTTGACGCTTTTTGGAAAGATGCAACATTATCTGGGGATGCAACATTTATTAATAGCAAGAAGCTGAACAAACAATACTGGGCTTTTTAAAACCTAGGAACGCTAGGGAGACTGATGCTGGCTGCGTTCCATTTACCTGGCTGTAATGTCCGGCTGGAAGTCGGAGCTGGGAATGACATCACATCTGGGTTAAGCGCATTCCAGCCTTTTAGCAATACCAGTTCTAGTCAGGCTCATTCTTAGTAATACCAGTTGATAACAACGCATTAGGTGGTATTTTGCACACACAGACACCATAGTAACATGTCCACAGACAGAGGTTGGCCAGGACTGTATATAAAACAGATTTAATGAGACATAAGTACTAAGAAACAGCATGTATCTACAGCTTTCACTTTTGTTAGTCAAGGGCGCAGCCATCTTGAATTCTGAGGACGGGTTTGCAGAGGCTCCTCCGACTTTCCAAGTCGGCACTCTGACTTCAGGGAACATTCCAGTTGAAATTTCAGACTAGGAACTCAGAAGTTCCGACTTCCCAGGTCAAACAGAATGCACCATCCTCGGTCCTGAGCTCAGTCCTTCTCAGCGAGCCCACGTTTGTGTGTGTTCCAACAGGTGGAGGTGTGATTCTACTAATCAACTAAACATCAAGCCCTTAACCATCAAGTTCAGGTGTGCATCTCATGAAGCTATGAGGTTCAACATCAATGTTCAACATCTTCACAAATGTTACTGCTATTGCTTGCCCAGCTTTGAGAAACCATGAACTACAACACTTACGAACTGGCCATCTGCTTCTCAATCATACTGCCTCTATCGTGTTAACAGATGTTAACACTGATCTTTGGTGTTCTGAAGCCAGTTTTTTCCCATTTATGGGGAAACCCTGCTGTGTGTGAACCAAGGATATTACTGTGGGTCGACTGGTAGAGGTCCCTAATGTCCCATAAGTAAAATCTGACCATCCCCTGTCATTTAACCTATTAGATTTCTCAGGACAGAACAAGTTCTCCTTAAATAAAATGCAGGGGGCTCAAATGAATCAATCATTGTCCCAAATTGGACTTTCTCCAGTCACCTGACCTATTTGTATTCTCTGGATAGAACAGGATGAAAAGAGATGAAAAAACACGGCGAAATAAGGCCACGCCATTGGCTCTAAAACCTCATAAAGGTGCTGGCACTTGGGACGGCGATACCCATAAGATGCCAGTTCAGGCAAGCTAAGGAGGAAAAGCCATCATGCCAGCTGAGGTACTTTTAAATCTGGCCCTAAGGGGCCAGTGTCATCTCGGGTGAAGGGGCCAAAATTTTTCCGCTTCGCAAGCTATGAAATTGAACTAAAGTTATGATGTGGCCACACAAATGCCATCACCTCAACGGTGCGTCCTGCCAAGCTCTGGGACAGAACTGACCCGGTGAACACAGGAGTCACTGTAACGCTGTTGAGTGAGGAGATCCTTAAAAAAAAAACACACACATCCCTCATCTTCGTCTAGGCCATAGTCCTACCTCCAAGAGGACAGGACTTGCCATAATTACTGATCATGGAGAGCACATGGCCAAAAGAAGGAGCATGAAGGGGCACTGAGACATAGACACGTTTTTAAAAAGTGGAGCACACCTAATGCATTGTGTAGAACTGGAAGAGCTACAAACAATGCATCTTGATCATATTTCAGTCCAGATTCGTTCCTGTGAGGAGCGCAAATGGCAAACTTGATTAAATTCCCAATGATCCACAAAGGAATAGTTATCATCTGTTTCTCTGCTACCGGCAAATTAATAGGAAGACTCCTAATATTATAGGACGTGCAGGGCATCATTGAGTGAATTTCATTCAGACCCCTTTGCTGAAGTGCTTCCCAACCACAGCAAAGCAGTGTATGTGTGCTTGTGGACGACTCTCCGGCCAAGAACACTGTCACGTGTCCTTTGATCACTCGTCACGGTAATCGTGGAGGTAAACATGTCTCCTCCTCACTCCCAAACTTGTCCAGAGCTGGATAAGGATCCTTCTATGGGTTTCCAGAACAGATGCTTTGGGTCCTCTACAGAGCATGTGCGTCTATCTATATCTCTCCACCTGTTCCCGGGCTATCCGACTCCCCTGTTCCATCACGGTCCCGATGTGTGACATTCCGTCAGGGGACACGGAACGGTTCCGAGGAAACGTGATCGCTGAAATGAGAACAGTGTTGCTTACCAGCTGGACTTTCCTGACTAATACTTTGTAATGGGTGGTGCAGTGGTGATGAATGGTACTCCGAATCAGTTTAAGTCGATAGATGTCAGAAAATAGAAACAAGACACATGGGAAAGACTACCACTGAAGCTCTAAGGCACGTACTGCTTCTTTAGTTTTAGGCGAATTACTTTGCTTGTTCTAAGCAACATAATTCTTCTCTGCATCTAGGCAAAATATTTCTTTAGCTCTAAGAAACATACTGTTTTTGTTTTGTTCTAGGTGACACACTTCTCAAGTCCTAAGTAACGTGCTGCCTCCTACACAGAGATAAGCAGCCAAAAATGTATCTGGGAGGCATCATCTTTGAAGACAAAACGTATTTTTGCTATTCGGATGGATGAGAGGGCCAAGATGCCCCCACTGCCCTGCGGGACACTCTGGGGATGATTGTAGCGTTGAGCAGGCATCAGATCAAACAAACTCCTCAGCTGATGGACCAGAGGTGGAACACTGGTCCTGCTCAGAACCACAGCTGTATGGGGGAGAGCATCCTGGGGGGGGGGGGGCAAACATGTGCCCCAGGCACCTCCACTCACAGAGCACACCCTCTCTGGGCCTGCAATCAGCTCCTCAAAGTCAGATGATTCCAAACAATTGTGGGTTTCTCCCCTCATTAACAGGCGATGTTGGGCGTAAGTGGAAACACCCCTGCCATCTTGAGAAGCCATCAGTGTCACAGGAATTCACAAATGATCCCAGTTCAAAGTGAGAGGAAATTCTGCATGGGGGGGGGGGCATGCAGATTCAGAGCTTGGGGGGCAACTATGGAGGTATAGCAGACATCGCTTCCTAAAACACCCCAATGACGATGGATTTGGGAGGCATCACTTTTGAAGACAAAATGTTTTGTTTTTGTTTTTTTTGCTATTTGGACGGATGAGAAGGCCAGGACCACTCTGGCACATGCCACGGATGAAAGGGCAGCAGCCACTCAGTCACCTGCAGCTCAGACCAGGTAATCTGCCTGAAACTAAGCAGGTTTGGGCCTGGCAAGTATTTGGATGGGAGACCAAAAAGGAAATCTGGGTTCCTGTTAGAAGAGGTGTTGGTGTGACCAGCAGGTTAGCTCATCCCGTGGACAGTGTGGATCCCAATGCCCAAATGCAGTGGTGGGTATACTGGACAGCAGGATAGCCCATCCTGGGGTCAGTGTGGATCCCAATGCCCAAATGCAGTGGTGGGTATACTGGACAGCAGGATAGCCCATCCTGGGGTCAGTGTGGATCCCAATGCCCAAATGCAGTGATAGATTCACAGGATAGCCCATCCTGTGGTCAGTGTGGATCCCAATGCCCAAATGCAGTGATGAGTACACTGGACAGCAGGATAGCCCATCCTGTGGTCAGTGTGGATCCCAATGCCCAAATGCAGTGATAGATTCACTGGACAGCAGGATAGCCCATCCTGTGGTCTGTTTGGGAAATGAAATGTGACAGTTAGAGCTCTGTAGGACCATTCATACAGAACTACTCTGTGGTACAAGGATCTACACTTACACCAGAGGACAGATGACCTGTAACCTGTGGCGATATGGAAAACCCTAGCAAGCAGGCTCCCTGTGAAAACATTACTTTGTTCACAACCTTTTTAATAATCAACCTGAACATACCTTGCCAGCACGTTGCTTTCGATGCTTGAGTGACTCTCATAACCTCCCGGACCACAGTCACCTTTTCCCTAACGCTCAAACATGTCACACACCATTTGTAGTCACTGTTTCGGCTCGGTGAATTACCTCAGATTATTCGAGATAATTTGGTAAATTTTAGGGAGGTGCAAAGAAAAAAATTAATGTACACCCAGCACCTGCAGCAGTGAACTAGCTCTGGCAGAATGGTAGGCTCAGGATAAACATACTGAAGGCCATGTAAAGCACGTTTATATGGAATAACTGTATTGCATGTACCTGTGTATTTTGTATTGTGTTGTCAGAACTGTCAATGGAATTTTAGTAATCAAAAGCTTGCAGTCTCCGTCCCCTAGCTGGGTCCTGCTTGAGCAAAGTGAGCTGTCCTATCTGTTCCAGCTAAACGCAGAACCATATGCCACGTGCAGTCAGCTGCCAAACCACAGGATAATTTAATGTAGTCAAAGAATTTACCGATAGAGCAGAGCCGCAGCAGCACTGCATGCTGGGATTGTACCCGTCGTACTGGTTGCGTTTTCATAAACGATCCTTCAGGAACCACGCTGACAGCCACGACTGTGGGCCCCCGACCCGCGGTCCCCCAGTTCAGGGGAAAAGAGAGAAGAATGTCAGTCATTGGTCATGTAGCGCAGGCATGGGTGAGAGGGAAACAGCTGCTCCAGACGTGTGAGAACGACCAGATGTGTTACATCATTCCAGATACCCACATACCAACATTCACTTCACCTGCAAAACACACAAGCGGTCTACAGAAATCAAGGCTTTTAGCAACAGAAACAACTTTGATCTTTCACACCTTGTGCTGTAAAAAAGTTCATCACATTTAGCAGACACAAAATTTTATATTTTAATATTTCTTACTAATTCATTATCTCAGGTTTAAAAGGTCCATAAAATACTGATTCAAAAATGTGCAGCATCTAATTCCAGCTTCATTTCTTCAAATCTCTTATTACTTGAGTGTCACTAGAGTTCAGGCAGCACAGGGCACTATTAGGGGTGCAACCCTGACTGGAGACCAGTCCAGCACATGAACACTACAGGTAATGTGTGACAGCTTCAGTTCCTTCCATGTTTTCAGACACCAGTCCGGGATGATTTTATATCACAGTAGAAGGTATAGCAGTCACTGCTGCCACCTATGTGCATTAACGGGAAGTGCAGATTGAAACATATTGGTTAACCTAAGCAGTTTTGCGATTATATTTTAGAAAGCAAACACCAATAATTCACAAAGGTGAAATTAACCCAGTGACAGAGACTTGGCATAAAAATGACAAAACTATGTGAATTCTGTAAAGAGTACCAGGAGTTAATTTTGTTACAATTTAAGATTACGAACGCATCATGTCACCAAGCCAGTAACCTGCCGGTCGCTGTCACGTGCCGATATCACCTCCCCGTTTCCAGCGACGTTCGCCCGCACCCACCTCCACCTCCCACCAGGCGCATGCGTGCGACTAGCGCGGCCCCGCGTGAGCTTCGTGCATTTGGGACCCACTTCAAAGGAGTCTCACGCGCAGGTGCAAGGGCTGCGCGCCAAGACCCGCGCGACAGCTGCCTTCGCCAAAGTCGGAGTTCACTTTGAAGGGTTTTGGCACCATAATGCAACATATTTACACCACAAACATTGCGCCTACCTGTTTATGGCCAACAACAAACTGGTTTTTAAAAGCACACCCCCTTTTTTTTTTTTTACAACAAAAGCAGAACAAATCTCTCTAATTCTACGTACGAATCATGATGGCACCCAAGGAAGCCGTTTCAGGACGATTTTGGCCGCTTGCCTTTTATTAATCATTTTAATGGCGCTCTATATAAAATACTGACAGTGTTGAGATTTTTGCAGATATATATGTTTCTCAGTTTAATACAGTTCTTATGTTCGCGAAAAGCTACCATGAATTCCCATGTGGAATAAACATCAATTTCGGTTTAGAAAAAAACGAGGGGAAAAAAGCTAAAAACGTACCGTTTTGGGGTGTCAGGCGATGCTGTTGTGCAAAGGAGTGAGGAATTATGAAACTGACATAAAAAAAAAAAAAACTTTTGAATCTTAACTTTAATTTGATACCAATCTAAAAATCTGTTATGCATTTGCACAGATTTCAGCTATATCGAATAACAAAATTAGCAATTTTTTTGTCATAATATGCACTAGTAATATTGACCGCCGTTAATTGATGTGTATGGTAGAGTGTTACCTTATATTAACATTTTGCCTCGTTTCCTGTCCATTACTAACTTGATTAGCTTGCCTGCTGTTGTTTTTTGCCCTTTCCCAAACTCTCCATCCGTCTTCTAAGCACTTATGCTGGTCAGGATCACAGGGAGGCTTGGAGCCCGTCCGTGGCACGCGGCTGCGGTGCGCGCATACATACACTACAGGCTATTTAAAGATGCCAAGTAGCCTAACTGCATGACTTTGGACCGTCCAGCTAGAATGTCCAAATTTCACACAGACTATGGGACAGGATCACAATCCCAAACCCTGAGGGCTATTCCAGAATGCAGGGGGGTATTCCGCAAAGCAGGTTTTCTTGCTTAGCCAGATAACTTCTTGGAATTAATGTAATCTGGGCTAAATTGTCTTTATCTTCGTTCGCTTACATTTAGCCCAGACTACCTTAAATCTGACAAGGTATCCGGCTAAGCAAGAAAACCTGTTTTGTGGAATACCGCCCACGATTTCTTAATTAGCCAGATAACTTCCTCTTCCTATTGACCAGTTTTCATATTTGGCTTAAGTTATCCAGCTAACTGGGAAATCATGCTTCACAGAACACCCCCAGGAGACAACAGTACTATACACTGAGCCACTGTACCACTACTTTTATACCGTGCAACCTTCCACCTTGAAACTGTGCTTTGTTGTTGTGCGCAAAGTCACCACCAGGTGGCACTAGGCCCCTCGTCTTGCTGCAGATCTTACCAGAGTCCTAGGACCACCCAAGCACACTCCACCCTCCACAAAAGCACGTTGAATAACTCACAGTGCTTCTTGAAATATCAGAAGAACCAAATATTTAATATACATGAACAGAGTACATGATTAAACAGTTCTGGTTGTTTAAAAGACAATTCTAATCAGGAACTTCTGAGACACAGTGAGACTAAAACCTCTTTACAGAAAACTTCGCTCCTGCACATCATAATATAGTTTCAAATGTCTCCTGGGGGGTTTTATAAGTTACAGCTGCCAATATAAGGTCATTCCAAAAGATCAAAAACTAAATTCCCAGGAACACTTCCAGAAAGAAGCTTATGTTGAAGATCCTTCAGATAAATTACTAACCTGTATTCTACCACAAGAGGGCAATATTCTAAATCTTAGAAACTGGAAAAAGGAGACTGAATGCCATTCAGCGTTTGACTTCTTGTAACTAATGAATCGGAAAAACCTCAACGGTAAGTTCTGATAGTAAGAACAGTGCAAGACGCTGAATCTACAGCTCACACTTCATGATTTCCCAGAGACAGACCGTGGCATAGCAGGAAGAATCCAGATCAAACGACAGAGTGAGATTAGGAGCAATGGTGTGATCTGAGTAATCCTGGGTCTCCAGAGATGTACTGTGCCCTTGCAATTTGTGCATGAGGTTCTGGGGATAGGCCAGTAGGGGGCGATAGCAGCCAGGCAAGTTCAGCTTCAAAGGCACCACTCTGAACCGGCAGTCCTGCAATCCATCAGACGCCAGCCTCTCCTGGTACCAGTCACCCACAATGTTTTCTGGGTATTTCACCGTATTTCCAGGCATTGGCAGAACAACCTGTAAACAGCATCAGTGCATTGTCATGCTGAGGTGTCAGAATGTTTACAATCAAGACAAGGTGTGTGTGTGTGTGTCTGGTTCCATACCTGTCGGAGTGAATAAACGCCATCTGCTGCTTCTACAGCTGATACCACATGAATCTAGCAAACAGATGAAGCACAATGGCCATTAATTTATTTGTGTTTGTGAGTTACATGTGCATTTATGGGTCCACAGAGCTTTCAAAGCTCAGGGCTACTGCCGACTAGACTGTCCCATTTCCCTGGTGCCTAGTCAAGGTTACAGGGATATATTTGTTTACTCTATGATGGATATTCCAAACTGGAGTTGATCACACTCAATAGATCAATGCAGAAAGCTAAAAATTTTCATCAATAACATCTGAAGGGTTACTAACACACATACATTAAGTGGTAGACTAATGGTCAGAGTGACATGCTTATGACTGAAAGATTACTGGTTTGAATCCCTAACCAGCAAGGTGCCACTAAAGGTACCCTGAGCAAGGTACCGCCCCCTGCTATGTCACAATGTCACATATGGGTTATATGCATTTCGTCATTGTGCTGTGGTGTGTCAACAATGACAATTAATCTCTTCACTTCATAATGCCAGATGCTAAGGAAACAATCTCTGAAATAAACTCCCATGAGCATTGGAAAAAAATATGCAACAAGCGCACCCAAAGAGCTCTGGCTAAATTTAAATATATCTGCAAAAGGATATTTTAATTATTTAATGCATTACACATCAGACCAGCTGCTCAGCCAAACAAGGTACTGAATATGATTGGACTGTTTTTAGGTCGCCGGCCCCTTACCCGACGAGCGCTTTGCTCCCCTTCCTCTCCCTGCTCACTGTCCTCCCAAACCAGGTCGCCGTGTACAACGTTGCGTCCTAGCTGTCGCAGCCTGTAGGTGGCGGCCTCGTTCCACAGCCGGCTGCAGTAGGCATGCGTGTAGAATACGCGCATGCCGTGAGGCAGGCTGAGCCATGCGCGCGTACAGCCGTCCTGCCCCGGCCCGTAGCGATGCAGAGCGCGGAGAAGCAGCCTCTCGCGCGGCTTCTGCTCCGGCATCAGGGCTAGGCTCTCCTTGGCGTTACCTGGGAACCGGCAGCGGCGGACGAGAGGATCAACGCAGAGCCACCAGGGGGAGCCAGTGTACCTCAACCACACCTGGCAAACATGGCTTTAAAGAAAACGGTGTTTGACCAGTGCTCGATGAGGTCAGTGCGTCCAATCTGATGTTTATTAAAAAGCTCAAATGTCAATATTGACTACTGTTTCTCAACTGTGTCTCCTCAGAAACGCCACTGCTGCTGGCGGAACTCACCTGTCTCCAGGAAGTGGCGTTTGGCCCTATTTGAGGGGTCATCCCCCCCATTCTCTGGGGTAAAGAACAACCGGATAGCCGTTACCTAGGAGATAAAGGCAAATGAAAAAGTCTTCATACTGTGTCAGACGAAACTTGGCAGTAATGATTAACTCAAGGAAATACAGAGTGATAAAAAACCTTTTCTGCAGTAACTGATGCGAAAGGATATTTTAATTATTTAATTCATTACACGTCACACCAGTCTTAATTCAGTTTTATTTTTCATAACAATGCAACAAAATAACAGGCTTTGATTGTAGAAAATTTGCGGGGAATAAGCAGTGTACCACGTCTTGCTTGAGCAGAGCAAGTCCAACCCGGTCACTCCGAACAGTCTGGCCAGTACCAAACCGCTGTGGACCGTAGTAATTCACAAAGCCGTTCATCTGAAAGGAAAAGGAGACCCACACAAAAACAAACAGGTATATTTAAATATTGCGTGTCTATATTTTGACTTTAGTTAATATTCAAATTCAGCAGCACCAGAGCTAAAGACATAACTACTACAACAATGGAGATGTTTGCAGTGGACGATCAGCCATTTTCCGTAGTGCAGGATGAGGGATTTCATCAGCACATTCAACACTGAGAACCTCGCTAGTCTCCCAAGTTGGCGCTGCTTTGCCGGTGCCGCATTGCCAGCGTCACAGGACGAGATGCTACACACGTTCATGAGGTCACTTTGTTTCATCCGAGTTACCTTTATGTTGCCCACTGCCTCGTCCACCAGCTGAGCCAGGTCTGATCTCAGATCAGTGCAGTGTGGCCTCAGGTCCCTAACAACCAGGTCAAAATGGTTGCCTCGCAGCCTTCCGAGACTTAGAGGCTGGGACACAGGATGGATGCTGGAGAGCCAGATCCCTCTCTTCTCAAAGTCAGGACACTTTTCTCTCAGGCTGTATTCAATGAAAACACACACACTATTACTGACACGACACTATTACCCGCTCCCACATATAAATATGATTTAAAGGATATAAATATGATTTTGATTTATTGGCTACTTATTTGCTTATTGTTAGCTGCCCAGCCTTTGTGTGATAATGTGTGCATGTGTGTTTATTTGTCTTTTTGTTAATTGATAATATATAAGAAGACACACACCAGTAACCTGGTTAATCGCAAACTTATTCATTTCAACAGTAGTGAACCAATACCCATTTTGGGATTTTAAATAAAAAACGTTTCAGTTATAACCTTAGTTCACTATTACAGCATTTAAATTAAAAAAGAAACTAAACAGCATATTTGGGAATTCAAAGCTTACATAGCAAACCTATCATTATTAGGAGTTTATCTCTGAAATCGTACGACACACACAGTGTCAGCTTAAGGGCAATTATGATACATCAGATTACCAGAGATACATGTCTTTGGAACGTCTGAAGCAGCTGGTGTACCTTTCAGGGGAGATCTTTTTCACAACCATGGACTGGTA
>JAODJW010000001.1:5032474-5046019 GCA_026777045.1 Hyperopisus bebe | reverse complement strand
ATGTACTCGCTGTCCAAGAAGTGTCTTAACGAGAGGAAGAACAGGCGTCCTCAAATAAAGGAGGTATGTGTCTCAGTATAGCTCCACAGAACCACCCTGCTGACGACCTTGAGGTGCTCGTGCTCCAAGGCACATGCAAGACGAATAAGAGCCAGCTGTAATGTTCTCCATTGTAATGTCCTCAAGTGGTAACAGAAAGGAGGGTGGTAGGATCTAGATCGACCTAGAAGGGCGCACCTTAGTATTGGATATATTGATTCTGCTGGTTGAGATATGTTAACGCCTTGCGATGGACTGACATCCGTTTAGGGTGTTTACCTGTCTTGGGATCCAGGCCCAATGCCCCTGATTGGGATAAGCAGTTGGAAGATGGAGAACCTTTGCCAGTAAAATCTCACAGTGACCACTTGTGGTTATTCATGCATAATTTTACTTGCTCATTTCAAGGCACAGAAACATTGAATTTTACCCACACCGACATACCGGACTTCACAACCATTACAATGCACACAAGTTTCCTCTCTCTGTTAGGTGCTGATGGAGCTCGAAAATGCCCTCACAACATTCCCGCTAAAGCAGCAGAGCGATGAGTAAAGGGGAACAGCCAAGTCAGTTGGCAGCAGACACCTCGTCCCACCCCGAAGACATTAGCAGCAGTGAAACATTACGAAGAATCATTTCCTTTCACCAAATAAAGTGTATTTTCCTACCAAAGTAACTGTTTCACTGTCTTATGGTATTTCTGCATAATGTGAAAATCAGGGATGCTCCAGTGCCAAGGAGAAACAGGAGGAAGTGAGAATATTAGGAACACGTCCTGACCAAATAAAAGTTTTATTTACACCTGTGAGATATGATTTAAATTATTTATTCGTTTCCTTAAAACAAATTGATTTTAGAGGAAAAATACACATTTCAGACTGAGTCCTAACAATACCACGTAAATCCATACGGTAGTAGCTTCCCCTAACAGAGTGGTTTTTTGAGACAGTAGACAAAGCGTTTCCTCAGTGGATCTTTCCAGCCAGGGCAGGACTATGTGCCGAATACATGCCCCCCCCCCTCCCCCGCAGCACAGGGGAGGACGTAGAGACAGCCTGCTTGCTTACTGCGTTTTACACGCAGAGGACAACTAAGAACAACGGACTCCCTCTCCACCACGAGTATGGTCACTGAGGTCACGTGAGAGAAGGAGCAACAGACAGGACATGGACATATTTAAAAAGAAAAAAAAAAAAAAAAGAACCACGTGGGCCACTGTATCAAACCCCCCCCCCCTAAATACACAGTAAAATGGGGGCAGCTGCATGTAATTTTATGTTATTTATTTTTGTTTTTTTTTTCCTTTCTTATTTACAGCCTTTTACTCTATCATAAAAACAGGATGGTCCCGTTTGTAGAAAAAAAAATGACAAAATGACATTGGTTGGGGGCTGCTCTCAATGTGTCGACTTGAAGGCCACCCTCAGCCTGACGAAGGTAAACGCTCCTGTTACGTCTCAAAGCCGTAAAAATATGGCATTTCCTGTCTTAGCTCTACATTGAATGCATTGTTATTCTATTTCATGTGTATCTTATTCGATGTACGTTCCTTATAGCAACCTGCAAGTAGAAATTCACGTTTGACTAGGCCTAGTTTATCATCTGTGTGCATAGATCAATCTCAAGTGGACTTTGAGGATTTCATAAAGGGAATATAGGGGTTGCTTTAATTTCAAAAATGTCTTCTTACACTATTTGGAATGTTCCAACGTGAACCATTATGGAGGGGTGATCAGTCTTCGTCCTCGCCTTCCCCTGGACCTCGAATCATCCTACGTTGGCCTCTTTTTCCAGCGGGACCCTTAGGTTTGGCGAAGGCCTGCTTGTGCGCATGCTGTTTGGGATGGACCTCCTCATACAGGAAGTCATTGGTCAGCTCATCGCCGCTTTCAATCTCCAGCTGAGAGAGAACCAGATCAGCAACGTCAACTCTTTTGGAGGCAGACGAATGATGCATGACGCAAAGTCAATTCTACGCCGTTGGATGAGTCCACGATTATGCTACTGAGCACTCATTTCCAAAAGATGTATTTTGGCACATTTCGTGTCAGCTTATTAACTGTTTTAAGTTGTACGAAAAAATCATTTTTGTTGAGTAGTCCTGTTGTCACATCCTTACCTTCTTCGCTATTTCGATGTGAAGGCTGTTTTCCACCATGTCGATTAGTGGGTTCTTGCAGCTGGAGTAGAGCATTCTCTCTCTGATGCTGCACTTGTAGCCAGGCATGGAGTACATGAAGACTGCAACATTCAGATGTGAGATCAGGTCAAAATAGCAGCCCTGCCAAGCATCACAGCTTCCGAGCAAAATCCTGTATGGCCGACCCAAGAGGCGGACTTTGGACAACCGTCTCCCATCCCTGAGTACAAAGACAGTCGTCCTATTGCCATGGCAGCACAAAGAGGTGTTTTGGAAAACAAAACCTTCAATATAGGGGGCATCACTTGCGCCAGAATGGAATAAGCACCAAATCCGCAAACAAATTCCGAATGCCTTGTTTAACAGCTATTCGCCAAGTCGTTGAGGTCGACCCTTTTTACCTGTGGATTCCAAGTAGTCTCCCTCATGAGAATGTTTGTACAGGAAGAAGTGGTAGCGGGCTGAATCTTTGGGAATTCTTTTCGGAAGGTCTTTGATCTCCGTGGGAGTCGTGCTGGATAGCTTTATGCTCTCCTTTTGAAAATCGATTTCCTGTTGGGGAAAAAAAAATAAGCGACACCCTCCGGTAAAGAGAAATTATGTTTTCGTGAAGAATATACAGGCTTAACAGCAAAAAGCAGTCACTTCAAATGGGAAAGTCACCATTAGGCTTCACCAGACACGCTCTCTGCTGGCCAGATGTTACCCATTTGCCTGCAAAGCACTTTAATGCCATATTCTAAAAATAAGCCTGCCATGGGGGGTGGGGGGCACTGTGGGCCATTTAATGTTCAACCAAAAAAAGAAAAAAGCGCAGGAAATAAATAAAGTCAGCAATAACCTAGGTGTTGCAGGTGACACAGATTCTTGGTCCACTTGTGTAAAGTCACCTATCATTTCAAAGCCCAGTCACACTGCTCTAGCCAATCACATTTCCCCTCATGCTCCTCTGGCCAATCACATTCCCCCCATATTCCTCTAGGGGTATGGCTGGCACTGATGACAGTTTGCAGAAACTGAGGGGATCTGGGTTTTCCTTACAAGTTGGACGTAGTTGAACTTCTTCTCCTTGAACTGCTCCAGAGCATGCACAGCTTCCCGGTCCATGGGGAAAGCCACACCCTGCAGGGTCTGCTGTTTGGTGTCCACGCTGATGTCTGTCTGCACCTAAGAGTGAGGATGCCAAACATAACTAAGCTGTCATGGGTCGGAAAGAACTGGAAAATAAATATAGAGAAGCACTTCTGAAAGTGGCTCGCTGGTGATTACGTAGTAAAAGCAGAAGGTCAGTGGTTTTTGCGACGCCACACGCTCACAATAAAGAGCAGGTGGCCCTAGAAGCTGCTGGGGTATCTTCCACGGGTACGACTGTATAAGATCTGCAAGTGGAACACAAATGGCTGCTTGTGACAGCAATGTCTGCTCGGCTGGTGGGCTGAACCCAGAACCAAGATGACCCAGAAGCTCGTCTTCCTCATGTAGCTGCCCCACGACCCAAAACTCATCCTCCTCATTCCCATCTGCTTGCTAAACACAATGCCTCCCAGCTAAAAGTACGACACACATCCTAAATCTTTTCCTCCTGATCTGCAGCAGCAGCTGACTGCAGGGGAAATGCAAACACAGCTTCCTCTTATAAACATTTTTTTTAAAAGAGAAGGCGTGTCTACTAGTCAACTTGGCTATTTCCTTTTATGGAGTGAATGAATACAGTGAATGATCTAAATTTATCCCGGTGCACGCATATATTCCCATCTATTGTATAATCACACACAGGTACAAACAGCTGATGCCCCTCCATGATAGCAAATCTTAAATGGATCTGCTTCAAGAATCTATTTGACAAGAAATTTCAGGTAGCAATGGGACACAGATTAAGGAAATTAAAACCTACAGACTAAAACGCTGCTGGGATAAATCACTGCTTCTGAACAATTCGTTTTCCTATCTCGGTTACAGGAAAATGCTAACCAAATAATGATGCGACATCACAAATCCTCCAATCAGAGCATGGCGCTGACATCTGATGGGCACACATGTAAATCCCAAGCAGTGATACTGCAGTGATACTCAACTGTCAGAATGAAAAGCAGCCTGTTTAAACACGAATATTCAGTTCATGTTCAGTGGGTGTTGCTTAGTTTTTGGGGTAAACCAGCCTTAATTTTAACCCAGGCCCAATGTGCTTCCTGTTTATGACACACACAAGCTCCCCAGTACTGTTTAATTCTGAAAAGCCTTTCACTCATGCCAGCATCAGCAATCTTTAGCGTGATTGATCATCTCTTCTCAGCATAACCTGGCTGGCAATGCTGACCTTGGGCTATTCTGCAAGCCAAACTGCCAATACCTCTGAATCAGCTAAAGGAACAGCTTTAACAATCATCTAGAACCTCTGCTAGGAAGGACGACGCATGAGACAGAGGATAACCTAAACGGGATGCCTGGCTGTCAGAGAAAACCCTCACATACAAAATCAGACATTTTGGTTTAACCGCTAAACGTTTATGAGAGAAAGGGACTGAGTGTTAAACTATAAGCGCACAAGATAGTGTGTTAATACACATATGTACTGTGATATTACATACATGTAAGCAAGCAAGTTAGTGTGTGATTATATATGGGGAACAGTAGCAGTGTGTTGAACCAAGTATGTTTGTGAATGTGTTTGTGTGAGAATATGAACGAATAAGTGTCTGGAGAACAGGCAGTGAGCAACAAGTGTAAAAGGTGTGACATCAGAGCATACAGAGGGTGACGGGCTACCTCACTGAGTTTGATCTGTCTCAGTTCCTCCTCTGCGGCAGTCAGGGGGAGAGGGGCAGCTTGGGAGGTCAGGTATTTTTTGTACCCGCTCAAAGACAGGTCATCCTGGAAAAGGACCCGCGGAAAACTCACAGGAGAACAGAGACATTCCAAAGCCCGAGATGAGATACTTCAGATTATACAGCTGGCGGCCTCTTGTTCTAAGATCCTCCACTCGAATGTTCTAGGTTCTCCCAGATTTGTTAGACTTTTCTCAGCAAAATTTTGTAATTTTAAGAGTTTCTTTTTAATGGTACTAAAGCAACCCAATGTCAAATGAGTGACAAAGTGACAAAGACCAGACACTGCAGATTTTGCCAGTAAAAATTAGGAGAAATTAAGGTGGGTGCATATCGATTACTCGAAAAGCATTGAACTTCACGTGCTTCTTCATCAGTTAACTCTGGTTGTCATGCACTCAGTTGACAAGTTGCTCAGTTAAAAGTTGCAAGCAGTAACCTCACTATTTAAAACTAACTTTGGTGTAATGCGCACCTTCACGGTGCCGAAGAGCTCGTCTTTAATGTGTCCCCCTCCAAACTCCTTCTTCACGGTGGCCCTGGTAGCAGCATACAGCATCTTATGTCGCACCTATTGGGTGAGAGACACGTTCCCCACAATCGTAAACCCGGAGGCCAACTGCAATGTTCCCAATTGCTAGTGTCGGGCACAGCGCTGAACTGTCTCTTCCTGGGTAGTAAAAATCAAGCAGTGGACACGTTTTGCCCTTTAAAATTTTATGCTGTCACTGCCAGTCTTCCCATTTGGGGGAAACTGAACAGCAAATTAGCATCACGGACGCTCGATGCTGAGCTTAAGCAGACAATGCCTCCCTTTCATGTGGTCATGCAAACAATTGGTTTCCTCAAAACCCTACATAAACATAAGACCCTGGTGTCACAGAGCCAATATAGCAGTCAGAATGACCGATGGCAGTGTGTGGCGCTGTGGGTGAGGCCTCTGTGCCCATGATTGGAAGATCACCAGTTCAAATCCCCTGGCTGGCAGAGTGATTTCACTGTTGGGTGCTTGTTCAAGGCCCTTGACTCCCAATTGCTCGGGGGACTGGCTGGACTTGCCTTCTCAGTCATATATTGCTTTGGAAAGAAGCATCTGCAAAATTAAGCAAATATGATCTGAAAAACCTGTCCTGATCCTGTAATCTTTCCCCCAATTAAACCTACACAGCAAACCTAGTGTAAATGAGAACGGCGGGCAGCTACTGTGAAGACATTTGCTGCCAAGGAAGAATCTAACAAGTCGTAACTTGCTCCCATCAGCTCTGGACTACGGAATGTTTAAACCGTACGCAGGTTTCTCCGGGCGTTCCTAAGCAACACGTACAGCAGAATGGTCGGGAGACCAGGACAGGAAGATCCACTCGTATCCTTGGTTGTTGGAGGAATCTAGCCGGTACAGAATGTAGCACGGTACCCCGTCCTCCAGCAGAGGGAGGACGCAGGAGTCGTAGTCCTGGTCCCACTGTTTAGCTGCTTTCTTCGTTCCACCCAGAACCAGTTGTTCTGAAATGAGAGCAGCGGAATCAGTCATAACGCCGCTTTGTGTGGTTCTCAGTCTGCTGGAAGCAAATACAGGACATTTGGAACAGCTGTAGAAAAATAGCCACAGTCTGCAGTAATTATGTTGGGTGATTGGTTAATTGGTGGAGATGTGCGTGGGCGGGGCTGGGGGGTCCTGAAATGGGCGGGGCCCTGCCTGGCAGGATGAGCAGAAACTCACCATCCTCAATGACAATCTTCAGGACCCGATAATCGCCATTCCTCGCCTTTGCGAAAATCTCCTTCACCTCCTCAGCAGCTGTGATGACAGAGTTGTGAGATAAATGGACACATGAAAAGCGTTTTTTCTTCTTTTTTTCTGGAGTTTACGTGTTCGTCATTTCAGGAAAGTGAACTACGCTGAGCCACATGCAGGATGCAGAATTCTTTCTAAACGTGCCAGACCATGCACCAAAGCATAATCATAATCGTTAAACAGTTATACAATGTCCTAAATTTTATGAAATGGGGAAAAAAATGAGTGAATAATCACAATTCAAGACTCTTGTGTTTATAAGCATACTTGTCATTGACAATAAGCGCAAGTGTAGGTTAAAACGTTATTGTAAATATGAATATATACAGAACAGCTCAGATATTTTAATAACCAAGCTGAGAGTGCTAAATACTGTTAACCATTTAATAATGTTAAGTTAAATGAGCAACCTCATAAAAATTAATGAAGAATCTTTTATATGCTTTCTGACAAAGCTGACTCTGACCTTAATATACCGTGAGCTTAATAAGTAAATTATTACAAAATGAAAGACAAAGTCGGTATGTGACCAAGCGTCCAACTACAGAAAAAATCGACCCTATTTTAAATGAAGCCCCATCGGATGAAGTTACAGCAAAACTGCAAACGGGATTTTTCAGCATAATAGCTTTGCAGACGTTATCTTTTTATAGATGAGGGAATTTAATGGCACCCTCCTTTACAAGGTATGGTCATTTTTTTTCAATATCCTCAACATCACGAATATCTATTGTATCCTTCTGAGCATAAGCTATGTTTTTTCAATCTGCGAAATCTGATAGTTAAAACAACTGCCGGCTCCTGACGGCCGTCGTTCGCCCCAGCCGACCGTGGTCGCCCCCCGCCGGTCGTCGCTGGCCCCTGACGGCCGTCGCTGGCCCCTGGTCGCCTAGGCGTGTCTGTCTGCTGTCTCATCTCATTCTTACTGCAGGTGCTGATATTTATCTATATTTAAGACCTTTCTTATAACAATCAGGAAGCTATCTGGCTACAGAAGCGTGAGTAGGTCATTACTCACGGCTGACCAAGTGACAGATTACCTGTAAATAACTGTACAGAAGCACAAAAGTCAGGATTGCCAATAAAACCCTTTTTACTGCGATACTCCACAGGTTATTAAGAAAAAAGCACACTGGCTGATACTGAAACAACAGGGTTTTCACCCTAAGAGGCAAATTCTGCATGCTCCCAATCCAAACGTTAAGCGATGCAATCATACGTTTTCATCAGACGAAACTCAAAAACTTACCATGAACCGTCTAGAAAAAACCGTAAACGCATTTACCTTGAATGCCTGTTTGATGGGACATTGTACTTATTTCCTTTCGAGTCGGCCGCTTTGCTGAACAGGGTCTGAAGACGGAAGAGGGAAATGGGACTACAGTAACCCGACCCGACTCTGCCGTGACGTCACCCCGCTGCCGCGCCCACGCCGCCAGACGTGATCGCGCAGCCCCGCGACATACACGAGCTGCTTATTGCCCAGCCTCCTCACGTCACCTAGTCACGTGTTTCGATGGCCGCTAGTGATTGGAAGACTTGAGAAGAGTGTCATGGACAAACGCGATGCAGTCTTTTCACCTCCGTCTTATTTTAGATTCGCAAATCGGAGTCTGACCGATAAGTCACACAGTACTGTGTGATTAGCTGTCAGTTAATCATTCTAAAATATTTTACATGTTTTGTATGTTAAACGTTAATTATTCTGACACCCTAACTAGAAATACAGATACTCTTCCATATTGATCTATTACTTCATCTTGTATTTTTTATTTTATAATCATAATAGTATATTGTATGATACATTGGATACACCGAATCCTGTAAATTGTTGGATTTATAAGGATGTATCATTTGTAAACCTCACAATACAAAAAAATCATTACATATTAAACTATAAAGATAGCCAGAGCACCTGACAGAACAGCAATGCCAGCATATCTCCGTTTGGGGTGGCGCAAAAAACATCTACACCCCTGTCCAGCTGACTCCGTGAAAGAGCTTTGCGTGGTCACTCGAAGCATAGCTTTATCAATGTCTTCCTGCTAATAATACGCCTGAAAGCGACCCCTGTAGCTGGTTATGGGAAGCCCTGACGTGTTGGTTCTGTCCCAGTGGACGGATGATATTGTATGAGATCCTCTGACACACGGCACCGAGGCGTCTAATCTGTGCTGAGTAAGCTGCATCAGCGGAAGCAGCCCGTCCCGGCACTCACATACCCCATCACCGTGGTGGGGAGCAGCTGGGGTTTGCCTCTGCCCTAGGGGACGACGGGTCACATGGGTAATCCCCTCATCTCCAAGCCAGGCGGCTCCGAGCATTTGGGTTATTACGGCACCGTCGGCTCCCTTGGTACGATGAGGCAGCACGGCAGCGAATGGGATCTTTCCAGTGGTCCGGAGGGTGCAGCTTGAGTGGGGAGGGGTGTACAGCTGGCGCAAAGCAGGTCTGTGTGTGTTTATGTGCGTGCGTGCCCGCGCCTTTGCTCGATCGCGTCGTCCGCACATGGTGCTTCACAAGAGACCGCACTGCCCGGCTGGGCGCACAGCATGTGCATGTCAGTCACACACTACCGGGATTCCTGTTTCATTGCCGCCAGCCTAAAGAATCGGTTCGGACGCATTGTTTTTGGGGGAGCGGAGGAGGTGGAGCCACAGCTTTCAAGCAGCCTCCTCCGGCAACGCGAGAAGGCGCCGGTGTAGTCCCGAAGAAATGCAGGGAGACAGGGTAGGGCAGCGTGGACGCGCTTGCGGAGAACGGCCACGGTATTCTGCACCCCTCGGAATTACAGAAAACAGTTTGCCTTGGAATAATAAACAAAAGCGGGAGAGTGACATTTTCTGAGCTCCACCCTAATACATTCTATTATTAGACAAAGGATCAGGGCAGATCTTAAGGTGGTCTAGAGTAAAGAAGCTATGCCGGCGTGCAAGGCTGAATTTTTGACAGCTTTCGTTATCAACGCCAGTCGGTCGGCGGGGTTTGTTCTTTGTAAATCGTCTCTGCTGACGCCCTCCGTGCGGGAATCCGTTCGTGGGATGGCCATAAAGACCGTGAGTCACCATCAAGAAGTATTTCTGCCTGCTTCAGCTTCGTGATCAGTTGTATGTTAAAGCTTCGAGATCATACTACTTGAAATTTCACAGTCCAGACACACATAACTAGCGTTTAGGTAACCTATATTTCTTAGCCGTGGTCTGGCTTGTATTCCTGGAAGCAGTAATTTTGGGTCACATGAACGGTTTGTAGTCGTATGGGTGCTAAAGGGGTACAACAAGGTTTAAAGTGGAACCCACCACGCTTCCATCCCCCAACCTCTGGTTTAAAAATAAGCCAGGTTTACTTTCTAGCATTGGGGAGGGGAGTAGTTTTCCAGGGGTATTACTGGGTCTGACGATTTCACGGGGAAAGAGTTGGATGGAGGAAGGTCCAACCCCAGAAGATTAGTAGCTCTTAAATTAGCTTTACAGAGCTTTTGAAGAAATTTCCCTTTATGATGGAGAGTAAATGAAAATTACAGGGAGGAGGAACAGTGAATGCTAGCATATCTAGTGTATAATTTAAGCTCAGCTTGCTTTTATAAAGCTTGAACCTCGCCCTTGCCTGTTTTATTTTTTGTAACCTCCCTTAAAAATATTGTGGTGATGAAGGGTTTGTTTTTCTGTCCGTCTCGTAGGTGGCCTGAGGCCGAGGTCATTCAGGATGGACATTGACGCCCGATTCCGCTACTACTTCCAGCATCCGTGGGCTCGGCTGTCCGTGGCCAGCCTGGTGACCTTCTTCAACTTCCTCATCTTCGCTGAGGACCCTGTCTCCCACAGCCACACGCAGGCACGCATGACCATGGTGGGCAACTGCTTCTCGTTCATTGTGAACAAGTACCCTGGCGGAGGCTGGAATATTGTTAAAGTGCTTCTGTGGCTGGTGGCCATCGTCGTCGGCCTCTTTGTCGGGAAGTTCTTCTTCCACAAACGCATCTTCGGTAAGACCTGTGTGCCCAAGCGAGTGCTTATAAAACAGATCACGAAAACAGGCGAGGCTCATCTCAGAACCTCATCTATTTATTCCTAAGACTGACAAAATCACAGTATCAAACACAGAAGTAATCCACGTTTTGGTGTTCTGGGTCTTAGTTACGCAGTGACAAGGATTGGTGGAATCAAGGAGCTTTGTGACACACCTCCACCCTCACTGTCACACTGACACATTCTTTTTTCATCCTCTTACTCTGTGAATCAACAGAAGATCAGTTTAAATGGAGCTGAACAGCTCTGAGGGCTGGTAATTGCTGGTGAGTTGTAGTAATGGTGACCTAGGGTGAGGTGACCTAGGGTGAGGTGACCTAGGGTGATGTCCCCAAACAGTGTTCTAGAGAATTGCTTAGCGATTATAGTGTCTGGTGTCCATGAGCAGCCCAGTATTTCTCTAAAGAAAAGCTTTTTCTTGACCTTCAGTTCTTCTGTAGACTCAGGATTTTGTTTTTAATTCTCTTAAAAAGCCTCCCTTCTGTCCCTCTTACCCCCCATCTGCACCATCAGAACAAAAAAATCACTTGCAAAAGGGCAGCGTCAGGAGAGTTGGCTGTGGGACGCGGTGTGGCGTAAACTGAGCCTTTGTCCAGTCGTAGTTTCATTTCGGCGCATTATCAGCCAGCACGCTGTGCTTTCATGCAGCCTGCTCATGTTTGCTGTACCGGAGGATCCTTCACTGCAGGTCAGCTGTGACCTCCTCCTGCCAGCATCACCTCCCACATCTCACCTTAGCTACGGGAGCTTGTGGAACAGCCGAGAAGCAGCAGGGCAGAGAGAGAGAGGCCCGGGCGGCTGGGATTGAGAGCGCAGGGTCCATGTGGGATTGTGGGGGCCGGAGGGTTCACTGCTGTACCTCGGTTATGTAACACTGCACTGAGGTAAAAGGGGCACATGCCTGCACTGCATCCTGAGCAGAAAGACCCTCCACCTCACTGCAGCATCATTTATGCAAGCAGGGGTCCCGTAAAGGGGGGGAATCTTCAAGCTGTGTTGGATGCTGGCCCTCCAGGACCGGACTTGGGGAGCCATGCTTTAGACTTAAGGCTAAACATAGCAACATAGCTCCGTACCCTACGTTGTATTCTGACACCTTCAGATACATTTGTGGGGGGGTTTGTAGGCGGCTGCCCACAGCGTAGACTCATGCTGGGGGGGGGTGCTGTTGCATGTAGGGCTTTTTTGAGGCAGCTTGAGAGCTCAATGTCCTGAAGTGCTGGCAGCTGTATCCCACCAAAATGCAGCCTCTCCAGCATTATTTTCCTAAGATCTCTGCTCCTCGACTGAAGGCGTTTTGCAGCAATAACAAACCTTAAACCCATCCACCCGTTTCCTGTACCTGCTTGCCATTTTACGGGTCACAGGGGGTCTGGAGTCTGTGGGCACAAGGCAGGGAACAACCCAGGATGGGCCACCAACCCATCGCAAGGCACACTCACATGCATATCTATGGGCAATTTAGTAATTGCAATTGCAGGAAATCGGAGTACCTGGAGGAAACCCCACGACAACATGGGGAGAACATGCAAACTCAACACACATGGAGGCAGGCTGGAGACTGGAGCCCTGGTCCTAGTGGCCTGAGGCATCTGCCACTCCATCTCATAGCTTTGCTTAGCATAATGTCACCAATTTTCTTTAAAAATACTTCTGAACAGGAATAACCTGATGGGTAAACCTGTGATGTAATACCATTTATTCTGTTGCTGGGCTGGTGAAGCTTTATGTAAACAAGCAGTAATTTCCAAACGCGTGGCTGCACAAATGTGATTATACAATAGAAAAACCGCAGTGTCTACGAGCACTATTATGGTTGATGACACTCCCCCTGCCATTAGCGACATGCTTGCTTTCATCTGACTCCCTAGCGTGCCGTCCTGTTTGTCCTGCTGTGTTTGGTGTACGGTCTTCCTGTGCGCATCATGGAGCAGATTGCTCTGATATAAGCAAGGTGATTCAATGAGAGCAATAAAAACGAGGCGTGTTTGTTTTTTTTTCCATAACGTCCAGCTGATGTTTGTTCCCGGGAGAGACAATCACTGGCAGTTTGGGCCGCAGCCTTATAGCCGCCTTGGTCTTGATTTCCTCCATTATTCTTGACTTGCTCTGGTTGGTGCAGCGGACCGACCCACCTGGCATGGAAATGGCCAGAACAGGGATTTTACTCCAATATGGGTGAAGAGAAGATCTTATCTGAAGGGCAATGTACAGGAAAGATACTTGAAAGACTCTAGGATCTAGCTCTAGCTACTCGGATGACTGACGTCAGCGATTCGTAGACGACGCAAAGCAATCAAAATAATGAAGATGGAGTCTGAACTCTGATGGCTGGTGTTGTTTTTAATTCAAGCTCTTCCATGACTTTAACACTAGGCCTCCATCAGGGTGACAGTGCACTTTGCCGAAATGCGGCCATTCTGGAATTGGCAGATGGGAATAAATCAAGAATTAATATGCGTTTTCCTACACCATACGCATGTCCCCAGTCTTACAGTTATCCAAATAGTATCTTATAATATCTTATACATTACATAGTCTCAAAGCTCTTTACATTATCCCCACCAAAAACACCCAGTGAGCAGCCAGAGGTGACAGAGGCAAAGAGAAACTGCCTATAAGGAAGAAATCTTGGGACGAACCAGACTCAAAGGGGGAGCCCATCCTCCAGGGGGCAGCAGAGGAAGCCCTAACCCTAACCAGACCCAAAGGGGG
>JAODJW010000001.1:5010656-5025077 GCA_026777045.1 Hyperopisus bebe | reverse complement strand
GGGGGCGGGGGGCAGGAGTACCCAGACAAAACCCCATGATGACTTGGGGAGAACATGCAAACTCCACACACATGGAACCCTGGCAGAGACTCAAACCCTGGACCCACAGTTGTGAGGCTACAGTGCTCACCACTGGCCCATCGTGCCCCCCCCCCCCCCTCGTAATGAGGTAATCAATGTTATTCACTTCAGTTGTCAGTGGTTTTAATGTAATGGCCGATCGGTATAAATATGTAACAGGGATCATATATAGCTTCAGTAAGGAAATCTGAGACTTATTGAGGTGAATAGTGTTCACATTTCACAGTTCCACAGAGGTGAATCTGTACTGAGTCATTTTTATATTTAGCCATTTCATTGTGACAGTAAATTCTCAAAGGTGAATATATATATACACCCTCTTTCAATTCTAAGGTGTTATGTATCAGGACATAATAAAAAATCATCTGGCCCTTAGCAGGTCTTAAAATTAGGTAACTACAGCCTCAGATGAACAACAACATGTGACATATTACACGTGTCATTATTTATTTAATAAAAACTAAGCCAAAATGTAGAAGCAGCGTGTGAGAAATGAAGTACTGTACACTCCTACTGCTTCCATGGGAATTCAGAGGGTAAGTAGCAGCCAGGTGCAGCTAATCAAATGTACTCGAGTGTTTGATCATCAGCGAGTGTGACCACCTGTTTAAAAGCAGAAGTTTTGGCAGTTTGCTGATCTGGAGCGTTCAGGTGTGTTTTAACAAAATGCCGAGGAGGAAAGACGTCAGCAGTGATCTTAGAGAAGCATTTGTTGCTGCCCATCAATCTATGAAGGGTTATAGCCATTTCCAAACAACGTGACATCCGTCATTTTACAGTGAGTGATACTATTCACAAGTGGAAAACATTCAAGACAGTTCCCAGTCTTCCCTGGAGTCGACGTCCCAGCAAACTCAAACCAAGGTCAGACCCTGCAACATTCAGAAATCGCAAAAACCGAAAAAAAAAGAGCTACATCTCAGACTTTACAGGCCTCAGTTAGCATGTTAAATGTTGAAGTTAATGACGGTACATTTAGAAAAAGACTGAACAAGTATGGCTTGTTTGGTAGGGCTGCCAGGAGAAAGCCTCTTCTCTCAACAAAGAACATGGCAGCACAGCTTAGGTTTGCTAAGTTGCATCTGAACAAACCACACTTCCAGACTTCTGGAACACTGTGCTTTGTACAGACGAGACCAAAGTGGAGATAACTTGGACCAAAGAGGCCACAAATGCCTCATTCAAACTGTCAAGCACAGTGGTGGAGGGGTGATGATTTGGGCTTGTTTTGGAGCCACAGATCCGGGTCACCTTGCAGTCATTGAGTCCATCACGAACTCCTTTATATACCGAAGTATTGTAGAGTCAAATGTGAGGCTATCTGTACAGCAGCTACAATACTGGGTCGTGTAACAAGACGGTGATCCCAAGTGCACCAGCAAATCTACAACAGAATGGTTGCAAAAGAAAAGAATCCAGGTGTAATAATGACCCAAAGTCCAGACCTCAACCTGACTGAAATGCTGTGGCGGGACCTTAAGAGAGCTGCTGAAATGAATGTCTACAAACCTCAATGGACTGAAGCAACGCTGTACAGAAGACTGGGCCAGAATTCCTCCACAGCAATGTGAGAGGCTGATGAAGTCACGCAGAGAACAATCCCTCAGCTGTTGTTAAAGGTGCTTGTACAAGCTCTTCGATCACTTAGTTTCTCACACATGGTTTCTCCATTTTGGCTTCGTTTTTGTTAATGACACGGTGGAATCTGTCGTTTTACGTCTGAGATTAGATTTAAATAATTCTTGAATCTGGTAAAGACCAGATGATTTTTGTATTATGTCCTAATACGTAAAGCCATATAACTGAAAGAGGGTCATATGACTGTAGTTTGTGTTGGAAAGTAGTTTTTCTGCAGTGAATATACAGTATATTGGATAGTGTTTGTATTTTGCCATTTCAGTGTTCAACACAGATACAGTAGTATTTTTAAATCAGTGTGACATCATGTTCACATTCAGTGTTTGTGACACGGTTACTGATGCCTTTGTGGGTAGCTAAACAGCTTCTCTCAGCTGTTATCAGGCCCCTATATTTTTAACTACTTTTATTTACTTAAGAGATGCTTCTATCTAAAGTTCTGTACAATTGAGACAGCAGGGTCAGCCACTCGCTGGACTGTTTGGGGGTTAAGGGCCTTGCTCAAGGGGTCAATGGTGAAACCATTCTGCTGGCCCTAGGATTTGAACCAGTGACCTTCAGATCACAGGCATAGTGCCCTATCTGCCTGAGCTACACCCCACCCCCCTTTTAACTCGCCAATCTGGTTTTTTGAATAAGAAACTTTATTGGTGGTCAAACCAATGTTTATTGCAAACGTTTCTAAGAACATGCAACAGTGAAATGCAAAAATATAAACACAGATCATTATTTTGTCATCTCACAAAGACTAGAACACCAGGGCTGGTGACATGTTGAGAAAAGAAAAAAAAAACATTTTGCGTCTCTGATTCTTTGAATGTTTGTATGTTTTAGACACTGCATTCTCACACCTCTTGCCAAAACTAAATATAAAATTAGAGAGCCTTTTCAGTAAGAAAAACATCAAATCCACTTTATTAGTTTTGCTACTTAATCCACCCTAATTGCCCGTTTAAACTGTATAACAATGACAACCGTCAAGCTCTCACTGCAGTAACTAAGCAGAATGGGACGACTTTTAACCCTAAATAATTTATTTATGCCTAAAACAATTGTGGGTTCTCAGTGCAGATTTTGCATTTCTCAGTAGGGTAGATGACTTGTGTAGATCTATGGTGGATTTTGGATTATGGGCCATCAAAAAGGCTTGATGGTCTCTACACAACATGGCAGTGCCAAAGCAGAACAGGGGGAACTCATTCAGATCCTGGTGCAGCAAAGTAACAAGAACAATCCCTTGGTGTAATGAGGCCTAGTCTCCACTTTGGTATGAAGATGATCATACAGATATTACAGGCTTCTTTATGAATAGTTGTGCCAGACTTTGCCATTTCCCATGAATCCCTGAGACACTAATTAAGTCACAAACTATGACCTCAGCAAAGGTGATGCCAGTTACTATAAGATTGTTTGGAACTTTCTGGCATATTTCATATTTTGTGTACAGAGTAATTTTGGTTGGAGACCTAGATTTGACGCGATTCACTACTGTGCCAGACTTTCTTACTTTGGACAATGATTCTGACTGAAGTTCAGTGCAGCCATGAAACCAACTCAAAAATGCCAGTCTCCAGACTCAGAGGCATCAAGAACTTTTTAACAGAGGTTTCCAGAAGTTTATTTTGATCCTGAAATGATCTTGGTATCTACAATCCGCATGTTCTCATTTTGCTGGCAAGGGGCAATGTGACTGATTTATGCTGGACAGGTGGGGCACAAAATCAGGCCTGATTGTTTACCAAGACATTCAAGCAGCTGATTCTAATGATGATCATTTATTTGGGCTGAATGCCTTGCATGTTTGATTACCGTGAACACCAAAAAAAAAAAACAAAGCTATACATGTCCTTTTTCTCTCCAGTGCTCCAAACCACTTAAAAAAAAAAAACTTAAAATCACGCAGAGCCTGAAAACTTGAGCAACTTCATGCTTGTGAGCAATGCTTTTTGTGACCTTCTTATATCTGTATTAGGTATCCATTTTGAACTCTCTGTTTTTCAGATTCCTGACACCGTTAAAGGCTAATCCTCAGCATCTGCGGCTGGTTTCTGTCAATGACGTTGAATGTAACAAGGGCAGAGAACTGGATCTAAGCCCTCTCACTAACTGGAAGAGTAACTGACACTGCACTGAATGACTTCTTTCCCAGTTACGCCTGATGGCTTGCGATCACATCTAATATTAGACTAAAGTGTAGTGGCCAGGCTTCCGGAACAGTGATGACCTGATGATATAATGGACATGTAATGCATATCTCAGCAAATCGCCCTTCCATAACGCTTGAATTAGCACACCGAGTCCATTCATCAGATATTCTTACCAAAACACAGCAGTCAGATATGACAGAGCCTTTGTATCATTACAGACGTGTCTTTAACATTAGCGGTTTCTTAGTCCTTTACAGTGGTGCTTTATGTCAATCAGCGGTGGAGATGCGAGTTTGGGTCCCACAAGCAGCTAGACACTCAACTGAATGCGTCTCACAGGTTGGCTGTTTGATTCCACGTGAGCCGATACCTTTTTCCAAAAGAATCTTTGATATTAGTAGATACCACAAACCGGGTCATGGGTGTAGATTTCCAATTTATTTTTCAGATTAATGACTCCGTCTTATCTTGCTGATTTTTCTGTAAATAGTTTTCAGTTCTACAAAACGAAAAAACAACAACAAAAAAAGGAAAAACACATCCCCAGTCCAATCCTATCTATGGATGATGTGGATCTGTGAGAAGAAATTATAGATAGTTTGGCTGGAATAGCTGACTGTTGTGGATTGCTGAGCTGAAGCGTCGAGTATCATTGTCCTGCTCCATGTGATACCTCTTCTGAGGTCCTCAGGACCTTGGAAGCTCTTGTGGATCCCGATGCTGGAGCATCTACCCTTCTTTTACACTAGCATGCCTGGTCCAGCTGTGACTGGCATTTCCAGGGGAGTCTGGTGAGGGCCATGCCACTCTAGGGCAGTCTGGCACTGGGATGCAGGTGGGCAGACAGGCCTCTCCGCCAACCAAGCCTACTGGCTGCCGCCACATGTGAAACCTACACTGGCAGCAGCCCTGCACGCACCCCCAGTGCCTGCAGCGTTGTCCAGTTAAAGCCAGCCAGCTTTTGTGGTAGCTTCCGCCAGCCAGAATGTAGAGGATGGGGTCCAGGCAACTGCTGATGGCGCACACTACTTTGGAGAACTCGTAGCAGATATAGAGTGTGGAACGGTTGGTCACCTGCTTCTGAACCCCCACGAGCACCACTGTCAGCACCATCACGTGATAGGGGCCGAAGGAGACCACGAACACCAAGATGGCGGCCGACAGCAACAAGAGGGGCTTGCCAAACCTCTGGCGAACCCTTGTACTTCTAGGCAGGCGGCGCAAAACCTTGACCGTCATGACATAAAAGGTCAACATCATGCCAAAAGGCAGGACGAATCCAATGGCGGCGCGTACCATGGAGAAGGTGTTGATATAGCTGAAAGGGAATTCGGTCTGGTCCACGCAGACGAGCACGTTTCCTTCGACAGCAAAGGTGAAGAACAGGTCTGGGACACTGCCGATGAGCAAGAGTGTCCACGTGCAAACACAGCACACTTTGGCTTTACCCACGTCCCACCACATTAGGGACCTGATGGGGTGTACGGTGCCCACGTAGCGGTCAAAACTGACAAACGTCAGAAACATTATGCTACCATATGTGTTTACATTGAAGGATATCTTCTTAAACTTACAGAAGATCTGGATACCCCCGTGGTGAGACCTCTGGAGGTTAAAATAGATAGTGAAAGGCAAGGTCAGTATCCATGTGAGGTCACACAGGGCCAGGTTCAGCAGGAATACGTTGCTGGTTGTCCATGTTTTTCTGAAACAGGTGTAGTTCACCAAAGCGATGATGTTTCCCAGAATTCCCAAGGGCAGAGCCACAGCGCAGAGGCCGAGGACAATGTAACAGTACCCCTGTGCATACCCCAATTTGCCACAGAATTTAGTGGACTGGTTCAGACTGTCAGGGTCCATGTTGCCTACAAGCAAAAAAGATATTGTATTGTACTTGGAATACTCCATTCGACAGGTTGCAGATTTTGTGTATGAATTACATTAGGCAGACTTCATTTTTTTTAAATTATTGCTGCAGTTTATTTGCAATTTTGTTAATAAAAGCAATATAATTCAAATAGAAGGGTATTTTAATGACATCATGTGTTAGAGCTGTATTAATTCCGTAATTAATCCTAAATCGCGATTTAGTTTAAGATTTTCTGTAGAAATTTTGAACCTTTTCTTAATTTATTGCAGTACCGTGACATTTTATTTTGCAAACTTTTTCTCAACTTCAGCTGATACAAAAAAAATGCTGTTTATGTAAACTATGCTAAATGCACTAAAATGCGAAAATGCAGTGACGTGTCTACCTTTGAAACGTTAAATTGCAAGTCAAATGTTTCACTCTGTTTTTTCCACGTTTTCTCACATTTAAGTAGTTTCATTATTTAAGCATTGGAGTGTTAAACATCAGGATACAATGGTAATATCGTGACGCAATCCATTGCGACACTGGTATCCTGATGTGTTTTGTATCATGGGCTAGTTGGCGATACCCAGCCCTACCTTGTGCTCTGTTTTGACAGCATTCAAGATACAGCACAGTTAATATTTATACTCATTCTATAAATAATAGCCTTTCACGACTATTATCACCGTAACATGAAACCGCGATATTCTTTTGGAAATTTCCAGGCAATTACACGTGGGTCATTATTTATGGCTGAATGATTTCGAATGATTTCTTCTCTGACTAAAACATAATTCCACAGTCACGTGTACACTTGGCAGGCACATGCTTCACGCGCTTGAGGGTGTACCTGGCCATTTTTGCCCCAGCAATTTGAAGTGCCCTCCCCCATTTTGAAGTTCCACTCAGTGCCCCTTCTTCATCACCGACGATCTCGCAAAATTGACCGGGGGTGGGGCTATTGGGCCCAGAGTCTGCCTCTCGTTAAGTCTCCGCACAGCACTGACATCCAGTTACAGATGTTACTGGTATTAAGAACAGTACGGGAACTAAGCTCTGTACGTACTTAGGTAATGACACTTTACATTTAATATTCGTATTATGTCATGGAAGTATCCTACAATATCACACTGTCTCGCATCTAACCGATAACTTTGATTTGATTTAAGACAGCCCAGTTTTTGTATTAATGTTCCCATCTTTAATGTGGCTGTTAAATATGAAGAACAATATCTAAATATTGCAGGTAACCGAAAAGTGTACTAACCTAAAAGATCGAACTCTGTAATTTCAAAAGAACTAGCCCCGTAAGTGTTTCGGTAGATTACAGAGTCCCACCCTACGCTCTTGTACCGTGATGGATGAGGTGCGCAATCACAAGTACGGCGCACATGATAATCCCCTGCTGAAAGTCTACTCTGCCGCTTTATGACTTAGTCTCTGAATATAAAAGACCGAGACTCTCACACTTATGTGTTGATATTGAATGTTCCTTTTACTCTATGGCATTCTTTATAAAACAAGATTAGCGGATAAACAGAAGTATTTATGTCTCTGAAATTACGGTTACGGTAATATTAACACTTACCGTTTATGTTCGAGCCATTGACGAGGTACGGCTGCATGCTGCAGGATCAATCTCCTCTGTCCCCGAATTCAGTGGTATATTAAAAACCCATTCTTATCGTAAAAACCCCATTCATTCACTCCCTTCAGGTAGCCTATAGGCTGCATCACGTACCACCTACCGCTTCCTTGAGTATTGTTACCTGAGCGGCATCACTACAGACGACACGAAATGCTTGTGTGACACTCATATAAACATATCTTACATTGATTTTATTCTTAATGTTAATAAAATGCACATTTTATAAGAACTGTGGACCGTTCAGTGCTTTATTATTTAATTTTATTCAAGTGCTTTTATTCTTAAGATCTGGCTTCTCATACAAAACGTACACGTGCATTTATAAAATGCATACCCGCTTTACATTTCGGATAAAGTAAAAACCGTATCTGTAATGTTGAAACACCTCTAAGAGTGTAGAAGCTCAGCAACAAACCATCGCTCACCAATGTGTCCAACCACTAGATGGAGACATCTCCAAATATATGATTTTATTATTATTGCGCATGGGTTGCCAATAAACAGATGAAGTGTCATTTTTTAAACCAAACAGGGGCATTGGCTATTTTGTATTACAGAGAAATTATAAGTATATTGTAAAATTTAAACGTGTTAAATGTTATAAAATAGCAGTATATCAGTTTCAGTTGATCTTATTGCAGAAATCCTGATGATAACATTTCTTTTTCCTAAGCAATATATGCCTGCCAGCCGATGTAGCTCCAGCCTAGCTGTTGCCCTTGTAGGTGCGCGTTATATGTCGCCCCCACTGGGAGTCCTGCCGCCAGGGCCCCGTATATAAAGGGGGTTAATCTCAGACTATTCCATTATTTTCAGGGTCCGTAAAACACAATAGGATTGGTCTGTGTTGGGGGCCCAAAGTCTCTAGCCCCTGCCTTCAGTGGCCATTCTCGGATGCTCTCTGTCCTCTATGGTGAAATCTATGACTGCAGCAGTGTGACACAGTAGCCTACCTGTCGAAGCCACGTGGCGCCCTAAGAAGCCTAACGGGTTAAACGGCACTGGTGTAACACCAGTACGCCATACCTGTCGGCACTTCCGATTTTCCCCGTTTTCCACCGCTCCTGACGCTGTACTTCCGTTGTACCATTTCTACCCATAAACACCCGGTTTTCCGCATCCACCACTTTCCTGCTCCTGAAATTTAGTTTTGTCGTCGGGACCCACCCCCGGAAAAATCTCCCTGTTTCATGCTAGCAGATATGGAGCACGCAGATCTGAGATGGCCTGGGGAATGATCCGGGGTAATAGAGAGGATAGTCTGTAATCTGTCCGATAAATCCCAGACGGATTACGTTAGGAAGGCTCTGTTAATACGGATTCTGCATCTAACGCAGCATTGCTGTCTGACTGTTAAATCGTGGGCGATCACTCGGGGGTATAGCCCCGAGTATTTTAGCCCCGATGCCAATCTTTCTTACAGAAAAAGTCAAGCCCTGGGTAAACTTGATTTAGCCCCTGATCCTTTCAATAACTAAGAACTCCCCTGTGTTAGCCCATCCATTCAAATCGAATTCGCTGTAATGCTGCAGTGGAGAAGCTATGCGGGCTACGTCATAATCTCAATATTTTACACCTCCTACAATGTTAAAGTGTTTTATTACGTTAAGACACATAGCCGTGGCACGTCGGTTCCTCGGGGACCTACATACTTATATCATGATCAATGTGCTGATAATCATTTTAACGGCTGAGTTAAAAGCTATGACGCACGGAATTAATTACGTCGCAAAAAACAACTTCATTTGGATGATTCACTGTCAGATTTAAAACTTTAAAATGTTAATGTAATAAAGAAATTAGAATCTGGTCCTATTAATGTTTCACACGTAGATATTAAAGAATTTAGCTGTAAAACAAGGTGAATTACGATTATGCATGATTCTCATTAACATAGCTCAACGTAAAATGACGTACTTAAAATGTTAAAGAAGTCTAGATCTAATTTATATTATGTACATTTCGCTCAGAGCCTGATTTGGGATTAAAACCATTCTAGGGCGATTTTAGAACAACTGGTCTTCAGTAATGGGGAAATAAATGATATATGAAGTCGCTGTGAGATGTTGGAGCAGAGGGGCTCTGTCAGCCGACGTGAGAGGCCCATAACTCACACGGCCTACCGCGGGTTCGGCTGGGCGGCACTACGAACCGCCAGGTACAACAAGCGAAGCGACACCAACAAATGACAAGGTGATTCTTTTTCACCCAGTACCGACCGAGGAGCTCCTGTGGAAACTATAGTCTTTTAAATATAAAGCAGGCGTACTGACAGTAAAGTCTCCAGAGAGCTGCTTTGTTCCGATAAGGCATGCAGTAAAGAATCAAATCTGTTGTTATTTTTTTATCATTCTGAACACATGAAAAAATACATTACTGTTTACTTATGATCAGGAGATTGAAAGCGTACATTTCAAGGGCAGTACCGCTGTGGAACAGTTTACGCCATGCATATTTTCGATCACTCTCCTCAGTCAATATCAAACTGCGTAAATAAAAGTAAAGTGGGGAAACTGGAGATATAACAGGCAGCGGACACACGAATGGCTCAAGCTTAAATAACCGATTAAATGGCTCCCTGTTCGCGTAATTTAAAATGCGTTTCAGAGCAGATGTGGGGGCCTTTTAAAGCAGTGCTCTTAAAACACTGGTCCCGAGGTCGAAGGGAAAAGCCGTGCATTGGCGAAAGGGTAATTATAGCAAATGTCGTTTGGACGAAGTTCTAGGTCACACCCCAATGGACAGATGGATAACTCAGTGGATTGGCGTCGGGCCTAAAGCTACTTGACCTTTTCAGCAAGCGTGGTCTTGTCCATTATGCATATTAAATGGTGTGTCTTTGTTGGGTTTGAATGGCCGGTATATAGGGACTCATGAAACAGGTGTCAGTTGTCCTTTGCATATAGACCTACTGTCACCTACATTCACAGACTATCCGCTTTAGCGACAGAAGCTTTCACGCAGCAGGTTTAATAGTCTTCCTCTTTCTATTATAACATTGTCTATAATTATAGGGGAAAACGAAATGAATATTTAATACTCCATAGCTTGGCTAACCGGCTTTGGGGCTTTAATTAGATTAGACGTACATGAGGCGTAACAAATGAGAAGCGCACAAATACAAAGGCTTCTTTCATTTTTTTTAGTACCTCACCGTATTATGTATTTTTATTTTTGAATCAAATAAAATAAACTCAGTGTACAAGACGTGTAGCTTTGCGTATGTCAATTAAGCGACTCCTAATGTCCTTTTACATTAATACGGCAAGGGTATAACTTTGGATTGAGCATTTGGTCTCCAATCATTTAAGGGGGTACAGGGGGTTGTGTTGGCTGGTTTTGATTACTAGGGGGTTTACAAACCCCCTATAATTTACACCCATGGGAAGCGGCACCGGCTGTCGACGTTGGAGTTGACCGGCAGATATGGTAATAGTGCCGCCCGCTTTAATGCGCCGTCCCTCCGATGCAGGGGATGGGGAGGCGCTGCTCTTCCCCGCTATGGTCTCCCGGGCCCGGAGCGACCATGCAGGAGGAGCTCCTTTCTCAGCGAAATAGCTGCAGTCCGGCACCCTGCTGCGCGGATATAATCAGCACAAGCAATTAACGATAAAACGTCCGAGTTATGTGCCCGGTGCTGGAGCACAGGGCTGCGCAAGCGATTTTGGAAGAAAATACCTTGCAGTTTCAACGTTGTTATATAGTCCAATATTGTAGTCGAGTAGTAATTATCTGATAAAGTATAAAGACGTGAATTTAAAGATGGACCTGCGCTTCCCTGCAGCTCATGCTGGAAATCTGGAAGATAGTAAAATCAATGCAGCCCCAGAAAGTGCAGCACGCATAAGCCAGATCTATAAATGAACTGATCAGGAATAGCCTTAGAAAATGATTGACGTGTTTTTTCTTCCAAAATAATTCATGCCAGTGCTGTTTTACATATTTTCTTTCTGGTAATAGATCATTTTAGCCTATCCCAGTTATGAGACAGTAGTGTCCTAATACCCTATGTGTTCCCAGCCGCTGGAAGCTAAAAGGCGCGGCGGACGCGCTCCCTGGATACTGACATCAGGGTTCATTCTTTCCGCGCAGCACCGACGCAACTGACCTGACACGAAGTGATTTTTAGCGCATGTAATTTTCTCGACCGACGGCATAATAAATGAAAGAGCGTTAAAATTGGGGCTGGGGAGGAGTTTAAATGAATTAGCGCTCACCTTTGATCGCGCCCGGTCTGTGCCGCTGTAATGCACAGGACGGGAAAACCACCTCGACGCTTCCTGTCATTATTATGTGCATTTTACAAGACAGTATCTCTTGTGAGAAATGTAATCCTTTTTTCTATTTTATCGTTGCTGGTATTCTATAGACATACAATTTAGGATATTCTGAGACAACGACAAGATTTCCCGTAGTTAATAGGTTCATTTTTCTCACATCCTAGGTCAATATCTGCGCCTGAAAATGTTCCGAGAGGACCATGGCTCGTGGATGACCATGTTTTTCAGCACCATCCTCTTCCTCTTCATCTTCTCACACGTTTACAATCTGCTCCTCTTCATGGCTGGAGATATGGGGTAAGAACCTTAGTGACCTCTGTTTTTTCCCCATCCCAGACATAAGTTTATGATGGATGTTTCTGTCTCACTCAGACGGGGCTGTCCTGCCCTCCAGAGAACTGCCTAAACAAGAAGCGATCCAGATATTTTACAGTCGTCCATTATTGAGGGTATTATCACGTTAACCTGCCATCTTGGTTCTCTGGGGGCCTTATCTTGAGCCAAGATGGCTTTCCCTTCAGATCACAGTTTTTCTATCCATTTCAAAAGAGCAAGGTCTCATGTCATACCAGAAAAGATGATTTTTAACAAACCACAGTCATTTTTTTTTTCAGGCTTATCTTGGCATTTCAGACATATTCAATGTTTTGAAGGTCAGCAAGAGATCTTTAAAGCTTAGTTGTGTCCCCAAACCACTGAGACTAACTGTTTTAATTTGGTGTCCCGTTGTTCTGCTGAGACCTGGGCAGGAACATCAGACATACTGATTCTCATGTGACAAAAACAGCCTGAAGGATGCCTATCGCTTAACGGCTGCATGACAAGCATAGGCTTCCTCAGAGCTGCTTGTCCGGCACCCTCTGCAAAAACCATTACAGGAAAGAAAAGATGACCGTTTGTTTTACGGGGGACAGGAGATATGCCACTGTAATCACCCCATCAGTCACGCCGGTCGCTATGGAGACACTGACATCCATCACTGATGCTCGTCCGTTGGCTGTTGGAGAGCGCAGAGACACTGCCACCAAAAACCATCCTTCACCTCAAGAAGGGGGGTGGGGGCAAGATGTGCAAGTCCCATGGAGGGGGGGCGCGGGGGCTTATTCTCTGTTAGGTGAAAGTGCGATACTGTTTCTGCTCAGGGGAAGCCTTCCTCTGATGGAGACAACATAGATTTTCCATCACCCCCCCCAATGTCAGCTGCCTGTGCCTGTGATTTCTAAAGGACAACGGCCATGTTGAACCATATTAACACCAATCACAGCTGACAGTGTATATTCTGCAGGCTTCTGTGCATTTCCGTCACTGTTTCTTTAGTGTTACACTTCCTGAGACTGTGTACACTCAGTAATTTACAGCTGCTGTTGATTTTGAGGTGAAAAGTGTATGTCCAGCCCACAAATGTTTATTTAGCACATTGGATGACTGCTTTGCAGTGCTCAGACTGTGTGTACACACTGCAGGAGAAACCGTCCAGGGTAAAAAATGGGGATAATACATGTGACATATAGGTGGAGCTGTTGCAGAGCAGGAAAAGGAACATTTCGCTTGAGCTGCGTCTGCTTCTATTGTCTTCCTCTTTCTTTGGCTGCGAAAACCCAGATATTTCTCGCTCTGCTCCGACACCTTCCTGCGAGAGGCAGTTTGGTATGTGACGGCCCGGAATGCGGCGTCGGCACAGAAAGGGGCAGACACTGTGCAGCACCAATCATAAAGCGGAAGGCCGACGCCCTGTACCCACAATGCACTTCACCTCCAGGCCGGTACTTAGGCCAAGACTCTGCGTGTCCAGTGACTGTGGCGGTTATGATCTGGTAAAGAGTCACGCCGGGCAGCTTTGCCGTGAATGTAACCCTCTGCTTTGCCGGCCGTGTGGTCCCTGCCAGCCAATCGCCTTTCAGGAGGAGCTCGCCTGGGCGTTTTCAGCCCCCCCCCCATCATCTCCGCCACCTCCGGCCACCCGCTGAGGACCACAGCCCTCCTCCTCACTTGGTTCCCTGTTCGTCCCGCACCCCTGCCGGGACAGGCTGGCTCGGTGTTGCAGGCCTGCTGGGACGCCCCAGGTCTCCCTTATGCTGCCCGTCTCCTCATTTATATTCTTTTCTGTTCCTTTGACCTTTCTGACAGCAAGAAAGGCTGAAGCGGAGGCTCTTTTTGTCAGATCGGGGTGGGGGATTGCAGATGGGGGGGCGGGGGGATTTACTGTCCATGCTTTTAAAGGACACCACAGCATCACCAAAAGTCAGTAGCCTTGTATATATCGCATATGAATGTGCTGGCTTTAAATGTATTATTTTAAATATTCTTTGTGTAATTTTGTGGCATGCCTTCCAGGGCATCCCCTGCCTTATTCCCTGTGCATTCTGGGATAGGCTGCAGGTCGACTACTACCCTGCAGTGAATAAGCTGGATGGATGGATGGATGGATGACGTGTAATAGGGATATGAGAAACTAAAGGGTCTGTAAAATGAAAGGCCCAACAGGGCAGGAGCACATGGGTACCATAATAATCCCCCCCCACCCCCCTCCATAATGGACCATGCCCGGGGCACTTGGATCTTAACACCCCCGTCACATGAGGCCCATTTGTGGAGGGAATGGTGTCTCCGTAAACCGCCGCCCCCCCCCCAACCAGCGGCGGGGCCCCGCCCATACTCCTGCTCTCAGGCCTCAAATTACATTAACGCCATCAATCACGTCCTAATTAGCCCCCCTTATTTAATTAAGGACAGAGATGTAACTGCTCCTCCCCTAGCCCCCCCCCCCCCCAC
>JAODJW010000001.1:4991294-5004367 GCA_026777045.1 Hyperopisus bebe | reverse complement strand
CCTCCCACTCTGCAGCCCATACATGGTGACGGACCACATGGGCATCCGGAATGAGCTCTTCATGAAAATGGCAGCAGTAGGAACGTGGATGGGAGATTTCGTGACCGCCTGGATGGTGAGGACTTCAAAAAACTATCAGGGGTGTATTCAGGGGGTGGAGCCTCATGGAGCACAGGCCCCAGCTGAAAGATGATTGACCCCCGGAGTCTCCCATTCCCTGTCACTCACTTATTCAAAACCTACCATTGGCTAATGATAAGGTAGACCCCCACAGTGTTTACCCACCTAAAAAAAATCCTACAGTCGCCCCTGAACCATATTTGGCACCAACCCCCTACTGTCTTCTACACCTTGCAGTTCTCCACGTGCTCCCTTTGCCCTTCTTGTCCAACTATAAGCCTGTAAACATCCCACATATGACATTCATACGATGTTGTCTGACTACTTATGGGCAAAATACTGCACCCTCTATCTGGTGCTAAACTCCCTCTAGTAGCTTTATTCCCATAAATCAGCAGCTGCTTGGTTTTTAAGGACCAAACATCTCACAGCCGTTCCTGACGGACGCCGCTCTGCCTGCATCCCACCTTGGAGCTGCGTGATTGATGCGTCATGCGAGCAGACGCATCCTGGGCAGGATAAACTGCGTCGGAGGTGTTACGAAGCAGCAATCGATAAGGCCTTCTGGGAGTCAAGCTGGTCTTCACATGGAAGAGGGGGGTCCGCTTGTCATTGTCCTTAGTGACCCCCAGACAGTCCACATTTTCACTTCGTTAAAGCTCCCAGCCAGTCAAGATCACTGAATGCCTGGTACAGGTGTCTTGGGAGCGGGGAGGGAGCAAAAACACAGAACCACAGAAACACACATCTGCAAAGGGAGCAGCCGGGGGTGGGGGGGCGTGCGGAATGCAGAAAGGCTGCCTCCCCAGCCACACGCTGCCCCTCGTTCATCCTGCCGGCGCGGGGAGAAACAGGAAGAGAGTGATAACGTGCGAGCGAAGCCCCCCTCTGATTCCCGACGTCGGTGGGAGGGGGGTAGACAGGCGTCGCATGGGGGCCATCTCTAGGGTCTCCCTGCCTGCTCAAGGGGCTCTTCCTCCATATACAGGTTATAGGTTAACCAGGGGGTGGGTTTGATGTTTTTGGGCCACTTTGACCCCCCCCCCCCCCCCAAGATGATTCAGAAACAAAATGAGTAGACTGAGACGATGATAGCTAGCTAGCTGGTTTGCAGAACATGCTGCTTCAGCATCTTCTAAATAAGGAATGCGTTTGCTTAATATTAAGTGTAGTAACTGTTTGTGGCCAACAGGGGGCACCACACAAAAGAATGTTTTGAGTGGTGATAAACATCCCTGCTGGCCATGACCCCTCTACAGGTCCATATCTAAGGGGCGTTAAAAGTACTAGGATCTTCAAGAATCAAAGACCTAAAGAGCCGCCCGCTCTTTAGGATCCCAAGGTAGATGTCAAGAGGGAAATTATAACCAGGTGTGTGCAAATCACAAAACTGGCATCCATTTAATTCGCTGAGCTCTACAGGTACATGAATGCTGAACATTTTAATAATTCAGCCTTTCCGTGTCTGATGGTAACAATCCGGTGTCACTTTTTAGTGGGATTGTTAAAGCTTGGGTCGCTTACCTGCAGGTACGTACGCTGTGGTTAGCTTTTATTACATCCCAGCAAACGAGTCCTGTCCAGGGGGTGCGATGTCCATGGATGGTCATTAATCAAAGAAGCTGGCAATTTTCTGGAGTCTTTATCATACAGCAGTGGATATTCTGCCTGTCTGGGTAACAAATAGACTCTTAGTAGCATGTCTGCAAAATCTGTAGCCCTCCTCAAACCTTGATGTTATCATCATGCCATTTATTTATGATACATGGATTTTTTTTTTAACAATCTCCAGCACTGAAATGAAAAACAAGCAGGTCATGTGCATTTGCTGTCGATGTCTGAATAATCATCACGATTTCTGCTGGTTTCCAGGTGAATGACATGATGCTGCAAGACAAACACTACCCAGATTGGGCAAGGAGACCCAGAAGATTTTGGAAGCAAGGACACAATCGCATCGTCCTTTTCTGGTAAGCCATTTTGATATCTGTATGTCCGGACGCAGACTCACATACATGCTGTGCTCATGTAGGTAAATATCCCCTGGCCATTCAGGCTGAGACAGGGCTCATTGTTATTAGACCAGTCACGGAAATTTCTGGAAGTATTTAGGTGTCCATGGTTGTATTGGTCATGGTCTTTTTTGTCTGTAGAAGGAGAGTCTATAGTGTTCAACTGTATGTATACACACACAAACACACACACACAAAATGATCCTTTATTTTACGAGTACAGGTACGTTGGAATGCTTCTTTTCACATATCCCATCATGCTCCTCTGTGAGACACACACACAAGTACAAACAAGTGCAAGGCTTTGGGTCTGAGCACAGACCATTTATCCAGCACCTGTGGAGCATTTTGTGGGGTTAACATCTTTGCTCAAGGGCCCAGTGATGAGTCAGTGAAAATTCTGCTGTGCATGGGATTGGAACCAGCAACCTTCTGATCACAAGCACAGAGGCCTATCCTGCTGAGCCACACACCTGTGTGTGTGTGTGTGTGTGTGTGTGTGTGTGTGTGTGTGTGAGCAACAGCATAGCAGCACATCCTACTAGAACCACAGTAGCTTAAAAGACTTTATAATCCCACCGAACAAAATCAATGCCTTAATCAAGCAGAGAGGAATGATTGAAGGTCAAAGGTCATCATTTTGGCCATTTTCCCCATCTCTGCAGTGGAGGGAGCCACAGACCCACCCCACCCCCACTCCATGAGTGCCCCATGGTCACTACGATGTGCCAATAGGTTCAAATGATGCCGTGATTCAGCCACGATTAAGCCGCCATCTAAGGTTGTGTTGGGCTATTAAGTACCAATTAGAGAGCTTGACTTATCACCAAAAGGTTACCAGTTCGCGTCCCAGCAGAAGAACTGTATTTGAACCTTTTTTAAAAGGTGCTTAACCCAAATTGCTCTGTAAACACTAGATGGATAGTTCCAGATGGAATAACGTGATTGCATGAACGCCAGGGTCAGTCAGCTGCCTGCGTCGTCACAGTGTCATAACGAAGCTGTTAAAAAATACATTCAAATATTCTTACACAAACTCACTTTTGTCCAGACTTCAAAGTAGGTCAGAACTCAAAGTTAGAAAATGGGTCAGACGTGTGACCGACCGAACCCAGGAATTCTGGGTGCTCGAAGAGTGTGTTCGTCTCCCAGCGTCGAAGAACAAGGTCTTGCTTGTGTTAAAGCAAGCCGTGCAATAGCAGGGAAGAGAAACCAGCATGATTGGCATCAGCTGTTTTGAGCTGTTTTAATTGCTTATGGTCAGCTTTGCCTGATAATTATCGTTAATTATGACTAATTGCCGGTAAGGTTACCCTTTGTCTCATAACCAGCTAACAATAATCTTTGACCTTGCTGGTTTTTTTCCCGAACACTGACAGGACTTTCCAGAAGGACAGCGGTTCATTGAATGCAGAAAACCTGGAAGCTGATACAATTTTTCATATTTGTTCCCCATGAATCCACTATTTCAAACAGGATTAGCACAGTTTTTCCAAAGAGCTCTGCGCCTTTGTTTTCCCTTGCCAGAGAGCTTTATGGTTCGAAAAGAGGGGTCATTAAATTTAGGTAATACTTTTCGTGTTTTAATTTGTGCCAAGAAATTGGTTAATAAAATCAGTTCTCTTTTTTGTCAGCACATCACCTCGACAATTTCACAAAATATGTATATATTCCATGCAATTTTTATTGTATTTGAAATTCCATTCGATTCAATTTCAAGTAAATATAATTCAAATAATTTTCATAGTCTCCACAACCCAGTATTGAATGAGGAGCTGAAAGATGGATGGATGGATAGATGGATGGATGGATGGATGGATGGATGGATGGATGGAAAATTTGCATAGTGAAATTATTTCAACCCAGTTTTTTATAGTTACCCATTTTTCTTTAATGTCTGTTGCCTTAAGGTATAGATGTAGTGCACAATGAAAGGGCTGAGCACCATATATACCCTTAACGACCGTCTGTAGAAAAGGGTATCGGTGCAAATGAAAAAAAAAAACCTTGTGAAAATCAACCAGTATAAAGCCGCCTGTCTGATAAATGCAGCACAGTAGCCTCAGGCTGAGGACCCCAAAAGGCATAACCCTGAACCAGACCGGTAATTCCATTGTTTTACCTCTCTGGAAAGAAGGGAGTGAAATAGTCCCATAAAACAAGATCAAAAGCTCTGGAGATCTATCCTCTGGCTCCTTTCATCTCCGAGGTTTGAAGGCCCAGCTAGGAAACGTTCTCATCTGTACCAGAATTTGTTCCTACACGAAATTCCACTCAGCTGCCACCTCCACGGCCCCAGAAGTAACTTTACCGCGTCCCCAGGCTGGTCTCGCTACTGTTAGTCAACCAGGAGCACGGCTACAGCAGAGGATGCTGGGTAACATGTCCCTACACCTCTGGCATGTTATTCAGCTCTGGTCCATTAACCCTGTCTCATGAGTCCTCAAGCTTCCCAAGGTGCCACCTATCAACACTGACCGATGACATCAGTGGGCCAGTAATACCTTGCTCAGTATCCCACCGTAGCCTGAGCACTGAGGCTCATGGAAAATGTAGGTTTTATGCAGGGGCAATTGTAGGAATTTTTTTTAAGATGGGGGATATAATTCATACAGAGGGGCCCATCTTATCATTAGCCAATGATATGTTTTGAATCAGTGAGTGACAAGGGAGGGGGCCAATGGCCCTGTTGCCCCGCCCCCGGTATACGCCCCTGGTTTTCTGCTATTCCTGGAAGCAGGTGTCATTCATTCCCCCATAGTGCGTATCGTTCCTGTCAGGTGCTGCAGCTCTCAGGCAGATGGTGACTGACATGATGTGAAATCGGTTAACAGCCCCTCTGCAGAATGATCTTTAATTAACCTCAGGAGAAGAAGTTTAGATAGAGAGACTCCATGAAGGAGAACCTCCACCATTACATAACAGGCCTCCTCCATAAATTATTCAGACCTGCCCCTTTAAGAGCCACGACTCTATCATTGCATTTTTCTTGGACTAATTTACTTCATTACATTCAGCGTTACTTTGTTGTAACTTTTATTTTACCTAACTAGGGGTTCTTCTGTGAAAGATGGCATATTTTTAAAAGGCATGTTTTCAGTTTTCTTTGTAAAAGAACCCACACCTTTATCTGTCTGTCTCAAGTGAGCCTGTATTTTGAATATGTTCTTAATGATTAATTGATTTGTACTTTATAATTATTTCTTACTAGAGTTTTTCTAGCTTTCATGCTGCCAGTATACCTGTACTCATCTTCTGTGATTGTATCTTTGATTGTTAAAAAAAATAGCGAGTGACACAGAAAGAGGGATAACAGTGTCTAAGCAATTAGATCAGTCAGTATGACACCAGGAGACTGCCGTGCTGTGAAACAGGTGCATGATGGGATTTGTGTGCGTGTGTGTGTGTGTGTGTGTGTGTGTGTGTGTGTGGTGTGTTCCCACAGGGCCGTCCTCGTCTCCCTGACATCTGTGGTGGTGCTTGTCATCAGCACTGACTGGATAAGCTGGGACAACCTGAACCGCGGTTTTCTGCCGAGCGATGAGGTCTCCCGAGCCTTCCTCGCCTCTTTCATCCTGGTTTTTGACCTCCTCATTGTCATGCAGGTAGGGCTCCCTGTTGGCCAATTAAAACATGCCTGCGTCCCCAGCCGGCTCCGGCAGCCTTCCAGCGAGGACCGCGCCGCTTTTTTTGATCACCTGTCGGCTCGTTGCTTGTGACGTCACTGCTCGCGTACCCGCGGCTGCTGTGCGTGTTTCGCGCTCCCTCTGACTGTTTGCAAAATAAGGCACCCCCCCCCCCCCCACACACACACACACACACACACACACACACTGTGTTTAACGTGACATGTGAGACGTCCTCTATATCTCTACTTCCAGAAAGGAAAAAAAAGATCATATTTATCGGTTTCTATGGCGCAGAGGGTATGAATATGCAAATTACCCCTGAAGGAAGTGAGCAAAGCGCAGTTTTTAAAAACGGAATCTTTAAACCAAAGTGCTTCTATCTCATAACACGTGGATTTCATGCTTGTTTTATAATTTAAATGAAATGACATTTTTACCAGAATGAGATTGTTTTGATTCATATGAAATACATTAGCCATCTCCAATTTGTGCTACTTACAATAAAAAAGTGAAAGTTTTAAATTTTAAGTCTTCATGATTTTATAAACGTCATTACTTGAATACAAAGTATACATATATACATATGTATATATACAGTTCCATACAACCTAAGCCTGCTAAATGTTATGTATGGCGGGGACCAGGGTTTTGGCACAGCAATAATTTCCAGACTAATGGAGAGACCTTTCGCGAAAATCCAACATCATAAGATGTGTCAACATGGAGTACATTCATCCATCTTGTCCAGAGATGGGAAGGCTGCACACTGTACTGGGTTTTTGTTACCAAAGCAAATTACCCCATGGAAAAATTTCTGCTTTTATATGTATCAAGGTGAAATGTTGAAAATAAATTGGTTCTATCAAATAGAGATGGGGATTGGCTATATTTTGTGCTGAGAATTGAAAGCCTGTAATGGGCTAAGTCATGGCAGTTTGGTATCATGAAGCGCATACAGAGTGCAGGTGGAGCCGGATGGCGCATAACACAGCGGAACCCCCGTATCCGCTGATTCGCGGTCTACCGCAGTGGGAAGATAGTAAGTGGAAAATTACAAAAATAAACGGTTCATAAGTTTTAAATTCCGCTCCACTCTGAGTAGCCTTTCCATCCCGTCGCGGAAATATAGTTATTTTATTTTTAGTTAATGTTTCTGTTGGTGGCTTATTGTGTGCAATCTATAAGCTAAACTTTATCATAAGCACGTTTATACGCGAAAAACAAGGACTTATATAGTATTCGTTACTTTTCGCAGGTCCGGTGTTCTGTCGAACTACTTCATTGAGTTAGGCTACCGTAGTGCTAATCGATAGCCCTAGCCATAACCCTAACCCCCAAAACCCCCAAGACGGTGGAACTGCACATGCGCAGGAAGGCTCGGTAGCACGTCTCCATAGGTTGATCAAGTGGTCAGATCACCGGCTGTGCGGTAGGTCAGGTATCCCGATAACATACGGGGCACTGCTGTATTTTAATAGTGCTATTTGTTCAAAAACCAAAACCAAGTAGTTTGGAAAATTATTTGGAAAAAGAATGTAAGCATATGACATGTTTAAAATGTGCAGCGGCGAAGAAGTTATTGTTTTTTTATTACTGTTTAATGTTATAAAAACATAATGTTATGAACACTAGACAATATTTAAAATGATTAGTAATGTTGAGTGTTTTACAGATTCAAAAGCATTATTTCAATGACACTGCATGTTTAAGCTTTACTTTGGATTACAGGGTTATGTTCAAAATTCATAGAATAATAATATTGTGCTAACTTTACCCCCATAATGTGTCTCAACCAACCCTGTGTTGGGGCTGGTTGGCACAAGTGCACAACATGACTTTATAATTGAATAAACTATTCACAGTAAGCGTTGTCTGTAATGTGTCAGATTTTTAATTGAAATCTTAAGGGTTATTTGTTATGCAGCTGGGTTGTCATAATGTAATACATGCCTGAGACATATAGCGACACTTTGGTCTTAACAAGCTTTAAACAGCAATAATATAGTCCTATTAAAAACTAAGATTTTAAAGCAATTTAACTCACTAATAGTTTTCAGTTTACTACTACATGTTTTCTCCTTGTTCGGATTACGGTTACTAACACATCTTTGCATCGATGCTGTTATACATTTATATTCCCGAAGGCAAAATTGTTAAAATATATCACAGTGAAGATAAAACATAATCGCCGTCTGTTTCTCTGTACATCTTCTGAGATCAGACACATTCTCCCGTTTCCCAAAGCCTTCAGGCCGACCCTCTTCTGCAAACGCAGCTTATTCACCGTAATTGTGCTTGTTAATTGCGCCGATGCCGTTTCCCAGAAGCGGACTTTCCGTCCCCCTTTGTTTTCCTCCTCTGAACTCATTCACAGCCCCCTCCCGAAGATGCGTTTGTTTTACCGCAGTATTACTCATCCTACCCCGCGCCGCAGCGCTCCGCCTGCCAGCCGCCTGCTGCCTTGGCCGCTTTATTAAAGTGCTTTACGATTTCAATTAGGCTGCGCTACAAACTGCGGAGACCCGCCTCCATCTTGTCAATAAAACAGCGCCCACCCCGCGATGGAAAGAGGGTCCTTTCACCTTCATCCGGAGTGTGGGCCTTTAATCTGCTTACGCGTCTGTAAGGGAAGGACTAATCTTTTACTCAAAACCTAATTAACAGTTTAATTACCGATCAAGCGCGAATTGTCCCCCGAACCAATTGCCCCGTTAAGATTTGCGTGACAGAAGCTGTTGGGTTTTATGACTGACTTCTTCATAAACAGTTTTTGGCACGGTTGCTTCCAGGACATTTTTTATCCAGAGCTAGACTTAATTTTTCATAGTGTATATCGCTGAGTGTTAATTAAGGCCATTTAAATAAAGCTAGCGGACTTTACAAGTTCGTATATTGACTAACCACGCTACCTAGCGCCCCTTACTTGTTATATTTATATAATATTTGGTCATTTTGCATTGGTTTTCAGCACAGACTTGTTGCTCCCTAATACGTCACCTGTGCTTGTAGTTACTTCTTGGAGGTTGCAATAGAGAGCAGTCCCTTAAATTATCTCTACTACTGTAGCTCCCAGTGGAGGATTTTATTCACCGTACTGCACGTTAGAGAAGTCTATCTGTTAGAAACCAAGCCTATACCAAAACTTGAGGTTTAAATGCAAAACTCTTTTCTGATAACAGACACTGGAAATTGAAAAGGATATTGCATCTCTAAACATTTATCTGTGATACAACAGCAAAGTCAAGTCTAGAATGTGCGTGTCTGTGTGGTTCTTTGAATAGTAAATACCGCACAGTATGTCAATATATGTTGTTTGACGTTGAATTTATCCCAGAAGCAGAATCTTGGATCTTCTATATGCACAATACTGATAAAAGCCACTTCATTTTATCATTTGATGCTTAAGGAATTCCAGGCATGCAGGGCTGTAGATTTGAGTTCTTGAAGTTGTTTGTCATAATGTTTATGCCCGTGAGAGCTTCCCTCAGACTAAGCGCTCAGACCTGTGCACCTCAGACCGTAACCATGGTCAGATGCTCGATTTTGCTGCTTGTTTTAAGCACAGATCTGTGCTTGATTAATGTTTCATATAATAAATGTTCTAAATGTAAAAACCGTAACATGAATATTAGCTATAGTGTATGAAGTACCAAAATATTAAAAGCAAATAAGACGCACTGTTCTAGTTAGGGCCCCATCTTTAAAAGTAAGAGCTGACTGTGGTTTGTATGTGGCTTGATCTCAGGACTGGGCATTTCCACATTTTATGGGGGACCTGGACATTAACCTGCCCGGTTTGCACACCAATCACGTGAAAGTGAAGCTTCCAGTTTGCAAGCGGATCTTCAAGGAGGAATACCACATTCACATCACAGGTATGGTCACCCCCCCAGGCCTGTCACATCCGACCCTGTTACAGACTAAGTCTGCAGCACCCCCTATTCCTACAGCTCTTAAGGGCTAAGACCATCCCCCCATTGTGACATCACACCCATGCTTCTCTGACAAACGACAAATGCATTCCCCTGGACGGATGCTTCGGCGGTAGTAAATAATGTCCATGTGTAAACCGTTTTGCATTGCTAAAATAGGGCGGGCCCTTCAAAAGGAGCCGCCGGCGGAACTCATAAACGAGAAATGCAAATGTGACCCCAGATGTCAGACTGCAGGGTTAAATTCCCCTGAACTAGCCACCCTCCAAAGCATTTCCTGAGCCTGTCTTTGCATTAAGATCAATGGCTGTCTTTCCAGATACCTGCATTTCACTAATGGAAGAAAAGTAATGTTCTCTCCAATGTCATACTCCCACGATGGTAACCAACTGACAGCTGGCTATTCAGCTGAAAGTATTGTACCACAGTTCAGTTTAATGGAAACGCTATGCTGCTATTACCTTGACTAAGAAACATTAAAAGGCTCCTTCACTGAAATTAGTTTATTATGCACTTACAGGTTTTAAAAAAACGTGGTTCTGAAAGCGACGGTAATAAGAAAATGTCTGGATTTAATATGAAATTTTGCAAGCCTACTCACAGATGAATTTATATTTAGAAATGGCTATGAGATAAGATTCTAACTGGTGGAATGACTGTCATGAAAAATATGCTTTGGGTGACACATTTAAACTTCTTTTTTTTGTTGAACTGAATTATTTCCTGTGAAATGGTGAACCTTCCAATGACCTATTATGTAATCAGGATGGTGATTATGCACAAGAAATGGCTCAGTTTCCATTCTTACCTTCCTGTTCATCCTACCATCAGGTAAATGGTTCAACTATGGGATCATTTTCATGGTTCTGATACTGGATTTGAACATGTGGAAGAACCAGATCTTCTACGAGCCCTATGAATATGGGCAGTACGTTGGACCGGGGGAGAAGATCTACACGGTGGAGGCTCCTGAAACTCTGGTCGATTTCAACAGGAGCACGTTGACCTGGGAGTGGCGTTCCTCTAACATAGATCCTGAGACCAACCTCACCTACGTCCAACAGGACATGTTTCTGCACAGCCGCTACATCGGCACCAGTCTCGACATCAAATGCCTGGCCTTCATCCCCAGCCTGGCCGCCTTCGCCCTCTTCGGTTTCTTCATCTCGCTGCTGGGCCGCTTCCAGGACAGTGAGCAGGGCCCGGAAAACCGGGACAAGTCCTACGAACGCATCAGGAGGAAATCTCCGTCAGAGCACAGCAAGGAGATGGGCACCACTCCCGAGGAGACCTGTGTCCCAATAGGCACTGCTGTGAAGAGGAGCAGCCTCATGCTGCTGTCGGTGGACACACCACGCTGTGTCTCCAGCTCCAGCAACACCATGTGCCCTTGTTCCCCAGAGGTCACCCACCCCAACATCATCATAGACTGCGTGTCAACAGAAGAGCCGGCTGTGTCTTTTGATCCCAGCCAATCATCTCCCTGATGTGTGGCTGCTGTAGATGAATCAGGAGTCTATCTGCTAGCACCTGTCTGGGCCAAAATGACCTGCTTTTAGAGAGCAGATGTTCCTTTCTAGATTGTTCTAACCCTTTTGAAACCCCCAGCGGGTTTTGTGCTGGACTTTGGACAGTGACTCTGAGGAGCATATGTATGGGAAAGCCAAGCCACTAGTGGTCACCAAAAAAGCTTTTTTTTGTACATTTTTGTAAGGAATATTTTTTAAGGGTCATGGGGCACGTATCGGATATAATATGGTAATCCTACCTCTTTAAGCGTAAATGTGTCGGTGCTTTAACAGTTGAATTTTGTAAATCGATATATTTTTTCTTATCGCTGTGTTTTGGTGCCTAAATAAAATATTTATATATTAGGGACATTTGCAGAACTGTTATTTACCGTATTTATTGTAAAACATCGACGCCGTGCCTTGGCTTATTTCCATGAAATAACTCAGCTTCCACGTTTTTCCCCAGCTGCCTCTGTCTTCGGTAATGGCACTGGGAAATTGCCGATAATAATAAAATGCCTGCAGAAACCCGAAGGTCCCATATTGTATCTTGGGTTACGGTGAGTTTCCCATCTGAGGCGCACCTACAGGCTGAATTCCTCTGCTCCTGGGTGGAAATATGGGAAATATATCAATTTACTGTGCAATGTCAATGTCAGGCTACTTTTTTATTTTGCTTATTTATTGCCTTGATAAAGTCCCCCCACACATCTACCATCCTGTATATATTTACAACTGACATTTTTCATCGTATCTGGTTCGTGTCGGAAGCAGAACGTGCCTTTTTTATTTATCACAATGTGAAGTTACTGGCTCTCAATATTTTTATTTGAGGGTGTGAAAAGGAGGCTTGCTGTGGGATTTCAGAGCATACTTTATCAGATAATTATAAACCTTATTCATCATTACTGTACCTTCTGCTTTGCATATTTTCCGGCTCGTTATATTAATGCAAATAAAATGTCCACAAAATTTGTTCTGACTAGCACTGTCTTATTTCCAGATTAAGCAGGATAAAGCAAACGCAGCCTAACGGATCCTTTTTTAAAGCTCCAGAGGCATCCAGGTTTAGTCCTTATGGAGCTGCACATACTGCGCTGTGTTTCTAAAAGCACTGCACCAGAACTCTCACCGGGAAGCTCACCGGCATGATGGCTTTTCTGTTCCCGCCTAGGCTTCAGTTACCGAAAACCAAAGTGGTGGTTCGGCTAACGAGCTAGGCATTAATGAGCGTGGCTGTAGATCATGGATATGACCTTTGACCCCTCCATGCGTAAAGGAGACCCCACTGGCCTAGCCCGGTTCATTTGGATGTTTTAGGGAAAAGTTAGCAAAGCGCCCGTGGGTGTGCATGTGTGAGTGAATGGTGTATGAGTGTGCCCTGCGATGGGTTGGCACCCCATCCTGGGTTGTTCCCTGCCTTGTACCCACAGGCTGTGGACCCCCCTGTGACCCTGAATAGGATAAGTGGACACAGAAGATGGATGGATGGTATTGTTAGCAGGATGGTGATGGATTTGAAGTGGGGACCTTCTAAACACAGGCACCTAATCTAGAGAGTCACCCACCCACTGACGGTTATAAATTAGGTTAGGCATTCTGCCTAAGAATGACATAACCTATACTAAGTATTCATACTAAATGAACCGTCTTGCTTTCTGATTACCATGCTACTAAATTAATCTTCAGCTGTCTTACTTAACGGCTTTTCTAATTTATTTAATTAAGAAGGAGATTTTGAGAATTAAATCGAGTACAGCGGTACCTCAGTTCTCGAACTCATTATAACTCTAATTTCTTAAAAGTCGAACCAACCAGTTCGAAAAAAAAAATTACCTAGAACTCGATCTGAATCTCAGAAGTCAAACC
>JAODJW010000001.1:4960704-4987326 GCA_026777045.1 Hyperopisus bebe | reverse complement strand
CGTCCCATGCAATTCCAGCCGGTGCCCTTTCCAAATCTATACTTATCGCCCCAGGCTGGGCCCCGGAGCTTCTCTTCCGTCACCGAGGCCCGCAGGATTCAGGGCTGGATCCGTATCAGTGGAATTCTGTGCCAGGGGCCAAAGCTTCCGGAACATGCTCTGCCAGAAGGGCACCCTCCGTGGCCACCTCAATCTCAAACACCGATTAACGTTAAAAAAATATTAAACAACCAAAAGAATGGATATTAGGAAATACAATTTAGGAACATAATCATCTGTTGAACTGTGAATAATTGTCTTTCTACGAAGAATTTTTTAATAGACCTGCTACTTCTGGAGACAGGCTGTATTAGGGGACCCACAATTTTTTACATTGTTAAACAATCAATCACGCAATCAGTCATTCCATCCATCCATCCATCCATCCATCTAGGATATTACGTTTCTCATCTTGTTTTTATTCCTCAGTCTGTCATTATTGTCTGTTGTATGCAGTCTTTGGTTATTGTACACCTATTCAGTGTTGTTATTCTTATTTGTTCGATTTACCTTGCCGAATCCCACGTGCACGCAAATGTGCTTGGTGATAATACAGCTGATCATGAGTCTGATGATCTTATTTTGGGTGTTTTCTGGATGCATATTTCATGTGTTTGCTGCCAAGCAGGCGTGCGAATGAAAGCACGCTGCAGGGGAATAAGGACCCACGGCCGCGAGATGGAAGGTTGGCACTCTCTGCAGACCGGCCGCCCGTCGGAGCCTTAAGCTTAAGGCCCAGGGTAGCTGTGCTTTCCTGGACGGTGCGGCCCTTCGCTGGCACGGCGCTGCTGATCGGCTGCTGTCTCCCAGACGGTGGGAGAGGGAGGCCTGTCTCGGCGCCGAGCGGGGAGGGGGGCATGCTGGAAGTGGACCAGGGGCAGCAGAAGGTTGTGCTTTGAATAGTTCAGGATGATGTGCAGCCGCAACAGACCCAGGCAAAGTAGCAGAAACTGATCGCTGGATGAATTCAGCGTAGTGACATTGAGGTGCCCCCTGTAAGTGCCTGCTTCAAAGTTCCTGACACGGCTTACAATTTTACCATCTAATTTGGGTATTTAAGTTTCTGTACATCAAGCTACTTTTTAGTCAGGGTACAGTAGGGACACAGGAGCCCTGGCAGATTGAGGGGCCCCAGTACTTCAGGGGCCCTTGAATATGTAAAGTAACGTAAAATTTGGCAGGGGTCCAAAGTAACATTTTGTCTTGGTACACCTCTGCTTTTAGCGCATCGTTACCTTCCTGGCATTTCTATGGAGACCTTTTGGTTACAGTTTGGTCAAGGTTTAGTCCCTTTGCAGAGTAACAACACACATGAAAGTGGAGGAGAGTCAACTAAGGAGGACCTTGAGAGTGAGGTGAGCTGGGAACTTCCGACCGTCTCGGAAGATAGCTTTTCATTAAAGGCATTTTGTAGAGAAGAGGAACAGCGATCTTAGGTTCAACCAGAGGAGAACCGATCACAATAAATCCACAGGATCATTAGCAACCAAATGACCCATTTTCAGCCTAACAGAGAGTAATAAAGGGCCTTGCAATTGGCGTCATAAAGAGCTTTGGACTCATTTGCATTCTGTTAGCCGCTCAGCTAATCCCTCGCATTTTCCATACAAACAAGTGTAGTCAAAGCGATAATGATGTCAGTGTTTTCAAGGCATGCGTTTATCAAATGTGTGTTGGGCTGAATTTAAGAAAGATCAATATAGGCATTGATAATCACAGCTCTGATTTTCTGATTTTCTTGCCTATACAAAAAACAAACGTCACTTAACTCCATATCCAGGTATACACAGTATTTTGTTGGTGCCTTCCCAAATTTTCCTTCTTCATTTGATATTTTATACTACCTTGCTGTCTTTAAATTCTTGCATTCAACATGTATTTACAAATATATTTATGGGTGAAAACGTGCAGTCAGTGACAGCACAAAAGGACATAACTATTAATCTTGTAAATGGACAAGTTTATTTCACCATTACACAATAACAAGCCACAGAATAAATTAAACTAGAAATTAACAAAGACCTGGCAAACAACAGAACATGTTCACGTAAGTAAAGGGAAAACCAAACAGATGTTCTTCACTACTGAGAAATACCACAATCCGTCAGAAAGGTAAAGAATTAAAAATTAGTAAACCTTCAACATCTAGTACAGTCATGCCAGTTTAGGTACTTTGTACAGACTTACAGAGTTTGTCATGGATGTTTTCTTGCTCACGGCTACTGGTAGTGGGACGGATGGATCTCTGCAGCCATGAGCTCGCTACAGTCCATCGTCCCTTTGGTACGGCACAAATCTGTATTTGGTATAAAGAGGTTTGCGGGTAGGAGACTCCCCATGGACGCGCGGTACTGTACAAGCGGCTGCGGTGCTCCGGCAGTGGCGCCTAAAGGCACATCGGGTCAACCGAGCAGCAGACGTGTCCGTTCTGCAGGGAGGCAGAGAACATAGGAAAATGCCAAATTACCATTTTTGCCATTATTTACCGCTCTGATATTTAGCAGATGCTTTTGTCCAAAGCGACAAACAAGTGAGGAAAATAGCACATTACAGACATGCATGCTATCAAAGAGAGGACCAAGTATAGGTGCAGTCTGGCTGAGCTTCCAGCAGATGCCCAGGTCTGAGTATCAGCACCAATGGAACAGCTTCTAACAAAGCAAGAACCTAATTAGACGATTAGGTTCCAGGACCAGAAATACAACATAAGAACATTCAGGGAATGTATTCACTCATTCATTGCCAAATTTGCTAAATACCACAAACTAGAAGACGCCACTTTGCTCACTTTGCTGGGAAACGTTATCCGGTGCCACTAAGAACGAATCTGAAAGTCGTTATTCCCTGTCAGGATGGTGAAGGTTATTCTAAGGAACCCAAAACACAAGATACGCATCCGACTAGCTTATTGCTGACACCGGGGCGTGATGAGAACCCCTCAGGTAAATCAATGAATTCTGGGTACTGGGCACTGACTTATGGGTAAGGGCAGAGTTCCATATAGCTGACCCCGAGCTACACGTGCTACGCTTCTCGAATTAGCGCTGAAGCTAATGCTCGGAGCTGCGTGTGTTTGTACGATATATCATCTACTGCTTATAGCTACACGTGTTCTGTACAAACCCGACGCGCCAAAGCAGCATGCGCCATATGGTTGAGTAGCAGCTAATGCGCACGTGGGCCATGCGCCATATGCTACAGCAGAGGCTAACGGGCGCAGCCTCACGAGTCGCGCCACACGGGGCGCTCTAGCGCTAATCCCCTACCTTGCACTGGCAGAGGGTGCACTCCGTGCCGCGCTTGATCCAGGAGGAGCCGCTGAATCGCACCAGGCCGTGCTCGTCGGTGCAGGTCCTGGTGATGTCGTTGCGGATGGTGTCGGCCTGGCAGGGGTCCGCCACGCACCGCGGGCAGCACTCGCCCTCGGGGACGACGGTGAAGTCGCAGTCGACCGGTGGGCAGGACAGGGGCCAGCAGTCCACCTCGCCTTGCTGCGGGCCGGGCACAGACAGATGGGGCTCCGTAAACCGTTAATGCGCCAGACAGGGCTTCACACAGCCGTGCCCGCTGCCTCCCTCCTCTGGGTACGTGAACCGCCCCCCCCCCTCCGTTCCCGATTTCCTCCCCCTGCTGTAAACGCTGCCACTGCCCTGATTGGATTTCACCTGACATTTCGATGAACTCGTTAAAAAAAAAAAAAATACAATAAAATTGGTTATATACCACATCCAGCTTTAAAGGCCTTTACTAAGATTTGATTTACTAAACACTGACCTAAGTACAATAATAATTTAATTCCCTAGCATCTACAGGAATGGAATGAGATATGAGAAGCGTACAGAAGATATGCACTGAACTGGAGTACCTTCACCCTTATTCATAATTGATATGACATTATGCGTTATGATATTTAACACCACAGTGAACACATCTTGATTAAACGACAAGATCCAGGTGATTTAACTTTGATTAAATCCGTAACTGATCTCAGAAGATGCCAACTGCTTTGCTGGTGTCACACGATCTCAGTGGACACTGTTGGTTTGTCTTCATGAGGCACCGGGGATGTTTCTCAGTTCCAAGAATGCAAACAACATACTTGTGATCTCTGCAAGACCGGTCTTGCTAACTTGCCTCCCAAAAACAAACTAGGGGGCACAATGAATCATGGGATTGGTCTCATTTGGCGAGGATGCGACCGACACATCCTTGATTTTTGGGGCGGGGCAAGAACGACATCCGGGCATTTTTGCCGTCCTCCGTACTTCTGTTCTTGAGTACCTGATCTGGTCTTTGGCAGTGGAAGATGCCGTAAAACAGGTACATGTCAACACAAGTGTGGTTAAGTATGCATACCGAGAAACATCTCTGGTGTTTGGTCAACTGCTTTTATGTCACTGCTTGCTGATTGGTAGGTAATTGTGAATCAATAATATGCCGGATCCTGTCTTGGGTCTCCAGGCCAACGGCGCCGCTGAGCGCCTCTCTCTCCCGCGGCAGATGCGGCTAAACCCGTCAAGGACTCTCTCATCAGCGCCGCCCTTGCAGCTAATTCAGTTTATTAGCATTTGACTGCTGGCATTGTGTCTAAGGATTAAAATGGTTCACTATTTCACTTGATTATTACGGGAGAGAGCTGTGCGGCAAATGAAATCCTTTTACAGAGCAGAGATGTGATATTTATTGTGCTATGTATTCTATAACACAAAATCATCTTGTTTGGCTCAGAATAAAGTGCAAATTGTGCAAGCTGAAAAAATAGTCTTCCAATACCTGCCAAAGGTTGTTTCCCCTACTCATCGCTGGGTATCAGAGTTACCATCAGTTGTTACATTTTCCCAGGCGTCAGGTGATTCAACACAGGAAGCACACGGTAATCAAGGGTTCTATTAAGCACCCTGGCCGCAGTCACTGGTGCAGTAATAGTTCTGCTCTCCCCTCTGCGCTTAATGAAAGGACCGGGATCAGTAGGAAAGTTACAGAAGCTGTACCACCTTTGGACTCCTAATGTATTTTTCCACACACTCCTTGTGGGCCTCAGTTTAATTTACTGATTTCTTTTCCAGGGTTCATTATACATGTTTTTTTTTTAACACTAAAGGCAATGTGCTTTCCACAAAATTCACTCGTTTTTGTGGAGAGAGAGAGAGTGAGAGAATTTACTAGGTTTCACAATAAGAAGTTTTTATGTGCTGTCATGGAAAGACCATACATAAATCAACACGAAAAGAAGAGGGTCCACTTTCCGGGGGCCTCACTTGGGCCCTGGTGGTCCGCCTCCCCGTCCATACATCTCCCGTAAACAGCAATCGGTGGTAAATATGTTCCATGACGACTCGCTGCGCCTGCATTCATATTCCGCGAGTCCCTATATGGCGGATGAGTTTGATTTGTTAAAGAGACGGTAGACTCTGTGTGTCGCGGGAGACGGGCGGGAAGGGATCAGCCGGAGGGGTGATTTGAGGTCCGCTGAACAGGAAGCGGCACAAAAAAAAAAAAGGCACAAAGCGCCGTTTGTCCGGGACACTGCAAGCGCCGTTTGAATACCAAGCTCGACATTAGCATTTAGCACAAACATATGGCCAGCGATGAAGAACATCTCAAAGGCAAACGGTGGGGGGGGGCGGTGGGGGGACTGGCTGACGTAATGCTTCAACAGGTTTAAATCCTTGTAAAAATGAATTCAGCCGAAGCCATTAAAACGGCTGAAAACTTGAGGGGATGTCAGCAGACGGGCTGAGAAGGCGGCTGTTTGGAAGCGGTGCTAGGAACCATGTTTGTTCTTCACCACGACCTACAGCGGTCCCTCATGCCCTTCGCAGACTGAAACAAAGACTACCGCCTTCCAAGCACCGTCTTGGCTGGTGCACCTCTTATCAGGCCAGCAGACGCCCTCCCCCCAGGAAGGCTGACAAAGACCGGCACTGCCCCCGTACTCTGAAGGCGCCCTCACCAGGCACTGGCACTGCTGACAGCTCTCCACCCAGGAAGCCCCGGTGCTGTAGGCCAAAAGCCCGTTCTGGTGCAGGCACTGGCTACTGAGGCGCGGGTCACACTCGGGGCAGCAGAAGAGGTCCACGGTGGGGTTTTCGCAGTCGCACACCATCCTCCGACACATGACCAGCCCCGTCTGTGCAGAAACAGAGTAGGAGGGGGTTCAGGGTAGAGGCTGTGGAGACGTTCGATCACTTGAAAAGGCCCATCAGATCCACTCAGGGGCATGTACAGGGGCGGGGCCACAGGGGCACTGGCCCCAGCTAAAAGCTTATTGGCCCCCGGAGTGCCTTCTCTCCTGTCACTCACTGATCAAAAGCATCTCATTGGCTCATAACAAGATTAGCCCCTTTGCATGACTTATGGTCCATCTTATGCCCTCCGCTTTAAAAAGTCCTAGAATCTCCTCTCAATCCACTATATCTCAAACGAACACAGAAAAGACTAATGATTACAATGATGTATCACACAACAAGAAATCTTCCAACTACAGGCTGTGTTATGTGTGATAGACCAGAGCCCATTTCTTAACAACAAATCAGAGAGGCAACATTGCTTATCTAGTCCTCAGGGGGTCAATCAGCTTAATTAACTTTCAATGTCACTCGAAGGTCACAGGTCATAACCGATAAGGACCGTGTTTGAATGGCCACACTCACCCTGCGTTCACGCCATCGACTGTGTCTCAGGGAACACAATCTATTCTGCTCAATTATGCACTAATATTCTCCCAGTCTCCTGTCACTCACCAGCCCCCCCCCCCCCCGACACACACACCCCATTTTCAAATATAATTGAAAACGAATCATCTAATTGCAATTTTTTACGCTTCCTGGTGTCCGTTTCAGGTTTTGCAAAATAAATGAATAATTTAATTGTCACATCCCGGGGAATCATCTTCAGACACCTGCGGCCCTTTCTGCAGATTAAAAATGACATCACTTAATCTGATAATCGATACCTTTCTCATGCTGCATTTACACCCGTATTTACATAATCAGAGATTAGTCTAAATCCAAAACCAATTTTCTATGTTTACAAGGGCGTACTTTTAAGCAGTGAGCAGCAGCATCGCATTTAACCTCCTCCATAGCAATTACACATACCCGCTAGCTGTTCCAGAAAGCTCCATGCAGGGTATCCCCTTGGTGCACACCACTGCCGACTAAAAACATCTCCCCGTGCCAGACTCATTGTACGAGGCTGGCATCACAGTGTCACTTCCACCTCAAAGGATGGCTGTGGGGTGGCTGAATCCCACCAGCTAAAATCCAGATCCACATCCACTTATCATAATGGTGGTTTTGATCATTATTAGCAAACTATTACAGAATCTAAATTGTGGGCGTGGCAGAGAGCACCGGGTCCACCCAGGCAACACGCCCAGCCAATGAATGACACACTGACCTGTCATGTGACCATGGCCGTTGACGCACTCACCTGACAGGAGCATACAGAGCACCTGTCGCTCTCTAGGACCCAGATCTGACCGTTGTGCTTGACCCGGTTGTCGTGGATACAGTCGCCGGTGCAGTTCTTCCCGTGGGGGCACCTGCAGTCGTAGCCGCCCTCCAGGTTGAAGCAGACAGTGTCGTTGGTGCAGCTGTTCCTGTCCGTCCCACATTCGTCAATATCTGAGGTAGTGAGGTGGAGGGGGGGGGGTGCATTGTCGTGATATTCATATCGTAACTCCAGGTTCACCTTCATTTACACATATCAAACTGAGCTGCCAGTTCTAGTCACCGCCGAGAAGTTGTTTACGAAGTGTAGCACTCCCTGATGGCGTGCCAGTTTCTTAACAACCATAACAACGGCCTTATCCTCTCCTCCCAAGGACTATAACTATCCTGTCAAATTGCCATTCTGTATTTATTATTATTGAGATGTTATTTTTATATACTGTTTTATCACCACCTACCAGAATCAATCCCTGTCCAGCATAAGGTATCTTTTTTAGCCTTGATTGGATATAAAAACTGACACATTTAAGCAACAAGCCTTCAAATGTGATTTGCAGAAATGTGCCTGACCCTCACTGGCACTATCCACATCTCCAGATATGGGTGGCCTCTCAGCGGGACAGATCAGAATTCTGCTTTGGCTTCTGTCTGACCTCATTATGGGTTATCTACTGGCAGGAAGGGCACAGCCAAGGGTTTCCTGTGATTTCCTGCTGCTACCTGTCTCATCCCTTTCTCTTTGGCGCTGCCGCCCCCTCGACTTAAATCCGGGTCGTTCATAAACACCAGAGCCTCCTGGAGTCAGGCTTCCGGCAGGCGCGCGACGTTAGTCGTGCTTATGTCAATCTGCAGCGCTTTTTCCCTTTTTGTTAAGTACTCCAGAGCAAATGCTGGGAAGGCTGCTTTGTAAAAATGAATTATAATAACAGATTAATCAAGAGCCAGGCACTTCACTGGCACCCATTAAGGGCTAATGGAGCCTATTTATGTAATCCAAAGGCTTTCAAGTGTTGCGTTGACATTGTAGTTTATGAGGGAGACGATTTTCATAGACCAATTACAAGCGAGTAGCTTCTAGCTTCTTAATGAGGTTTCCCCGTTGGGTAGAGGTGTGTACCTCATGCGTCGGTAACAAAGAGAGGCGGGCCCACCTTCACAGGACTCTCCATTGGCTGAAAACATGCCATTGTCGTGGTAGCCGTCACGGCACTCGCAGTGGTACCAGCCCGGCAGGTTGACGCAAACAGCCCGGCTATCACACTCCACGAAACCACTGGAGCACTCATCGATATCTGCGAGAAACACATACACGTACGCAAACGCACACAGTCAGAGGAGCAACAGCTCCCAGGAGGGACAGAGTCCTGTTGAAGGTTCCCACAAGCTCAGAGCGAGTATCCGTGCTAAAGCAATCAACCTGAAGTACCACATTAGCATGGCCAGATGATACCCCACTGAAGCTTCATAAATTCTGAAGTATAAATTCTGAAAATGGTGTGATGACGAACTTCACTTCTGAGAAGACATAGACACATTTCCACATGACCCAAGTCGCATTGATTTACTATGCTAAATTAAAGAAAGGAAGGAACACAATTCTGTATTGGAGTTTTTAGAACTGGTCTACACTGGGGGGGAACCTGACCTAATAACTGTAGCCCAATGCTGGAAGCTCCACCATGATCCTAGCTGCAAAGCACTAGGAAACCATACACATGTACTGTAATCCAAAGCAGACCTTTTCAAGTGAGTCATACCGCCAGTCAAAGGTGATTCCACATGGACTGTAGAAGTCGGGGTCAGAAAAAGGGCGTTCTCTAGACCTGTCTCTCCACAAACATCACTCGCACTGTGGTGTTACTGATGAATATGAATCACATAAGTGGGCTGCAGTCACAGCGTGAGATCAATCTGCTGCCAGCATAATCTGGTCATCAGGGGAACATACAAGGTAGCTGCCTCCAGCTGAAAGAATGATTGACCCCTCCATATGAATTATGGCCCCGCAAAAAAAATCCTAGATTCGCCACTGCTGATGATTAGTCAGAGACCGTGTCGAGATTCTCTCAAGAATGATGACGGTCTTGGCAGGCTACCTGCTCCGCTTCTCCTTGACCACCACCATGCCAATGAATGAGAAAGCCCAGAATCTCCAGCACCCGTGTTGCATCCACCCCCAGTTCACCTGGCTTCACCGATCAATATTTTGACTGGCTGGGTCCAGCTTTTATATGCCTCCACCCTTCCTGGAGTGAAGGGACACACCGGTGAACAGGGAGGACGAAACAGGAAATCATGTAAAAACTACTTGTGGAGATCGTTCGCCCGTGACTCAGGCTGCGATTACACATGTGGAGTGCGTCGGTCGGATTCCCGGGAACGTAGGCCTTCTCAAGAGCCTGGGGCTGTCCTTGTCATTGTGGTCACCGCTAAACCAATTTCTTTGACAAACAGCGTAATGGTGGCCAATTTCTTACAAGGACCAAAGTAAATCCAGTATCAAATAAAACAACTGGATTTATGATGATGGAAAAAAATAATCTAATATCTCGAATAATATTTAATTAGACTCGCTGGCGTAAAGGGCCGCACGAGAGGAATGTAGGAATATGTGTAAGCCTCGAGGTTTTAGAGTGATTAAATGTCTCCATAAAGCCATTGATGGCTTCTTTATGATCCTCCTTGATGCATTATTCTGAGCCTCATTACGAAAATGGCTTTGTTCAAAGATTGAGCCTACTATCCGAGCCCCTCACTGGATCCCATCGAACGGAAAAAATCCAGATTCTTAACTGGTTTATGGAGTAATGGGATTAAAATCTATTGCCTAATGAGGTTGAGCTCTTTTATTAATTTCTCCAGGATAAATAATTAATTACTTGTCCAAGACATTGCTTAGAAGACACTTAGTCACTGTGACTAATATCTATCACCTACGGGGTCTTGCAGACCATTCAGTGTGAAATGAAAAAATCACCTCTTTTTGTGCAGGATTATCCAGAAGATTGTACATTAGCTGGCCTGCAGAATAAACCTTGCCTTCGAAGTGAAAACGCCTCATTTTGAAGTGTCTTTCATTTGCAAATATCAATTTTTCTTTTAAAAGAAAGCAACTAGATTCAAGAGAAATAACATTCAGCAAACTTTAACATGGATTTTAGCCTCCAAAACCAGAAACGATATTAACATATTCTTCTTAGACACTCACATTTTCCTATGAGGAAACAGGAAGCGATTTATGAGACCTTTGGGAAATAACGTGGGGAATATTATACCAACTGGGCCTTCAGAATATTCTCGCTGTGTTGCCATTAAGCTCATTTGTCTACATTCCTCACACTAAGCAAGCAACATACAGTTCTCACTTCCCCCCCGTGGTAAATGTCCTGCCCCCCACGCTCTGACAAATAGCCGAGATGGCCTCCATTTTAACCGGTCAGGTTGTAGCCAAGGGGAATCACACTGATACTGAACAGGTAAGACCACAAGGGACTATTATGTAGATACAACTGACTGCGTGAAATGCGAATGGCTTCACTCCGAGGAATTTCAATCTTCCCCTGCCCTGGTAAAGCAAGATCCCTGTGCTTTTTATAACTGCCAATTGTAGGAGATGGGACACACAGACTTTAGATGTGCAATATGATTCAACAGCTCAGGCACATGCAGTGTACCGGAGGTATTTAAACCATGATGCCCTACCAATCTGTCTTCAAAGATACAGTACAATGGAAAGAGAGCAATTACTATTTATAAAATCCAGGCTGCCTCAGAATTATAAATACACATCAATGTAATCTAGTCTATATTCTTATCTAAGCTTAGTTGTTGCATGGGGCATATGAACAATTACAAGGGCTTTGAATGTCCTCTTTTGGTGTATCTGGCAGAAGCGCAGAACAGGGGAACTGTAATGAAACAGACGGTCTTACTGAGGGTGATGACCTGTTCGGTATAATATGTCCTGGTGCTGAGAGACGGGTGGAGTTCGTCCTTGAGGAACAGTATTAGTTTGTCCTGCCCTCAGCAGAAGCCTAGTCATGTCAAGTGCAGATTCCACAGCTAGGAAGAAATGAAAGGTTTTGCCTTTCATGGAACTAAGAACCTGGGAGGTTGGTATTCAGGAGTGTGGTTTCACAGACTGGACCTTCGAAAAATAGACTTCACATGAGTTTGAAAGGCCCCCCATGAACCAATCAAATACTGGTGGATGGGTGATCTGTCAGCCTTTTAAAGTTCTGGACATTTCTCAGCACCCATATCATCTCGAGAAGCTTTCTGCCAACTTCTTGGCCAGAGAGCCCGATATTGTTGACTTAAGATGATGCAGTTTGGTGACCTGCTGGCTGTGCCCAGACCTGTCAGGAGATGGAGGTGACATGAAAGACCCAGTGAAGCATACCAAAGCACTGCTGCAGCACCTCGATAATTGACAAACTAGCATGAAGAACAACCTCGTCAACTGTCACACAATGCAATCACAAAGCCCCTCTGAAGTTTTCAAATGTTTTTTTAATGTCAGATGGTCAATGCTTGGGCGTGCTGATATTGCAGTATTAAAAGGTCAATTATCCAACACAATAAATCCACCACCGCAACACTGAACAGCATCATGCCAGCTCCAGCTGAGGATTATGGGTAATTTGTCACAAAAAACCAACAAAAACAATGCTCCATGAGGAGATACCAGATTACAGAAAAAAAACTTTTTATTTTAGTTTTTTGCTATTTCAGAATCCGTGTTTTATTTTGATGTACATCTAAACAGACTTCAAGCTGACAGTGTGGCTGAATCTGTCAGGATCATTTTCAGACCACAGGTACAAAAACTCACACGTTGTCGAGAACCAAACATTGCCTACAATGCTATTTTGCTTTTAGATTAACCAAATGAACAGAGCAGGTTTTGCTTCTTGCCTGTGACAGTTTTTGACATTCAATTTACATCAAATTATATGCATTATTATCATTTTGTGGCTTAACAAACACTATTTCAAGTGACAAACTTGCAGTGTGATGCTCCATCCATTCACGGAGTATAAAATAAAACCAACCGGGACCTTTAACCACCGTGCTTCTGGGTGCCAAGATGAAATACGGACAGGTTTCCATCACCGGTGCAAAGCGGATACCGTTTCCTAGGAAACGGGCACTTTTAAACCAGAGTTATGACAAACACGGCGTTTCGCTTCAGAAGAGTTGAGGCGGCGGCTTCCCGAGGATCTAGATGGCTTCTGATGGGAGACACATTTGGACTTTCAAAGAGCTTTGAGAGGTGGCCTGCCCTGCACTCCAATCGGGCTGGTGGCTCCGCCATCAGGACCCCACTCTCCGGTCGCCATAGAAGCGAAGGGTCGATAGGCGGAGGAAATGGACACGCTGGGTTTTTCCTGCTCATTATATTGAGTGACGGGCCAGAAACAAAGGCTCTATTAATCCTCCTCCTCCGTGTGCCCACGGCGGGCCTCTGCTCCCCTGGCCTTATTACAGATACTTCACAAGTGCTCCTTCCAAAACAAGGAGAGCTAGAGGCTACATCAGCCAGGAAACGTAGCCCTCGGTGACTTCTTATCTGAAGCGGGGAATGGCGACCGACGACCGCGACCAAACATAATCAAACTCAGCAGCAAATGCATATGAGGCATCAGTAAAGTACCTGTTTTTAACCCCGTTAAAGCTAGCTAATTGCTACGGATTAAAGTTTAGTGACTTCAAAGGTATAGCATGTAGTAACGCTTTGGCCTTGTGTTTACAAATTACAAGAAGCTTTCCACATGCCACAGAAAGAGCTGGCCGTTCTTTTCAGAATTACCGTCTTGCAAGGGATGTAAGATCTTGCAATACTGTGCAATATGCCAGAGAACCTATAATAGCCTGAAGTACTGGGGATCAGTGCTTCATATCTACAGTTACTCAGGCTCTAGTACAAGGCCCTTAACCCCAATTGCTCCAGGTACTGGCTGACCCTGCTCTCTTCCATGCCGCTTTGGTCAAAAGGGTCCATTAAATGTATAAACGTAAATGTAATTTTCATAGTTTAGTTACTGCTTATTCTGTAATACTGTAAGTTGAGTATAAACTCTTCTGGTGTTATAAACAGAGTTTGTGATTCTGTTTTTAAATTGCCAGTCTTCCGTGGTACTGGTGAGTTTTGCACTCTGGCATAGTGGATATTTAAATCATCACAATTCTCCACAGCACTTTTTGGGTCGAAAACAAATAATTCAATAAATCACAGAACATTCTGTACAACATTGCGTGGTGCTGGGTAGTGAAAATTTCCCCTGCCTCTGTGGTGCCAGAAAGTACACAATGTGGCCCATACCCAGCATGGAGACATCTGAGAACAGGAGAACCAGTGCTCTCCTATCCCACTGGGAGGACCCAATAAGGTGTGGCAAACTTCTGTTCTGAATACTTCTTCCATTACAAAGCCCTACTTAAAACGACAGACTACAAAAGTAGTTCAAATAAATGACATATAAAGAAGTTCATATCCCATAATATGGTCAGTTCAAAGCTAAAATGGCAAATTATTTAAGTTCAAAATAACACTTCCTGTGTCTGTCTTTCATTTACATATATTTAGCAGCAGCTTTTATCCAATGCAATATGTGTGTGTGTGTGTGTGTGTGTGTATTTTTGAAAGCTGGGTCAGACAGCCTTGCTGAAGGATAGTAAAATCACACTGCTCATTTTAGGATTTGAACAAAATTCTGATCACAGGCACAGAATCCTGACCCACTGAGTCACACCCCACTCCTGAGTATCTTTCCATGGAAGAATTGATCAATTCCAGCACAACATGCTAATTTACCTGATCACAGAATATGGGTCATTAACCGGACCATGCAATTACGGACGCCATATACCTGATCACAGGGTATGGGTCGTTAACCTGACCGTGCAATTACGGACGCCATATACCTGATCACAGGGTACGGGTCGTTAACCTGACCGTGCAATTACGGACGCCATATACCTGATCACAGGGTACGGGTCGTTAACCTGACCATGCAATTACGGACGCCATATACCTGATCACAGGGTACGGGTCGTTAACCTGACCATGCAATTATGGATGCCATATACCTGATCACAGGGTACGAGTCGTTAACCTGACCATGCAATTACGGACGCCATGGCAACAGATGGTGGCACAGGCTGATAGTTTTGAAATAATGCCACACACATCCAGTTCAGCTAAGGGGCGCAACGTAGTTATCGCGGCAAAGCTGCCCAGACTTACGCTGATCTTCATTTTACTCACATCACATTTCGGTTCCCTGGAATATATTGTGAACCTTGTAAATTGCATTAAGAAGCTTTGCATTTTTGGCTAAGCCGTTAAAATGGCAACCGGCGATTACGCTAAAATGAGAAATGTCTGTTCTACATAATGGTGATAATAACAGCGAGCTCGTTAGCGAGCGATAGCCCCAGTTTCTCACTGAGCTGAAATGCAATACCTCGGAATATCATAAAATAGCAAATAGGTTAATTTACTCTAATCTCTTGTCATGTTGGATTCTCAGTGGCATTGAACGCTGAGCAATATTCCAAAAGAGTGACATACATATTTTATACCTGCTGTTACATGTAAAATTTAAGAGAATACTGAAAGGGGTTAATAGCATATCCTCTGGGTCTTTCACTGGTTGAATATTTAAACTGCATTATTTGTTTTAAAAGACTGACATTCCTATCCTGATTTAATTATACCCAAGGAGGACTTTTCCATTGTGGTTGTCACAATGACAGGATTGGAAAGCAGGACTTTGTTACAAAGGTCTTTGGAAAGGTAGGTGGTCTCACCAAAGAGCTCCACCCACACATGTGAATAACTGGAATTCCTGCCCATCAATACTATCCTCTCTGGCGGGCAAACCTCCAAGTTAGGGCTGCCACTAATGACTATTTTTCTATGGATTAGTCTATGATTGGTTGATTAATCTAAATGATTAATTTTCCTCCAGGAAATCAAATAGAACGTTTAATTTAAGTTGATTTTATTTCGACAACAACAAACTGTATGTTGTTACAGGGCTTTAGATAATGGATGCCGGCTTTTCAGCACTACACAGACGTTATTTTCATCCACAATTTAATAAGCAAATTTATAGTGTGCTTAAAATATTAATGAAATGCACATTGTGACACCTAAAAGTTAGTAATCTGTATAATTTTGGCGTATCTTTAGGCTTATTAAATTTGGTTAGCGCAGCATGCCACATGTGACTGTCTTGGTAAATCATGAAAGCGATATGCACTGAAGTCAGGAAAGGGACAGATCAGCAAGCACAACATCTTTTAAAAGAGGAGATGTTGTGGATAAACAAGGCAAAAAGATGTTCGCTTTTTGCTGATTGAAGTCCAACACGGTTTTTTTTTTGGTAAATTTAGTTTTCATTTTTATTTCAATTCATGAATTATTTTCTTTTATTCAGTGTCTGTTTTCGTTTAAGTTTTAGTTTACGAAAATAACACTGGTCCCAACAAGCCCAATGCGCACGAACATGCACTGGCACTGTCAATCCACGTCGAACAAACCTAGATTTAACCTAAACATTTTCTCAAACACATATTATGGAGATTCTAAAGTAGTCGGCAGACAACTTTATGGCTTTAATAATGAGTGTATTTAGCAGCTACAAGGACAAAAGCTCTCTGTACTAATGGTAATTTAATAAACATGAACAGACAACGCTTACGGTGCTTTTGCCTACTCTGGCGGTCCATCATCCAGAATAGTGCACGTGTGTTCTCTCTTCAGGCTCTCGTGCATTGCACTAGTGCCCCTGTAGTGTGCCATTGAGCGTCACACGGTGAAAAACCACCTTTTTGTTTTATATTAATTTGAACTACTCTCATAACGTATTGTTATTAAAAGAAAACATTTGTTATAATGGACTGAAGCATTTTAGAAATCATAGAGGTAATTTTATTAAAATAATTTGAAATATCGATGCTGACGAATTTTCAGCGTCAACGTCATCGACTACATTGACTAATCATGGCAGCCCTACTCCAAGTACTCACTGCTGACAGGACTTGGGCTGGTGACTATGCATACTCAGTGCTGCCGGGACTTTGCTGACTATGAGTATTCAGTGCTGACAGAACCTCAAACTGATGACTACCAGTACTCAGTGTTGACAGGATTTGGGCTGCTGCCTACAGTACAAGCACACCTTCCTGACAGGACTTGGGCTCCTATTTACAAGTGCTCACTGCTGACAGGACTTGGGCTGCTGACTATGAGTACTCAGTGCTGACAGGATTTGGGCTGTTGACTACAAGTTCTCAGTGATGATAGGACTTGTGCCGCTGCCTATAAGCTCTCATTTCTGACAGGATTTAGGCTACTAATTACAAGTACTCAGTGCTGACAAGACTTTGGGCTACTTACTGTACTACAAGTACTTAGTGGTGATAGCACTTGAGTTGCTGCCTACAAGCACACCTTCCTGACAGGACTTGGGCTCCTGTTTACAAGTACTCAGTGTCGACAGGACCTGGGCTGCTGACTATGAGTACTCGGTGCTGACAGAACTTCAGACTACTGAATTCGAGTACTCAGTACTGACAGGATGTGGGCTATGGGAGAACTTGCCATCTCCGCATATGGAATGGAGGCAGGATTCAAACCCCCGGCACGGAGGTGTGAAGCAGCGGCATTACCTGTTGTGCAGCCTATACCTCATTTACACTCACCATTCATTGCTCTGAATTCCCACCTGGGCTCAGACATACATTAAAACCCACAAATCAGTCACATGACGGACTGGCGGCTCAAAGCATGTTAGCTTGTTCACCGCCTCTGTGCGTCTCGCTCCACTCGGGTCAGGAGCCCCAACTCTTTAATCGATTCTCCTCCAGGCGAACGCGAACCTGGTGACCTCATACGATTGCCCGAAGCACCGTTGTGCAGAAATAACCCAGCATTCATGAATATAATTAATAAAACCCTCTGACACTAGAGCTGACAGCATTCAGCGATGTTGAAATTGTTGAATTTGTAATTACACTCGCACGAGTACCAGACATCCAGCCATGGGACCCAGTTCCTGCTCCCGCAACGAACAAATGAGATGAAACGGCAAATGCATTTAAAAGGATAATGTAGAAGTATCAGAGATCAGTGCAAAAATGCACGGGTAAACAAACAGTGTAAAGGTGCAGAATGAAAAGTTCAGCCCTGCCACATGAATATATTCTTCAAGATGTGGTTTCTGGCGTTCCAAGGTTTGGGAAACTGGTATGAGCGACTCAACGCTGCCTCTACTGGCACATGCACAACTGAACCATGTTCTCGCCTCTGCTCGGCCATCCTTAATTGCATTGGCATTTCGGACCTGCTCGGGTACACGGGCGAGGGTGAGAAATCGGTCCCTTTGTAACGAGGGCACTGTGAATCTGAGGTGGCACCTTTACTGCCCACAGAAACACCTACAGCCCTTCTGGGGCTTCGCCGCCACTAATTAGCACCCCGGGAACCAACATCTCATCCGTCACGTCTTCCTCCCTGCCAAATGCATCCCGGTGACCTCGCTGCCCGCCCTCTTCTCCCATAGCAGGACTTCTTGACACCAGGTGACACAGTTGTCACAAATACTGGATGGACTTCTGATTACGACGGGTAAATAAAGAGCAAGTGATACAGTGAGGAGAAACATGTTCTGCATCTTTGATTAGTACTGTATATCCCTGGGAGCTGAGTTTGTGAGGGAATAGGAAAAATTTTCTTCTGAGAGAGTTTGGGTCACTATCAATAAGGCTGAAAACACATTGTCAAGACGATGGATAAATGTAATTTTTAAATCATCTAGTTCACAGTGTTTGAGTAATGTCCCTGCTTCCATCGCATATTCCGCTGCAGAGAGGTCAGCTGACTCATCGCTTTCAAATGCGAGGAAGAAAAACAGATCAAGGGCTTCCTTTGCTGTCAGGTTAACTCCCTTTCTTGTAGCACCATGACTTTTCACGGCCAGTGAAGACAGTGCCGGGAAGCACTTGGCGGTCATGCATGGGAGCTGATTGGTCAGAAGTGCAGCAAGGTCAGTTCAAACGAGGCCATCATTTAAAAGCAGATGACAACACTCTGCATAGTTGAGCATGACAGTGTACAACACATGTACAGCTCTTGTTAATTTATATATTTTTAATTGACTATTTTAATTGACTACCTTGTTTGCACTAGGTGCATTTTCTTGGGGGATCATCCATCCATCCATCCATGGAACCCGTGTCTTGAAAAGCCCTTATCAGCTCAAAACATAACAATAGTATCTGATCAAAAATTAAAGACACATGTTTGGGTCCATGCTAATATCGAATCTGTCAGCCGTGTAATTTATACACCCATTCTTCTCACCAAAGCACTTTAAGGCTATTTCAATGGCTGAGTATGTCAGGGAGCAGGTAGCTATGGCTGAGTATGGCTGGGAGCAGGTGGCTATGGCTGAGTATGGCTGGGAGCAGGTGGCTATGGCTGAGAATGTCAGGGAGCAGGTTCATTTGGTTGAGTATGTCAGGGAGCAGGTTCCTATGGCTGAGTATGGCTGGGAGCAGGCGGCTATGGCTAAGTATGGCTGGGAGCAGGCGGCTATGGCTGAGTATGTCAGGGAGCAGGTTCATTTGATTGAGTATGTCAGGGAGCAGGTTCCTATGGCTGAGTATGGCTGGGAGCAGGCGGCTATGGCTAAATATGGCTGGGAGCAGGCGGCTATGGCTGAGTATGGCTGGGAGCAGGTGGCTATGGCTGAGTATGGCTGGGAGCAGGTGGCTATGGCTGAGCATGGCTGGGAGCAGGTGGCTATGGCTGAGTATGGCTGGGAACAGGTGGCTATGGCTGAGTATGGCTGGGAGCAGGCGGCAATGGCTGAGTATGGCTGGGAACAGGCTGCCATAAAAGCTTTTCAGTGTCCGCTGGCTCCACCCACCCCTCTTTTCCGCAGAAGCAGCAAACTGACATGTTGCTCGGTCTTCCTCAGCCTTCATTAGCTTTAATTCTATTGTACTTTATATTTCTGCAGTACAAGATGACGATTTCCTGGAAGTGGGCGTCACATATGGCTTGAAGAGGGGAGACAGGGATTGGCCGACGTGGTTTGGCTCGCTGTTGAGGTGCACGGTGCCTTTCTTCAGTCGCCCACACTTACTGTGGCTCCCCGTCTCTGGCCATTGAGCGCATGAAAAGGTCAAAAGCTGCCTAGAGATGTGGCTTTCAGAAGAGCAGATGCAAGCCCAGTCAGAAAGGCAAGCAAACACCACGAGAGTCGCACTTAAGCTGCTAAACACCCCCCTTAGCTGCATACAGCCACCCAGGGCCGTATATAGCATAGCGGCTGGGGCATTGAGCTCAGGAGGCTGCTGGTTCAGGACCCGAGCATGACTCAGAACCACATACTGTATGATGCCTCAAACACAGCTAAGCTGCTAACAGTTATCTAAGCCTCTTGCTTTTGGTTCCTGGCGTTAGGACTGCATGCATATGCTGATGTGGCTAAAAGCCAAATAAGATGCACTACCTGCTCGACTTCAGCCTAAGCGGGGGGGGGGAAAGCACCACCGCATGAAATCCATGCACAGAATGCACTGTGTGGCTGTTCCCTTAGGATCTATACTGTAGCATTAGCACTTTGACAAACGTGTTCAGAGACATACGCAGGAGGACACTGTTATTCCTCTAAAACCCCAGTGCCATTCAATCTCACCGCTCCGTAATCCGCCTCGTAAACCATTAGATTGACCAATGCAGCGCTATACCCCAAAGAGAACGTAATGGTATGAGCCAGGAGAGGATCGCCTACCTCTGGAACCTATTTAGATCTCCGGAAGGGGAACGAGTTGCCATTAAATACGGCTAAATTAATTAAATGTCTTTAAATATGATCAAATTAATTAAATGATGCAACATGGGTCTCGAGAGCCCGCTGCCTTCAGATCCGGGAAAGTGCATTAATCCGTGGCTCACAGCAGACAATGCCCCCCCCCTTATCTGCCGTGTATTCTTTCAAGTGAACTCAAAATAAATCCCGGTGTAATTAATTCAGCTCACACCTGCGTATTTTTTTTTTTCTCTGCTAAATTTAACAGCGTTTTTCCATGCAGCTAGAGAAGGGAAACCACGATGAGACTATCTCAGCTTCGCCTCGGAAAGATCAGGATAATGTAAATGTGAGAAATGAAAGGGAAGAGCCACGACAGACTTTTTTTTATCTCGTCCAAATCAGAATTTTGATTATCAGGGGGCCTCACTAGCTATCAAGGGTGAATTAATGGGTAGGCCAGGGGATCTCAAAATCCGGACCGCAGTCCGGATGCGAACTGAACCGTAAGTTAATCTCGACCAAGCCTGTAATGCGCCTTATGGTTAACATAAAATGGCTTGTTGGTGTTGTTTGAAGTACAAAAACACATTGTAGAACCACCGTACCTCAGACACACATATCGCATCAAAACCCCCCATTAAATCAGTCTTTGCATTAAGCTCACATTACTGTTACACATCGATGTCTATATCAAAATGTATTGTTAATTCATTAAAGTGCATGAAACATTACAGGTTGCAGGGACTTCAATCGGCAACACCAAGTTAAGCTGCTCCTTCTTGGTGTCTGTGGTCAGCAAGCCACAACCTGCTCAGCTTCCTGTTCTGGACCGAGATACACGGGGAACGATGCCTCACCACGGTGACGGAGAAGCACCACTGGAGCCTCACCTGTCTCACACCTCTTCCCGGTGAATCCTGCCTGGCAGATGCAAGTATCTGGGGACACGCAGGTGCCACCGTTCTGACACAGGCCGTCACAGAGGGCTGCGAGGGGAACAACAGGGGGAGATAATCAATATCAAGGCTGGGTGGTTCGAACCCAGGCTCAGTGACATGGCGTGACTTCATTGGCGGGGACCCATTCTGTGGAAATCCACAGGAGAGGGAATTAAGCGTCTATTGCGTTGCCCATTCGATTCCTATGACACATCACCTCCGGAGGGACGTTTCAGTGAACTTCTCACCTGCACAGGTCATTCGTAAATGGAGAAAATGCTGGAAAAGGCTTACACCTAAGGCTGTCAGACAGCGCTTAATAAGGTAGGCTGCCCAAAATAATGGGTCACGCTCCAAAGGCACCATGGGAGCACTCAACCCCTCTCAGGACACAGTGACCCACCATCAGGACCTGCTGCCCACGTTACTGGATCAAGGAGCCAATCACATGACGATGCAACCAGGGACGGGACCCAGTAACCAATCACAGCAACCATGCACAATCATAGGATTTGATGTCTTAATATAAAATAAAATTTGCTCAATGTCTAAATCAATATCTACTTAAAATTAGATAACGAAGATGAATAGTGGACACTAGGAATAAATTATCTACACAATGAGGGTGTTCTCCAGTGTGACCTCTGTAACCTAATGATATCTATACAACAGAACAGTGTTTCTCAACCCTCTCCAAGATGCCCCCCAGACAGACCACATTTTTGCTCCGTCCCACAACACCCAATGTTCCACTCAGCTGTACCAGGTATTCGGTGTCCCTGATTGGTTGGGAGCTCGGAGGGAGCAAAAATGTGGACTATGGGGGGGCGGGGTCCTTGAGGACTGGGTTGAGAAACTTTGCAGTAGATAATACCAAGATGCGACATGCTATGCTATGGAGGTGGACAGTGGGCCTTGGAGGGTGGGCTGGGGGGGGTCTTGGGCCTTACCTTTGCAGAGTGTCCCATTGCCCGTGTAGCCCGGCTTGCAGGAACAGCTGTGCCCCCCCACGGTGTTGAAGCAGAGTGCGTTCTCGTCACAAGCGTGCTGGCCACTGTCGCACTCGTTATGCTCTGTGATGTCAGAGGAAAAGAGGGACTGTCAGAGGCCCCGCCCAGGCGGTCTCCGCAAGCGACCCAAGGTTACCGTCATCAAGTGCAGTAGACACCCGCTACAAACAGTTCTGTCAGAACAAAAACAAGGCCGCTTCCCAGGTCACAGACCGGCGCTGGTGGAGGTCCAGGCCGCTCGCTGTGACGGATACCCCCTGGAACCTTTAAACTGTGACATGCTGCTCTGACAAGGCGCGACTATCAGTGTCAAAACAAATCAGAAACACCTCCCCGAGGAAGGTCTGACGCCTCCCATGTCCCGTCCACCCGGCCCGAACCTGACGTCTCAGAAAAACTCTATTTCCTAGGGAACGTCCTCCAGGATTGCAAAGGGTAACCTTCTTCCGGAAAGTTCTGTCGAGTGAAGCCCTTCAGCTTGTCGCTCACTGTATCCGTGTCTCAGCATCGGGCCAGTGGGAAGCCACGTCAGGGATATCCCAGAGCGGGAGGGGGGCCAGTAATGAGCACTCATTTCCTTAACAGCCGAGCGCATGATACTAATGTCGTGTGTCGTAGCGGTTTGGACGTGAAGCGAGAGACCACAGGATCTGCCGCTTGCCAGAAGGCCAAACTGCTCGCTCACACTGCGCCATGCAGAGAGGCTGAATCGCATTCTCCTTACATCAAGAGGCGAATTTTATATCATTTAGACTGATTATTAAATGCAGGCTTTTATTCATAAACAGTGCTTGAACTGGAGAAGGCAACAGAAATCCATAATGGGTGTAAATGAGTTTGCAGCTGACCAGCAGTGCTTCTGCACGGCAGTAATGCCTCTGGGTCTGCCTCTTGCTCCTTGAGTGCCATGAAATCCATGATAACAGTGTCTCTGCTAATAGCACAGAAGCCACAAAGCTGATCCTGCAAGAATCACCACTACTTAACGATTGTCCTTCAAGACAACAACGATAGCTGCCATGCGGGCTGCCATGCGGGCTGCGATGTGGCTTAGTGGTTCAGGACTCTGTGCTCCTACTTTGATGGTTGCTGGTTCACGTCCCATGGCTGACAGAGTGATGTCATCAGCAGGCCCTTGAGCGAGCCCCGTAACTCTCAAGTGCTACAGGAACACTGGCTGTTCCTGCTGTCTGACCCAAACGTAATGGAAATTAAAGCTGCTTTTTTTGCTCTCCTCCCCGGGACAGCATTGATGGTCTTATGGTTCAGAGGCCAAACCTCAGAGTGGGCAGGAGAAGCCAGGAGATTCTCCAGCTACACAGCTTGTAAATGAAGAACTGGAAAAAAATCACTGGAAGATGGCCCACAATTGTTTTTCCACATTGTTTGTTCTTCGCTGCTTCCGTTCTCACCTCCTGCCTTCCATCTAATAACCCCCGCCTAAGTGTTGGAGGAGGCCAGAACTCCGGGGGGGTCGACGCCCTTCACCACTAACTACTCGTGACAGTGAGCTCAGCCTGAGGCCGTGAACACAGCCACCGGCCTGTGACAGCGTAAATGACACCAATTAACTTCTGTAATTACAATTCTTAACACTCCCGCCCTGCCGAGATCCGGTTGGGACTCTGGACGCGCAGCCCTGCCCGACCCGCTGGCTCCGGGGGCCCCCGTGTGCTCCGTTTAGGGCCTCATCTTGACTCATCCCCCGAAGGGGGTTGAAGGTGCGAGGCCAGGCTCAGTAGACAGCGCGTGACCGCAGTGACCCGAGATCGACGGCATTTACCAACATCTCACACCCGGCAGGAGCAGTTCCGTCACCGTCGGGATAAACGGGGGGACACGGGCCAAAGGGCGACGGAGCTCGGCGCCATCCGGTGCACTGTGGCCGTCATGACGGCTCAAAATCAACAGCTGCACCATGACAAATACAGGACTGTGTGTGTGTGACTTTCAGGCAGCCTGCGGGGAAAGGGTTAATTTATGGATATCAGTTTTCAGACACGGTCCGTTATTCCACCGGGCTTTTAACTCGATATCCAAGGTGAACGCAAACTTCGCTTCGCCTTCCGGGTGAGGTGGAACAGAATCGTAACAAGAATTTTCTGGGGGGAAAAAAAAATAAAAAGAGCAGCAGAAGATAACGCCTTTCTTAGTTAAGATCAATTCCATTATCTTTTCCAAATGGAAACGGCTGATTCGAAAGGAAACACTGACATTTTACTGATTCCCTCAAGACCTCAGATGACAGTTCGACGGGCACGTCACATGGAAGGCTCTCTAACGCTCACCATCACTCACAGTTAAAGTATGTACCAAATAATTTGGAAAAGAATGGAATAAAATAGTGATACTTCATTCATTCCTGTGGGGAAATTGTCTTTCCACCTATCTCACGTTGTTCCCTAAGACACAGACCTACAGGTAAGAGACATCTCGCAGGAGGAGGTCAAAACGCAGTGCCTGGTAAACACTCCTTTATTTGCCACTTGAACAGGTACACTGGAAGGCTTCTCTCTGCATTCCCCATTTTGCTCTCCATGAGATACACAAAGAGGTGAAAGTACGGTTATAGGTTGTAGTACTGGCTTCAGGTGTGCGCAGCAGCCCCACAGCTGGGAGTTATGGACCTCTCTTAAGGGCCCACGAACGTGTGACTATTTTTTCGAGGTTGGGACTCAACCCAGCAACCTTCTGGTGACAGTCGCAGACGTTTAACCTGCCGAGCCCCACACCACCCAATGTTCCAGCTACATCCAATAAGTATCTGGAAGGAGCGACAGAAAAAGAAATCCCAGGGTAGCCCTCCCATGCCGGCCACGTTGGTTTGAATCTCAGCATCCTGCAATCTCCCGCCGCGTTTCCTGCTCTGCGTTCAATGAGTAAACAATCAATTATGCAAGTTCTGTCAGCGGAGACGCCCTCCTGCTTAGGCTGCTCCGCCACGGCGCGGTTCCCCTGACAGCTATCCGCCGGTCTTCACCTTTCATTAACTGAAGGCGTTGAGGGAGGAGAGGGGGCCCTCCATCGATGTGGAATATTTACACTGGAACGTAGCTCTTTGAAGCAGGCTGGGAAGCCAGCAACAGCGTCTGCCCGGGGTGGTCAAGGCCAGAATGGGCCGGAATGTGTGGAACGGCCATACTCGGAAATGTCAGCGCCGCAGAAGGGAGAGCCGCCTCTGAATGCTATACGGCCGAAAGAATCGGCACTGAGGCGACGGTCTGGGGGGAGCAGGGAGCTTTAAGGTTGGGGGGGGGGGGAGGCAGCAGATGCGAGGGCTGCACGGCAAAGAGACAGAGAGGAAAATGAAAGACAGATAGAGAGAGGGAGGGGGAGAGATAGCAAGCACAAGAGAGGGGAGGAAATCGACGATGCAGTGTCTCTGTTCCGCTGCTTTGGCTTGCGCGCCACGGAGAGGAAGTCATCCTGTTAATCCCACAGCGACAGCGACCCAAAAGCCCCCCAAATGTAAGCTGCGGCTCCTTATCACCAAATTAAACCCCCCCCCCCACTTCCGCAGCCGAGCACGACCTGTCTAATAACATTCAAAGGAACAGTGGGGGGCGGCCGGAAGCCTTCCGCGTCTCTTGGCTAATCCCCCTGGGCCTTCACGCATGGTGGGCCTTCTGCGGCACAGCCAAACCCTCACCTTCTCCTCCAAGGACAATGTGGTAGGGAGCGGTGGACGGTGGAAGTTCTCCAGCTGATTGTTCTAACCCTCACCACTGCCTCTGAGTAGATAAGCGGCTGACACTGAGCACAGAGGCTGTTTTCAGCTCGAAAAACTCCGTGCGGAAGTGACTTTTACACAACTGCCTTGTACGTGCATGTCAACATGGAGCTCAAGACTTCTAGAACTACAAGAACATTACTCAAATTAGAGTTCATCTCTAGAGAGAATTACTGTCACGATCTGTAACACAATGTAAAACAGTGTATTAGATATTAAAACTGCCTTCATACATAATGCAGTTTGAGAGTGATGGACCAGAGGGTGGAACTAGCCAGCTTTTGCTGTGGCGGTCCAGGAAACACACCAAATGAATACATGGCCACGGCTAATGGTCTGTGGCTCAGGGGTTAGGCCCGTACTTATGATTGGAACGCTGCTGGTGCAAATTCTGTGCTCAGCCGAATAGTCACTGTTCCATTGGACCCTTGAGCAAAAGGGTAACCCCCTGAGGAATGCTCTAGGGCCCCAGGATGTGTGTGTGTGTGTCTCAAAGAGCATGATGGGATATGTGAAAAAAGAGCATGATGGGATATGTGAAAAAAAGAGCATGATGGGATATGTGAAAAAAGAGCATGATGGGATATGTGAAAAAGAGCATGATGGGATATGTGAAAA
>JAODJW010000001.1:4938060-4952307 GCA_026777045.1 Hyperopisus bebe | reverse complement strand
AGAAGAGCATCACTGAACGCACAACACGTCAAACCTGGAAGCAGATTGGCTACAGCGGCAGAAGACCACACCGGGTGCCACTACTGTCAGCTACAAACAGGAAACTGAGGCTACAGTGGGCACTGGTTCATCAAAACTGGACAATGGAAGGTTAGACAAACATTAGCTGGTCAGAGGAGTTTCAATTTCTGCTGTGACATTTAGATGGTAGAGTTACAATCTGGCGAAAACAACATGAAAAAATGGATCCATCCTGCCCTGTATCAACCATTCAGACTGCTGGTGGTGTGATGCTGGGGCTTATTTTCTTAACACACTTTGGGCCCCTAACAACTAACTGAACATCATTTAAATGCCACAGCCTACCGGAATATCGCTGCTGACCATCTCCATCCCAGTACGACCACATCGTATCCAACTTCTAATGGTTACTTCCAGCAGGATATCATGCCATGTCACAAAGCTCATATTATCTCAGACTGGTTCCTTGAATGTGACAATGGGTTCATTGTACTCAAATGGCCTACACAGGCACCAGATCTCAATCCAACAGAGCACCTATGGGATGTGGTGGAATGGGAGATTTGCATCATGAACGTGCGGCCAACAAAGATCCAACCTGGTGCTAGCAAGGTGTACCTAGAAAAGTGGCCAGTCAGTGTGTGTGTGTGTGTGTGTGTGTGTGTGTGTGTGTGTGTGTGTGTGTGTGTAAGAGAGAGAGAGAGAAAGATAGCGAGAGAAAAATGGGATATGTGAAAAGAAGCATTCCAATGTGCCTATACTTGTGCAAACGGCAAATAAAGCATCATTTCATTTCATTTCAGTAAAGTTCATTTCATTTTGTTGTAATTTAATTTAATTTAATTTAATTTAATTTTATTTCATTTCATTTAATAAGAGGAATCAACTTGCAATGAATCAGTTGGGCATCCCAGCACTAAACAATCCCGTGGGGTGTGACACTGAGGACTCGCCCTTTCTGTGTTCCACTCCGAGCAGATGGGGCGGGGGGAGCTGCTTACCCGTGCAGGAGTAGTCGTCGATGCGGATGTAGCCGGTGCTGCAGACGCACATGAAGGAGCCGGGGGTGTTAACGCAGGCTGTGTTCTCACGGCAGTAGTGCCTCCCCTCAGCGCACTCATCGATATCTGCAGGAAAAACACAACAGGAGCTGAACTTTGCATCCGGGGGGTGGGGGGCAGTTTCAGCTCCTCTGACCTTTGGGTTCAAGTCCCCGGGGGTGGTTTCCATCAGCTCAGGTACGGGGAGCCCAATTTACCCACGTGCACGCCATCAATCAGGTGAGCATTAATAATTCAGCCCTGGCCTCTCTGTAACACGTCGATGTTTACACAGCTGAGCTGTAGCTGATATTTCTGACAATCGCGCATTCCTTCCCCCGGGAGGCGTTAACTCGCTCCTCATTAAGTTCGACCTACGGCGTGGTCTCCTCCAGACTACACAGGGGCCTTTTGAAACTCATAAGTCTAACAGGCCAGCCCTTCCCACTCTGCCCCCCACCCCTCGTGCTTATTGAAATCGGCCACATGGTCCCAGTCGATTATCTTCTCACACATTGGAAAGGCAGCACTTCCTCAGCGCCATCTTCACGGTTGTACTACATTCCCTCCGTCTGGAGCCGGGCTTCTCCTTGGCCGTGTCCGCCGCCCACGCCGTCCACGACTCTGAGCCTCCCCATAATCCCCCTCACCCCTCACCTCTTTCCTCGCCCGCCCCATACCTCCTTCTCTCTCCTATCCCACTCCGTTGGCACCGTTTCCAGGACCAGTAGTATCCAAGCACCCAACCCCGCCAGACCCCGCCAGGGCAGAAGCAGCCTCCCAGGACAAAAGCACGTGCACTTCCCCCTCTAATTGCGCAGGTACCCTTCAGCAGGCCTTGACCCCGGCTCGTCCCACCTAAAAACACTAAGTTGATTTAGAAGCTATTAAACTGGGGGAGGTACACAGGTCACAGCGCTGACACTCAGTCACGCACCCAGACCGCTCTGCGGACTGGTCTGAGGCCGCTGCCGACGTAGAGGTGATTTCCATCTCCATTAGTCGACTCCATTTCCCTGATTGTCCTGTCATGTGGAAACGTGTGCTCTGCCATTAAAGATCCCAACAAATCAATGTCCACTTTTATCTATGGATGAAGCGACTGGTGGTCTTCCTCTCTCCTATATGCCTGAGCCAAAAATCGATCGCAGCTGGACACACTGAGACCCACGGGGAGGTGGGCGACCCCAGAGATGGTGTGGGTGTCCCCCTGAAGAAACATTGCATAGTGGTGGCTAAGATTTCTCATCTGGGGAGTTTTTGTTTTTGCGAGTAAGCAGTTAATGTTTTACAATGAGCAGTAACTCAGTTATGGTTTTCCATGAATAATTCTTTGCTTGCAGCAAAAATATGTAAATACATATATTTTTAAGTGAATCATCACACTGACTGCAATAAATATATGCATCCATCTCCCATAACTGCTTATCTGGTAGAGGTTCACGATCAGTCTGGAACCTATCCAGGAATGCACAGTGCACAAGGCAGGGGGACACTCTAGATAGGATGTTACTCCACTTCATAGCATGCAGTCACGCACAATTACACACTATGGTCGATTTATAGAAACCGGGTCATGTATATTTTTGAACTGTGGGAGGAATCTGGAGTGCCCAGAGGAAAGCTACATAAACAGGGAGCATGTACAGCGAGACGGGGGTGGATCACCCAACCCTGTGAAGCCTCAGTGTTCGCCATTGAGCCATAATAAACACATATTCCTCATTTAAACGTACTGCTTCAGCAGAGTTGATCTTAGAAACTAGTTTGTCCTGGTCAAGTTTGTACTCTCAGACCAAAGCCTCAGTTCAGGTGACCTCGGGTGATGCTGATCCGGCATAAACGTGACCTCGGGTCACGCTGATCTGGGGTAAACATGTGACCTCGGGTCACACTGATCTGGGGCAAACATGTGACCTCGGGTCACGCTGATCCGGCATAAACATGTGACCTTAGGTCACGCTGATCCGGCGTAAACATGTGACCTTAGGTCACGCTGATCCGGCGTAAACATGTGACCTCAGGTCACACTAATCCAGTGTCATCTAACTAATCCTGTTTAACTAAACCCACCTTGTTCCTAGGGAGCAAAGACCTTGACATTCACACACTAACTCCTACCTGTGGCAAAGGGGGCACTATAGCACCATGCAGTATGACTAAGCAGTGTAAACAGAGAGGTTCCCTGTGGAGGCGGGCCCGGCCACAAAGGTTTTCAGCATGGCTAGGGAGGGAGACGGGGAAGGAACCGTCGCCCCCTGGCTGCTGATGAGATTAAAGCACCTCTTCACCGGGCCCGGAAACACATGCACCGCTTCACTCCACCATTCCCAGCCCTGGGGACATCCCCTTTGTACAGCAGCTCATTAATTCAAAGGGGTCCCCGTCGGTGCCAACGAGGATGAGATTAATGACGCCAGCTTGTTTCTGTCACCGGGTGGGAGGGCAATCGCGGAACATCAGCTGAGGGCCGGTAACTGCTGGTCTGGTCTACAGGCTGCCATTCCAGTGCATCTTCGAGGGCCCAAACAAATGCACAGAGCCCAGATAATTCAGCCATGTCAAAGCCCAATTCTATCTCTGAGATAATGCACTAGCAGACTCTAGTCAATGTCAAAGTCAACTTTATTGTCATTACACACCTGCACGACAAAATGAGGCAGAAGGCTCTCTCAGTGCAAACATCACACATTGTAATAGTAATAAAACAAACATTAGAACAAGAATAAACAATTTTTTAAAAGTGTGATGATCAGTTTAGTTGACAACATTTACCATCATTTATCATCACTTCTAATACCACCCCCCCCCCCACCTAGAAAACTACACCATTGTAGAACAAAGTGGTAGTGGTGGGGCGCACACACAACTCAAACAGCCCAGGGGCCCCTGACAGAGATCCAATTTTCTGCACCAAGCTCACAGCCTGGGTTTCTGGCCAGCACACCCTGGCAGGGAGACGCAGTTCAGGCAAACATGGCGGCTGCCTCGTCTGGGCAAAAACAAACGAATCAATAAAAAGGGAGAACAAAGCTCCTCTGCATTTTAGCCGCCTGGTAAATAGCGCCCAGCTCGAAATCTCCCCCACAGAATTTCCCCCCGCTGAATTATTGCCCCCTCCTTCCCTCCGGCGAGCAAACGCTCAGTGTCTTTCACGTTCAATCTAGAAAAAGTCCTTGAAGTGATGGGTGGGGTGGAGGGGGGGTGTCCAGGCCACCTGATCCATTAACCTTCCCACCCCGCTACTGGAGTGACTGGTAACGGGCGCCCGATGAGGCACGCTCTACCCACTTACTTCAAGTCTGCGGCAAACAAGCAGTAATAAACGGAGGAGCCGCTTTGAGTAATTTGATTTATCGAAAACATTTGCGAGCCCCTTTTGGCTATGTCTGCAGGCTCTTCAGGACTAATTAATCTCTTCTCTGGCACAGGAAATTGCCTTCTTAGCCCTCAATTGAGACGCATGTATGAAAGGCTCAACCCCCCCAAGCCGACAGCACTGTCATCTTTACATCACATGTCACTGCTATTTCTTCATCTCATTCCCCCTAGGGAACCAGGTGATGGTATCTACCGCCTCCTAACCCGAGACCTCGGACAGCACTGGAAGGTACCACATGCCACATTTGCTGGGGGGGGGCAAACCCCAAGGCCGTTGTACATTTTCTTATTTCACGGACATCTCTAGATTACAAAGGGCTCTTTTGAGGGTGTGAAAAAAAACGATAATGTTCTTTGTATTATAATGCTTTTCAACTGGACACAGCTTTCCTGGGAGTCTTTAATGTAACTACCACACACAGCTGGTATTAACTTAGCATTTTAAGTAAAAATTCACGCGTATGCTCAGAATGGTTCTTTAGAATGAATTATTAAAACACGTCACGTTCTCTCTGTGTTCGCAAAAGCATGTGTTTAGGTGAATGTGTGTCTAAGTTGCCCAAAGTAAATCCCCTGTCACCCTTCCAACATGCACGTCCCCCTGCTGCAGGAATCTGGTACCAGGCTCACTTTGATGCTCCTGGATAAGTGACAGAGGAGGAGGATGGATGGGTGGGAAGCCCATTGACAGGGAGATGTTCAGGTCATGTTTTTATGCAAAGCCATTTTCCCCCTTTCATCCAGCCGGGCGTTTCACCCGAGCGATCGCGCTTAAGGGTCTCGCTGATGAGGACCTGAGTCAGCAATGCTGGGGGTGTCCAAGCCCTTCACATCACATGACCCCGACAAACCCGCCCCCAGCTCCCTGTACACCAAAACAGGTCGTCAGTAAGGAGGATAGAGAAATGACGCATACTCTCTATCATTAACAGGGCTTTGGAAAGAGGCCGAATCTGGAAAAATAAAATCTGGGCCAGAGATTTATTACAAACTAAAACAGAAGCAAAGAACGACTATGGCAGTTTGGGAATGAAATCTCTCATTATAATACGCTGAGAGGTTATTTATTATCGAACAGCGGCAGTCTAACAGGACAGAGACTGACAATATTAGGCTAAGTGAAACACTCAGGAACCAAATGGGTTCCGACAGGATTCATATTATTGTATGCTCCAGCCCTGCTGGTGAACTGGTTGTTTCACGCGGTGGACAGAGCGAAACCAGATTTACATCCAGGCTGTGGGTGTGTCAGACTAGATCGCTGTGCTCTGTAGATAACATCCATCTATTAAACACAGCGGGGGCGTTAAATCCCGCAACGGGAGATGAGGTAGACTGGTGACCGCGGGGGGTGAGTTCATCGTGATTCTGAGGACGGGGAAATAAAATCCAGGGATGTACGACAGCGCTGTTAAGCTGCCGGGCGTTTCTTTGAGGCTTCAAAGGGACGACGAACTCCATGCAGGGACCTGCGTGTATACCGCGGAATACCCACACCGCGTAACACACCATTCTGAACCTGGGGATGCCGGAATTTGCCACAGGGAAAATCTAAGAAACGGCAGTAACTGCACACCTGAAGGCAATCCTCATTCCAAGTCTAACTGATGGACTATTTTGGATATATTTTTAAGAAGCTCCCCAGAAGGCTTCCCATTGGTCAAAACCGATCAGCTGTTTTCTTGGCAGGTTACACATATCTGGCGTAGATGGATCATGTGACTGTGAGGTCGGAGGGCCAATGCCATATTACATGTTTGTGCTTGTAAGTTTTTCATGATTTCTGCTGGGGGGAAAAAAAAAATCTAACAAGCCAGTCTGACTCCCTACAACCTGTTAGAATGGCAAGCCGACCTTTGTTGGCGGGGGCAAGCCAAAAATAGAGGCAGGACACTCGGATTTCATTTGCGGGAATATTCCTGCGGAGAAGAGAGCGTTTTCCGACACAGTCACACGCCCACCTCTCTTCCTGTCAAGCCCAGCAGTGGTACTCCTACCCTTAATGAGGCTTCCTTATTACTGTTTTCCTTCAGCCCCTGAAGCTTGTTATTACATGACTTGTTAAAAAAAAGTGTATAAACCGTTGCTTTGTTTGAATTTCCCAAGTCAACGGCACTGAGGTCAAGTCACCTGAGAAGTGTCAGTCTAGAGGGTTCTCACGTGCGGTTCCCTGATGGTGGAATGACGCGCCGAACCACGTCCGGTCATCAGACTCCCTCTCCACCTTCAAGAAGCACCTGAAGGCCCATCTGTTCCAGGAACATCTCTCCTAACATGATACCTCTTTGCGTTCCCTGAACGTTCTTATGTTGTATGTCTGGTCCTTGATTAGTCTAATTAGGCTCTTGCTTTGTTAGAAGCTGGTCCATTAGTGCTGACACTCAGACCTGGGCATTTGCTGGCAGCTCAACCAGGCTGCACTTACACCTGATGATCTCCTTGACGTATGTCTGTAATGTGTCTGTAATGTGCTATTTGCCTCACTTTGCTTTGGACAAAAGTGTCTGCCAAATGACATTAAGGTAATTTTCTTCCCACCTCTAGCTTTTCCCAGCATGCCACGGGAAAAGTCCAGCCAACAGAACATACCCAGAACGAATAGGGCCCAAACGACAAGGCCACACAGATTCAGGTGTTCAGGTGTCAGTAAACAGCCAATCACACGCATCCCACCCGGGGTCTGCAGCACTGCAGCAGTGTGAGACGCGCTGTGCTGCATGGGAGTCCTGCTCTGGATTTAAAACTCCCCAGGGACCCTGCTGCCTGAGACTAGTGTCAGGTGAGCGCCTGCAACCCATGCACCAGAAAGGGGGGGGGGGGGTCGCAATGTCACCCCTTAAAGAGAGCATCGATGTTCCAGGTTCAGAGGACACCATCACACCAGAGCATCCTGCCACCCTGTACTCAGCAACGATGCCGAACACAGGCAACCAGTGTAAAGAACGGCAACCAGCGTAAAGAACGGCAACCAGCGTAAAGAATGGCAGCCAGCGTAAAGAACGGCAACCAGCGTAAAGAACGGCAACCAGTGTAAAGAACACCAACCAGCGTAAAGAACGGCAACCAGCGTAAAGAACACCAACCAGCGTAAAGAACGGCAACCAGCGTAAAGAACGGCAGCCAGCGTAAAGAACGGCAACCAGTGTAAAGAACGGCAACCAGCGTAAAGAACGGCAACCAGCGTAAAGAGCGGCAACCAGCGTAAGGAACAGCAACCAGCGTAAAGAACACCAACCAGCGTAAAGAACACCAACCAGCGTAAAGAACGGCAACCAGCGTAAAGAACGGCAACCACCGTAAAGAACGGCAACCAGCGTAAAGAACGGCAACCACCGTAAAGAACGGCAACCAGCGTAAAGAACGGCAACCACCGTAAAGAACGGCAACCAGCGTAAAGAACGACAACCAGTGTAAAGAACGGCAACCAGCATAAAGAACGGCAACCAGCATAAAGAACAGCAACCAGCATAAAGAACAGCTCTTTTCTGCAACCAGTGAAGAACAGCCAACCTTCCGAAATCATCCCTCTGCTGCTAATATAAAAGATTCAAATACAAGTGATCTCACAGTCTATTTTGAGAATAGAAGGAGCTTAAAGCTCTATAAAATAACAATAAAAACAGTCACTTTTCTATCAATACTATAAGACTGTCTTAATCCAAACCCACACACATTAGACTAATTGGACTAATAAAACATCTTTTATCTCAGTTGACAGTTTTAATTGTTCCCGCACATAGAGAATGGATCTACAGGCAAGTACCATGGATTGAATGCCTGAAATACCCAGCAGCTCCTTTCTTGTCTGCTCCTTTTGCTATTTGCTGTTTTTTCCATTATTTCTTGATAACATTAACGCCTCTATCAGTAGCTGCAGCCACAGTTTCGCCCAGCTGCCTCTGAGGCAGGTGTCCAGGTTTGACTTGGGGGAGATAAAACCCTCCCGGCTCGGCTAATTATCTGAGCTCTGGTGGTGAGGGAGACCCAGATCTCGGGCAGTGAGGGAAACCCAGACCTCCGGTGGTGAGGGAGACCCAGACCTCTGGTGGTGAGAGAGACCCAGACCTCCGGCGGTGAGGGAGACCCAGACCTCCGGCGGTGAGGGAGACCCAGACCTCCGGCGGTGAGGGAGACCCAGACCTTCACCAAGAACATGCCAGTGTCAGGCTAGTGCCTAACTAAGGGGTGCTGAGAACAGGAGGGGTGGTTGGGGGGAAATTACACAATTCTGTGGCCAAATATGTCCCTTTACAACCAGAAAGTGCTCAGAAAACGGCTCGACCAAGATAAAAATCTATTACCAGGCCGATAATTAGGTCCGTTTCACGTTTTGTTATTTTTGACACTAACTAAAGGGGATTCACACCTCAATCCATTTCCACACGCGCTTAATGTCAGCTGGGAAATTGCTGAGTTATGGCCCTCCGCTCTCTCTCTACTTTCTGTCATTTTTGTTTTCCTCTTACACACTCACTTTGATGTCGCCAACTTCCACCGTGTAAGAGAACAGCGTTCATTAGTTCATTCATTCATCCATTTTCCCTTGACCGCATATCCAATGCGGGGTCACGGTGAGCCTGCAGTGAAACACGGGATGCCCAGGGGACAGGACAGGATGCCAGTGCATCAAAGGGCACACTCTCACACTGCTAATCCACCTAAAGTGCATGTTTTTATTGACTGTGGGAGGTAAGTGGAATAAAAGAGTAAACCATGGGGAGAACATGCAAGCTGTATACACACGCAGAGCAGGCATGGAATGGGGGGGGGTTGCCGTAATATAATCTTTGGGATGACGAAACTGAAGCTAGTCTGTATTCATGATCATAGCCACTCTAAATATATTCACAGCCTCCCTCAGATTTAATAGTTAAGCATTTCTGATGAAATGCAGACACGCGCATTATACAGCCGTAAACACGGCCCGTTCGCCAGCATTGGTGTGACCGGCGCCCTCCGCAGGGAGCAGACGGAACTGAAGATTCATCGGCAGAGACAAGGTCACAGTCAGGGTCACGGGGGAGGGTACGCAAACGGCTCGGATGTGACACCACCTGGGAGCGTCTCCCACCCATTGGGTGGGGGGGGGGGGGTGGCTGATAGCATCTTTAATTACCCAGTGCTGCCGTGAAGGCGACACCCTCATGGGGCCAGGTGGTTGGCGCCGGGCGCCAGCATCCTCCCGCTCCTTCCCTGCTGCCCAGCAGGGGGCACCATGCCAGCTAAAAAACAGCAACTGGGGTGTGCGGACACGGGTGCTACCCGACAAGGACCCAACTATCTCCGTCCCTGATTCATCTCCTCTGTAAAGGAACTCGACAGTTCTCCCTCAGAAAAAAACAGTCAATATTAGAATATCATCTAGTTTTTGAGACACCTGGATATTCATAAAGAAACGCCTTTTTCACTATAAAAACACGTCATGCCCCCAAACTGGATATACCCTAAAAATAAAACCGAACAGCATGTAACTGTATGACCAAAAACCCCGCCTCACCCATAAAACACTGCTCCTTAACCATTTCGCCCCCACATCTTATTCAAAGCTTGTCCGCATGCACTTCCCCCACGGTTATGCCGTACATCAGTGGGAGGAGCCAGGGAAGGCCTCAGTACCTTCGCAGTAGGCCTCGTCGTCACGGAGAGCGCGGAAGCCGTCCCGGCACCGGCAGCTTGGCCCCGCCCCCAGGCTGACACAGTCTGAGTTCTCCATGCAGTTGTGACCTTCGGCGCAGAAGTCGTGGCCTGGGGGAAAGGGGTGCAAAAGAGGAGGCCCACGGCACATTTCAGCATGCGACACGCCGAAGGTTGCACTGCTCCGTGAGCGCAGTCTGGCCCAAATAGACACATCAGCCTGCTTTTGTCATGTGCAGTCAGTCGCTTCTGGAATTTTCCATCCTCTGGAGGGTGTAATTAATACAGCAGTGCAACATAATAACAGATGCCAGGCAACTTTGAGGAAATTAGTGTATTAAAATGGAACCCAAAAATAGCCAATAATGTCAGTGGCATGTGGGTTTTCTGCAGGCTACTGCCATTGTTTACATCCCTAATGAGCTCCGACTGAGTCCCAGGAGAGAGCTTGTTAGCAGAGATGCCAGCACTGATAGATCACAAGAGACGGTGGGTAAAGCTGTTTGGTTTCAACACCCTCTGTTCATCCATCCGAAAGCAGACAGAAGCCCGCCTCTCCAGCGACGGCAGGCCGTCAGCGAGGCCTGGCCGATTTAACAATATTATCGGAAATCGACGATATTAGATAAGTAACCCGCTGTCGCTATCTAACAGCGATTAACTGATTGTTACAACTTCTGTCGGGGAAGTTGGCTTAGGCACACAAAGCAAGATAACAGAAAGATTTATGATTTGGCCTAGCCTACGATTCCAACGCTGTTAAGAAGAAATATATCTGTATCGTAGCAGAAGGTATCAGTGTATGTAAACCTTGATCATAATGGTCATATGTGGCTGGGGCTTACTGTAAGTTTGTGAAACACTGCTTTAGACAGTTATGGATGGTCTGAGAAATGTTTTTAAAATCATAATCATAACAATCATAACCAATAAGCCCACCCCCCCGGCTGTTTTGGGGATTATCTACACATCGTTTTCTATGCAGTCACGTTTTTCATTCAATGAAACAAATTAAGTTTGGTGCTGCGTGGATGTGTTCTTGTGTGTGTATGTGTGTATACTGGGGAGTGTTGGATGACAATATTATTTTTAATTAATAATTTTTTTAATTAAAGTTTCACATAATCTATTTTTAGATATGGGCCAGCCCTACTGTCCACATAAGTCTCCACACGATCCGTCACCATACCCCTGCAGACGCTGCAGCATCTGTCTGCCAGGGCCAGCTGGTCTGTCTCAGCGCAGTTCAGCTCCGGGCAGGTAGGGGGCGCCACCCTTCGCATCGTTCTGTCCTGCACACAAGGATGGTGGTGCTTACAGCTGTGCACAACTGCACTCCTGAGCAAATATACAACCCTGACACAGGACTAAAAGACACAGACACAGGTGTCGGCTCACAAATAAAGCATACTTAATAAAACAATGGACAACTGCAATAAGCACAGCTTAAAAAGCACAAATGTGCATATCAAGACAGCAGTGAAAGAATAATTTATGAGTGAATAGAAAATGAATTCTTAAACCTCTGAAGGGCTAGACAGCTGTTAATTTGTCAAACTAACATTTACATTTATCTAAATGAAGTTGTTAATTTAACAACACATACATATATTAAGAAACATCTTAAAATACTAAGATATCAGATTTACCTGGAATTGGGGCAAAAACAATAGACCAGCAATAGTGTAACAATAGTATTTTTTTAACAGTGAAGCAGGGAATGCAATTTACCCTAATGATCCTCAGTCTCACAGGGAGCGGAGGCTTAGGGCAACATTTGGCCATAAATAATGACTATTTGTAGTGAATGTGGCACCTCGACTTGCACCTCCCACAAAACATACACAAACACCCATAGAGAGCAAATCCTGATGCAGAAAAAAATCATCACAGCAGCCAAGGACTATCTAAGAAACACGGAAGCATGGCCATCGGAACGATGGATTGGCCGACAGTGTCGGGAAGAACGTGTGGGACTGCAGGGAAGACAGAACCCATAGCGTGGAGTCTCCCGGCAAACAAAGGCAATTAACAGGTTCGGATGGGCGTCTGCCAGACGGCGCCCCCTAGAGGAAGCGGGCAGCACAGGTGGGGCTTTTAATGCAGGGAAGCCCTCTTCGCAGCATGCCAGGAATCCAAAGACTGACAAGTGTATTTCATTATTCAAAACCTCAGGAATAGAAACTCACACATAATTGTGTATGTGTTAATTCATTTTCACACCAGGGTAAGGGAGCGGGGGTGGGTGGCGGGGGCGGCTGGCAATGGTGAAGTAAACAAGAGGGATCGGACTGGTAGGACAAAAAGGCTCACATCACTGTGCTGACGTGAGAAGGGTCCATCGGTGACCCGTCATAACGAATGGACATTAATGACACCCTGACGACTGAAGCACCCCATCGACACGGAGCGTGACCTCCATTAACAGTCACTTACCCTGCACTCAAAGAGGGAGCACTTTCCGGAAGAGTCTCGCAGAGCCTGCCTCTCGCCCTCCACGTAGACCCTCTTCCGGAACATGCACATCGCTGGAACACAAACAGATGGACTGTGTGTTAAGCGGGCGGCGGTCCAGCGAGCCATCATCGGGGGTGTCACGCCCCTCCCACACAAAGGCCCCACTGCGGTGAGCATCCGTTAGCCGGGACGCTGAGCAGGGTATCCATCCGCCTCGCTCGCCTCCCCATCCCTCATTACCAGGACGCGGTAAACGATGGATCTGTGCTGGACAGGTGCGACTGATATGCAAAGGCGTGAAGAGCGCGGTCGGGGAAGGGTGTGTTACGCAGGCGTGCGCCGAAGGGCGTTCAGATCAAACGGATCTAAATGCCACAGCGAAAATAACCACGACCGGATCTGTCTCCGGCTGCCGGAAATGGTCTAGCGGGATAAAACAGGCAGCTGTGGTACGGAAAGGCCTAGGACAGAGCAAGGCCCTGCTAATTAGTTGCATATTTGTTGACCTTTGTAAACTACTGACAACAGAGACACAGGGTGTGCGTGGGCGAGGGATAGAGGGAGGGAGGATTATCAGCATGACTTTGGGGAAACAGAATGGCCGACTGGATCCTCTGACCCAGCTCCAGAGCCCCATGTAAGCTCCATCACCCTCAGCTCACCCCTGCTCCACACACAAAGCTACCGGTGGCGTGGAGAACAGACTCGCGCTGCCTTTCCACCAAAGCTAATTCCGTAATTAACTCCACATTAACGCCGCTGCGGCAAAGACGGGCCTTCCCGCCGACGGTAAACATACAGACGGCGCATTTTAAAAACTGACACATAAACAGAAAGAGTGAGCAGCCAAGCCTGCGAGAGGGAATTAAACGAACGGAGGCTAAGGGTGAAAGAGAAAATGCTACGCGGCAAACATGAAACCCAGGATCGGAGGCGACCCAGAATCCGCAGCCCCACTGTCCACGCAGGCCGCTGCCGCATTTACGCTGCTCGGACCACACATTTGCATGGGCCCCCCAGCTATGGGGCCACAAACAATCGCTACACTGAATATTAAATAAATACGCTGCTTACTTAGGTGATACTGAGGCATAGTGTTCTGCTAGCCAGCTAACTTGCTATGAACTTCTAACTCTGCCTGCTACCTATTTATTTTGTTTTTGAAATTCGCCCCAAAAATAGCGAACCTGCCCCTGCAGACAGGAACTAAATTTGGGGATTCCAGGATACAGTGCCGGGTGACACAAAGCCAAATGTTCCCACAGCCTGTCTGTCCTGTTGTTAGCGAGCCAGAAATGAAATTTTCCTCCTACTGTTAACCATATTTTAAGCATATCTTTAACCGAGGAATGACCTGAACAACTAGCTACAAACACTGCAGTTAATAAGATATTAAATTTGCAGGTTCACACCTAAGCATGAGTTGGGGCAAATCTACAACTGTTATTAAGCAATTTGTCGGGAGAATGTTTATTAAAATGGAATCCAACAAAATTTTTAATGGGATGAGTAATGGAGGAAGAACGTGGGCTGGGACTGAGCAGAGGCAGCCAAGCCTGGGGGTTCCTACTCCTACGAGGGGTGGGCTCTTCGCAAGGGGCATCTCGCTCTCCTCATCAGACTGAGGGCTGCTGCTAGCTGAGAAGTCACATGATTAAAGTCACGTGATATGAAGTCATGTGATATGATGTCATGTGATATGAAGTCATGTGAT